>CM034302.1:38823275-39423275 GCA_019925795.1 Dendrobium chrysotoxum
TTACTTTCCAGTAGGCATTAGATTAGGAATATTAAGGTATTTTAAGGATATCCTCATAATTTGTAGATGCATTAATAATGTCTATATAGTAATCTAGTTTGTAATTTAGAGTCCCTCAAATTCTATTTATTTAGATATTATCAAAAAGAAACAACTTACCCCTAACAAAAATATGTTGCAACTTAGTTTTCATAACTATGTTTTTATATCATGTGTGTTTCTAATGATTCCAAAATCTTATTATGTTGATTACTATTTCTCCTAATATATATTAGAAATATTATCTTTGTTGCTTGTGTGTACTAACATTTTAGAGAAATCATACTCCAGACTGTTGAAGAATTCAAGACAGATTAGATTAGGGCTCTTGTAATTGAAGTCTGTAATTTTTTTATTTTTTCTTGAGTCTGAGAGAGTGTGATTGTAATTGGGTAAATGTGCACACACACTGGGGGAGTGATTTAAAAAACACTTAAATTTTAAAACTAATCATACTGTATAATTTTCAAATCTTACTGGATGATTTGTCGTGGTAGTTCCTCCCAAAATAAAGTTAATCAAATCATGCCAGTAAAATGTTTAAGAACTATTCGTATTATACGAATTGAGGTTTGTACTGTATGATATATTATCGTACAGATGATTCACAGAATACAAAATGGTGTTGTCCACTTTCGTACTAATAAAAGCATGATTTGATTGAACAAATCATATTGTATGAAATTGGTTTGTTCTGGATGCTGGTCAGAGTACAAAATCAGGTTCATACTTGTTCATCCCATATGAACTCAACAATTTTTGAACTTATCATATTGTATGATGTTGGTTCATATAGACATCGATCAGAGTATGAAATTAGGTTTGTACAACATCATATAGCATTTTTTGAACTGTTCGTACATATGAAGTACGATCATACTGTATGATCCAAGTCCGTCAAACTTGAAATTTTTAGATTTTAGGATGATTTTTCTTATCCTTTATATATAAGGGTCCTAAAAACTGACTATCTTCAATCCTTCTACTAATTTCTTCTTGAGAGGGAAAGAGAGTGTGTTTTGGGAGAGTGTTTGGGAGTGCGAATTGAGAGATCTTGTAAGTGGAAATTGAGAAGGGTTCACAAGGTTGCCTAAAGGTAAAGATCTCTTTATGTATACTTCAAATCGCTACGCTACCTCTTTGAAGACTCTTGAGAGAAGATCTTTGGAAGAGATCTGGTACTCTGCTATTACCATGAGGGTGAGAAACGATGATGATTCTTTTCCGACACCAGGAGAGTGTGAAAGGACGCTGATTCTCTTCCATCACCAGGAGGGTGAGAAAGGATGATTATTCTCTGTCGACACCAGGAGAGTGTGAAAGGATGCTGGTTCTCTGCCATCGCCAGGAGGGTAAGAAAGGATAATGGTTCTATGCCGACACTAGGAGAATGTGAAAGGATGCTGGTTCTCTGCCATCACCAGGAGGGTGAGAAAGGACAACAGTACTCTACTGCACCGGGTTTGGTGGAAGAGAGGTTATTGTAAGGGTGTCTCCATCTTGCTGTGGGAGCAAAAGGATAGTCACTTTGTATAGTGCAATATCTAAAGAGTGAGTCTTTAGGGAGTCGATGTAGGTCTTGTTGGACCGAACCACTATAAAATTATGTGTTTTTCTATCTTTATTTTTATTTCATTTTTACTATTTGTGGTTGAAATTTTTATTTTGAGAAATTATTCATTGTCAGTAAAATCTTAAAATGGTTTTCTAAATTATCAAGAATTTTAAATTACCAATTCACCCCCCCTTTTGGTTAGCCTTAGGACATATCTACTGGGTCTAACAACCTATTCGAACTTTCAAGTGGTATCAGAGTCTACTTTCGAAAATTAAGGTTTAGATAACTTTTTGAAATGATCATGGCTACTTTTGAATATCGTAACACACCTGAAGGATATTTGATCACAAGACCCCCATTGTTTGATAACATCCCTTTCAATTTTTGGAAAACACGTATGTCTACTTTTCTTCAATCGCTTGACTATCACATATGGATTTTAGTACAGGAAGGTTACACTAGTCCCACTCGACTTGTTAATGGCATAAGACTTGAAACACCTTTTAAGGTATGGATAATAGAAGAAAAAAACTAGCTCAAATAAATGCTAAATGCTTAAATAGTTTTTTTTTTTGCACTAAAATCTAAGGACTATATACGTGTTTCAACCTGTAAATCTGGAAAAGAAATATGGGATAGACTTTGCAATACTTATGAAAGAACTAATGAAGTAAAATAATCTAGATTGAACATTCTACTACATGATCATAAACTATTTTGCATGAAACCGACTGAATTAATCATTGACATGTATACTCGTTTCACATAAATAGTCACCTCATTGCATGCTTTAGGTAGGAAATTAACGAATGCTAGAAAAAGTAAATAAAATTCTTCATCGTTTGCCTACTATTCATAATGCAAAGATAACTGCTATAATGGAGTCAAAAGAGTGACTCAAAGATAGATTGATGCGGGTGACAAGCGAAAGGAAAAGAATATCGTATTGAAAGTGGATGACTCAAAGAGTGATCACTCACAGCCTGAGGATGAAGATGATATTGCACTCATGACGAGGCAATTCAAAAGTTTCTGAGAAGAAAATAAAAGAGAGGCCAGTAGTGGAATAAAGGTAAGTTCCACAAAAATGCAAAAGCTTCTAATGATGTAATTTATTATGAATACAGGAAGCCTGGACATATCAAATCTGATTGCCTTAATCTCAAAGCCAATCCTAGCAAGGAGAAGGTTGAGGAGAAAACCAATGTAAGGAAGTGCAAAAAGAGACTACAAAGAGCATTTTGGGCGGACTCAGCATCATATACCTCAAAAATTGAAGCAGAGGAAGAAGTCACTAACTTTTGCTTAATGGCAAATAATCTTGATCACTCAGATCAAGAGGAGGTATGCGATTTATCTTATGATGAATTATTTAAAGTTTCTGAGAAAATTCATACTATATATAGAAAACTCAAAAAGCTGTATGTTAAGTTGAACTTAGAATTTTTCAATTTATCAAAAAAGCATGAAATCCTTAGGAACGATCATGCATTAATTGATAGCAACCACATGATTTTATTGGATGAGTTTGATGATTTGAACAAACAACATAAATTATTGAAATCATCACACATAGAACTTGAAAATGATTTTAAAGATTTTATGGAGGAATCTGAACATAGGGAAATTGACATGAAACTTGAATTTTCAATTCTAAAAAATAGAAACTCTTATCTAGAAATAAATATGGAAGCTATTATAGAGAATAAACCAACTCCCACACTTGAACAATTTTAAAAGTCTAAATAAAAGCAGATAAGAGCAAAACCAAGGAAGAGACATGATAACTCATATAGATTAAGAAATCTTTTTCCTGGAGTGAAATATTTTTCATGTTGAATGTTAGGACACATATCCCACACTTGCATAATTCATAGTAGAACACACCTAGTGTGGAGACCAAAGATGCATAAACCACAACATATCACACATGCATCTGGTTTATCATTACAAAGAGGTGAACCCAAACTTGTTTGGATTCCCAAGTCTAACATTTGATCTTTTTATAGAAATGATCTCATACAAGGCCTCGTGAGAGCATTTGGTACCTGGAAAATGGTTGTTCAAAGCGTATGACTGGAGATGCAAATCAATTTATAATTCTAGAAGCCAAGAATGATGGCAAGGTTACATTTGGAGATAATACCACTAAGAGAGTTATAGGTACATGTATAATTGGAAATTTGAATAATTTTTTTATTGAAAATGTCTTATCAGTAGAAGGCTTAAATCATAACTTGTTGAGTATTAGTCAGCTATGTGATAAAAAGTATAGTGCAAATTTTTTCCCACTAGCTGCATAATAAGCCAAAATAGAATTGATGTTTTACATGGAATTAGGACAAATAATGTGTACATACTTGATTTGAATTTCATAAATTCTTCTAATACTTTTTGTCTCAAAATAATCACTGATGAATCATGGTTATGATATAGAAGACTTTGTCACGCAAGCATGAAAAATCTTAAGAGGATCACCTAGAAAGAGTTAGTTAGAGGGATACCCAAGCTAGAATTTACTAAGAATCACCTGTGTGATGCATGTTAATTAAGAAAATAGATGAAGTCCTCCTTTCATTCCATTAAGAATCTTAGAACTAGCAAACCATTGAAAATCATTCATATGGATCTTTTTGGACCAATTAACATTGTAGGTCTAGGAGGTAAAGTGTTTGGATTTATGATAGTTGATGACTTTTCAAGATTCACTTGGGTTAAATTTTTATTTCATAAGAGTGAATCATTTGATGAATTTAGAAGTTTTTCTACTTGGATTCAAAGGAAACTAGGTGTGAAATTTTATCAATTCAAAGTAATCATGGAGGAGAGTTTGAAAATAAAAATTTTGAATATTTTTGTAAAGAATAAGGAATTGATTACAACTTTTTCAGCGCTTAGGACACCTCAGCAGAATGGGATAGTCGAAAGAAAGAACAGAACATTGATAGAAGTCACTTGAGCCATGTTGGCAGAATACTCTCTTCCAAAATATTTTTGGGCTGAAGCGGTTAGTATGGCTTGTTATATTTTGAATAGGGTGAACATTATATCTAAGTTGAACAAAATACTATATGAATTTCTTAAGGCTAGAATACCAAATCTTTCACTTTTGCATGTTTTTGGATGTAAGGTGTTCATTCATAATAATGGTAAAACTCCTTTAGGAAAATTTGATCCAAAATCTCATGAAGAAAATTTTCTTGGATATTCTAGTGTTGTAAAATATTATAGAGTTTTTGACAAGAGAGCTTTGATAGTTGAGGAGACCACACATGTTATTTTTTATGAATCTGCATATCGAAAGAGCTAAGGTTGGAAGAAGATAATATTGAAAATATCTTCCATAAAATTGAAAAGACAAATTTGGAAGAGAATGTAGGAAAAGAAAACCCTTTGCCTAGAGAATGGAGATTATCTAAGAATCACCCTAAGGAATTGATTTTAGGTGAACCTAGTGAGGGTGTTAGGACTAGGCATGGACTTAACAAAGAGGTGAATCATTCTACCTTTATATCGATGGTTAAACCCACTAATATAAATCAAGCACTTTTGAATGAATTTTAAATTTTGGCTATGCAAGAAGAATTGAATCAATTTGTAATAAATGATATTTGGGAATTGATTGAAAGGCCTAAGGACCAAAGTGTTATTAGAACTAAGTGGGTGTTAAAAAATAAAATGAATGATTCATGACTAGTGATTGGAAACAAGGCTATATTGGTGTCCAAGCGGTATAATCAAATAAAAGGGATTGATTTTGAAGAAACTTTTGCCCCTGTAGCCAGACTAAAAGAAATTAGAGTTTTGCTAGCCTTTACCTATTTTAAAGGATTTAAATTGTATCAAATGGATGTTAAAAGTTCCTTTCTGAATGGGATGATACAAAAGGATGTTTGTGTTGAGTAATATATAGGTTTTGAAAATTCTAATTTCTCTAATCATATTTTTAAATTAAAAATGGCATTATATGGACTGAAATAAGCACCCAGGGCTTGGTATGAGAGGTTAAACACTTTCCTTTTAGAGAGATCATTTGTTAAAGGAAGTGTGGACACCACTCTCTTTTTGAAAAGGATAGGAAAAGATATACTCATTATTCAAATATATATTGATGACATCTTGTTTAGATCTACTAATAAAAATCTTTGTGATGAGTTTTCAAAAATAATGAGTAGTAAATTCAAAATGAGTTTGATGAGATATTTGAGTTATTTTTTGGTTTTAGCATAAAGAAAAATGAGGAAGGAAATTTTCTTAGTCAGTCAAAGTATATTAATGACATTCTCAAGAAATATGAAATGGATAATGCTAAACTAGTAACTACTTCAATGAGTTCCTCAGTGCAGTTAGATAAGGTCCCTAAGGGAAAATTTATTGATCAAAAGAAATTTAGAAGAATAATTAAATCTTTGCTTTACTTGACTACTAGCAGACCAGATATAATGTTCAGTATTTATTTGTGTGCTAGATTTCAATCTGATTCAAAGGAATCATATTTGATAACAATTAAAAGAATATTGAGATATCTATTGAAAACTCAAAACTTATGGACTTTGTATCCTAACCATAGCTCTTCTTTTAAAATCATTGGATATTCTAATTCAAATTTTATAGGGTGTAGGGTTTATCGAAAAAGTACATCTGGAACTTATCAATTCATTAGAAAATGTTTACTTTCTTGGTCAGTAGAAAACATAATTTAGTAACCCTTTCTATTGCTAAAGTAGAATACATTGCCTTAGGTAGTTGTGTGGCACAAGTTCTATGGCTAAAAAATAATTAATTGACCTTAGGATTTTTTATTGACACAATTCTAATTTTTCTATAATAATACTAGTGTCATATGCATTTCAAAGAATCCTATTCAACATTCTAGAACCAAGCATATGGACATAAGTCATCACTTCATTTAGAGATCATGTAGCTAAAGGAGAGATTAAATTGCATCACATTACTACAAAAATTAACTGTAGACATTTTCACAAAACCACTAGCTTTTGACACATTTAGCACTTCAAGGATAAGATTAGGAGTGAATGATCTTAATGCTAAATTGAAATTCTACAAACTTGATTTGTTGTGTAATTGTATGTTTGTTTATGTTCTTAGGTTGTTTTGTAAGGTTTTGTTGTTTGTATTTTTTTTGTTGGTTTGTTTGTTATTTTTATTATTATTATTTTCTATTTTTGTTATTTTTATGCTTGCTTTTTTTTTATTTATCAGAAGCATGTCATATTATTTAATGAGATTTTTGTGTTTATCATGTCTAGTTTTCTAAGTGCTCTTTTCCGTACTATAAGAAATTTTTTTCGTACCATATACATTCTGTAGCATGTACATGATAAGGTTCTAAGTTGAGAACACGAAAATTAGTTTTTCATAGGATTCATACTATATGATGACATCATTATACTATATGATATATGTTGTTTCGTCTATACGATTAGGGGCATTTTTCTAAAAAAATGTCAGTTTTTTATTATAGATCATATGTAAGAAATATTTTCATCTATATGATCCTGTTGTCAGTTTCTTGTGGGGGATGAACCTAACCATCATAAAAATGTTCTTGAATTTTATGATCGTCCTGAACAAACACGTCTTCGTCTGTACGATCATTTGGTCAAAAGTCTGTACGAAAGAAACCTCGATAATGATATTTTATGAAAAGCTATTTCACTTTTGGCCTTATCCATTCAAACGTACGAAATTTTTTTCATCCCATATGATTTTATAATCGTACGTACAATCTAAATTACGTAGCGTACGATAGGTCATTTTTCTTTAAATAGAAGGGTCTTTGGATAAGTTTTTCATCACTTTCTCATCCATTCCAAACCTTCTAGAGCCCACATCTTAGGAATGGCAAGCAGTAGCAAATGACCTCATACCTCGAAGGGATCTTCTTCTAGATCTAATAGGGATGATAATTTTTTTGTCCAGAGAAAATGAGGAAGCCTTTTTCAGGTATGTTGGAGCTAAGATTACCCCTTCTAGACTCCTAATCCAAAGTGGCATTCATTTTTTTTGTCATGCCCCTATTTGCTTCAACCCAACTTTCATTTATCTTAACTCTCATCTATGCCTTTCATAAAGAAACCTTCCAAACTTTTTGGCTAACATGAAGGTAAACCAAGACCACACCAGGATTACCTCTTATGACTTCAAGAAATGTGTAGAAATAACTAAGGAAGATCTAGGCAACTTGCTTCACTTGAGAACCTAAGGAGTTAGAGCACACACGTTAACCTCTAGAGCAGATTATGACTGGTCAGAAGTAAATCAGGTTCTTGGAGGTGTTGCCCAAGTGAGTCATTTGTCTCGTGTTTACAGTCTCAATCAAATGCCCAGATTATCCAGTATGTTTTGAGAACCTCAACTATCCAAAAGCTGGTGATTGTATAAACATAACTCCTCTTTCTCCACAGTCACTTATTTGATAATGACTAAAAAACCTTTTGATGAAGCCCAACTTAACATGGATTATATTTACAAACCTTCTGATATTGGACTTCCTCATAATAAAAGAAATAAAATATGACTTTAGGACATCTAGTTACCTATATCTTAGAAATAAGTACAATCTTGTCCATCCTTATCCTTCCACTGAACTCTCTATTTAATTTATTGATGCCTCTTTTCGGGCTCTCTTTGGGCAGGATCAAAGCTCTGAGGTAGATGATTCTTAGGAAGAAGGGGGAGCTCCTGCACCTGCACCTGGACCTGACTAAAGTTTCTACCAAGAAATGGTCCAGTGTTTCGATAGAATGGAAACTCATTTTGATCAATGCTTTGATCAAATTGAGAATCGCCTGAATCCGTAGGATGTTTGATATATTGAAGACATGGGTTGGATCCGAGGGCAATTTGACTTAGTTAACACAACATAGCTATGATGAATAATTACTTTTCTGTGTTCAACCAACCACCTCCTCCAGATCAAGGCCCCTCTGATTTCTAAATATACTTCTGTGTTATTGTTGTTGCTTATGAGTCTTTGAATTTGTTCTTGAAATTTATTCCTATGTTTTTAGTGATCTTATGTGTTAGTAATTTCAGGTGTTATTTCTAGGTTATGCTATGTGTGATTATGATGAAAGGAAAAATATGTGTATGTTCTTTTGAATACTAAATGAAATGATGAAATGTTTTGTTGACATGCATTGAAATCTCACATTTTGAAATGGTTATTTTTCTTTAGACAAATCATTTGTTGTTGATCTCTTGAATAAAATTTTAAATTATTTTGTTTTATAAATTAATTTCCTTGCAAAAATTTAATCTTCAAAATTAAATTAAATTATAACTGGATGTAGAAGGATATCAATTTCAAGTTCATTTAAATAAGTATTATTTTGATATAATTGTTGCAAAATAGATGTCTAATTTATTTTGTTTTCTTTTGCAATGTGTTTATTTTTGTTATTAGTGGAATTTGAATTAAGATTGTTGATATTGGAAAGACCGAAAAGTAAAAAAAAGGGGGGATACACAAAGTATGCAAAATAGAAAAGATGCGCAATGGCTTGATATGTGAAAAGAGGCACAAAATAAGCCCAAATAGAAAAGATGCACAAAGTGTGCCACTAACATTTGAAAAGACGCACAATATCTCCAATTAAAAATTTAGGCTTGTTCTTTCTGTTATCATTACTTCTCTAATCCAAATCCATTTAATCGACAATCATCTTCACTATTGAATTAAAAACTACTTAATCTTTTTTTCATCCTTTTTGCAATTATTATTTTAAAATATTATTTGTCTAACATAAATGGTGAACCTGATTGACTTTTCTTATCTTAGTTGTCCTTTAATTTAAAATTTGATTTTTTTTTTCTTTTTTAGCATTTAGAGGTTAACTTTGTATTTGCAATTAGTCTAAATTTTTTTTTCTTCTCTAACTACTTTAATTTTTCCATAGAAACTTTTCATTTAAAGGTATACTTCCCTTTTTGTTATTGTCAAAAGGGGGAGTAATAATATTTTTTGATGATTGGTGTTTTTGATTATTTATTTGATGTTTTTGTGTTATGTGATTAATTCTTAGATGTTTGTGTGTTGTGTGCATGTATGTGTTGTATTATAGATGTGTGTATGTTTTATGTGTTTATATTCAGGTATGTTTTATGTGCTTCTGTTCGAGTTGTTTTTGTTTTAGTAGTTTTTGTGATTTGTTTTTTTTTTTAAGTTTAGGATTTAGGTCTGTTGTTTTGATCTTAATGGGAACCCACATGTTTTAAATTGTTCATTCATTTAGAGGGAGCTAAGGAGAAAATTTACTCTGATTGTTAACTCAAACAATAATTACTTTATCATCATCAAAAAGGGGGAGATTGTTGCAACTTAGTTTTCATAACTATGTTTTTATATCATGTATATTTTTAATGATTCCAAAATCTTATTGTGTTGATTACTGTTTCTCCTAATATATATTAAAAATATTATCTGTGTTGCTTGTGTGTACTAACATTTCAAGGAAGTCATACTCTAGACTGTCGAAGAATTCAAGACAGGTTAGAATAGGGATCTTGTAATTGAAGTCTATAATTTTTTTGATTTTTCTTGAGTTCAAGAGAGTGTGATTGTAATTGGGTAAATGTGCACACACACATTGGGGGAGTGATTTAAAAAAAAAACTTAAATTTTAAAACTAATCATATTGTATGATTTTTAAATCGTACTGGATGATTTGTCTTGGTAGTTCCTCCCAAAATAAAGTTAATCAAATCATGCCAGGAAAATGTTTAAGTACTATTCATATTATACAAATTGAGGTTCATACTGTATGATATATTATCATACAGACGATTCATAGAGTACGAAATGGTGTTTTCGACTTCATACCAAGAAAAATATGATTTGATTAAACTAATCATACTGGACGAAAATGGTTCATCCTAGATGCCGGTCAAAGTATGAAATCAGGTTCGTAGCCATTCATCCCGTATGAACTCAATAATTTTTGAACTTATCATACTATACAATATTGGTTTATATAGATGTCGATCAGAGTACAAAATTAGGTTTGTACAGCATTGTACAACATTTTTGAACTATTCGTATGTACGAAGTATGATCGTACTGTACGATCCAAGTCGGTCAAACTTGAAATTTTCAATTTTCAGGATGGTTTTTCTTGTCCTTCTTATATAAGGGTCCTAAAAATTGACTATCTTCAATCCTTCTGCTAATTTCTTCTTGAGAGGGAAAGAGAGTGTGTTTTGGGAGAGTGTTTGGGAGTGAGAATTGAGAGATATTGCAAGTGGAAATTATGAAGGGTTCATAAGGTTTCCCAAAGATAAGGATCTCTTTGTATGTACTTCAAATCTCTCCCCTACCTCTTTGAAGACTCTTAAGAGAAGATCTTTAGAAGAGATTCGATACTCTGCCATTACTAGGAGGGTGAGAAAGGACAACGGTTCTCTATTGACACCAACAGAGTGTGAAAGGATACTGGTTCTCTGCCATCACCAAGAGGGTGAGAAAGGATGACGATTCTCTACCGACACCAGGAGAGTGTGAAAGGATGCTAGTTCTCTGCCATCATCAGGAGGGTGAGAAAGGATGATGGTTCTCTGCATATAGTAGGAGAGTGTGAAGTACACTGGTTCTCTGCTGTCACCAGGAGGGTGAGAAAGAATGATGGTACTCTACCGCACCAAGTTTGGTGGAAGAGACGTTATTGTATGAGCTTCTTCGCCTTACTATGGGAGCAAAAGGAGAGTCACTTTGGTATAGTGTAATACTTGAAGAGGGAGTCTTCAGGGAATGGATGTAGTTCTAGTTGGACCGAACCACTATAAAATTTTGTGTTCTTCTATCTTTTTTTTTTTACTGCACTTTTACTATTTGTGGTTAAAAATTTTATTTGAGAAAATTAATCATCGTGAGTAAAATCTTAAAACAATTTTCTAAATTATCAAGAATTTTTTTAAATTACCAATTCACCCCCCACCCTTCCCTCTTGGTTAGCCTTGGGACATATCTACTAGGTCTAACAACCTATTCAAACTTTCAAAACATTATTATCATGAGGCTTCTTTGTATTCACAAAGACTTCCTTGACAATAGGGACTATACATGCAATAGGCTTAGTATAAATATTTTCAAACCCCCTATAGTCCATCATAAGCTATACTTCACCCCCTTATTGAACTCATTTATTATTGTGGTTATTCAAACCCTAAATCTCTGAAACCCTATCTTGCCTTGGATCTAATGACAAGTCTATGTGACCCAGGATTAGCCATTAAATTGCAAGCTCCTTAAACTAAATTTAAACATCTATGAACCAATTTAAGCCATAAACTATACATTGGTTAACCCAATAGCAAGGTCCAAACCCAGACTTATATCCTCCCTACCTAGTAGACAACATCATATATGACACTAGCTTGTTAACCTCAAACCCTCTATGAACCTTCACCTTAGGGGTTCAATATATTAAACCCATCAATCTTAGCTCTCTAGGCTAGGGGTTGAGCCAGTTGACCCATTTGAGTAAGGTCAAACTAGTCTAATAGCTCAAACCCTTGCATGGACCTTTTATAATCTACATCACTCCATAAAACCTCACTCAATTAAACTTATGGAAGCTACTAATGGTGTGGACATGTTTGGCCTATTTCCTGGGGTTAATGGTTGATTTGGTTAACCCAACCAAATACTAATCAAACCAGCCAGACTTGGGTCAAACCGTTGTTTATAACCAATTAAAATTCTCCTATTACTCAAGATTAATCCATTTGATTTCCAAAATACACCTAAATCATAGCCTAATTATTGCATGGTGAGTAGACTTGGTTAACCCCCATACAATGGTCAAACCTAGGCTAAGCATGGTCTCCCTCCTATAAACTTCAAATCCACTCAACCAACCTTCATAAAATTGACTCAAATAGTCTTAAGAGAATTCTTAATGTCCATCTTATATGGCTTGACTAACTTTGACCAGTCAAAGTAGTCAATTAGTTAAAAATTGCTTAAATGGTCAAACAACTTAAACCCCACCATTTCTCTAAACACCAATTAATTTTCTCTATTAGAATGGCCTCTAGAACATTCCCTAAGCACTTTTAAACCAAACCCATGTCATGGACTCTAGAACATTTCTTAAGCATTTTCTCCTTTTTTAGGCCACTTCACTACCTTATGACTGCCCCTTAACAACTTAAACCACTTGGCAATCATTTAGAGTACCTCCATGATGAATCTAAGCCATTATATGGGCTTGTTTGGCATTGTTTGAAAAGCGAGTTTTGAAAAATTTAGTCTTCTTTGGAGAATTCAAAATTGACATTAAAATTTAATTCTAAAATCAAACATCTCATCAAAAATATTATACCACCTCGGGAGGTGGAAATAAAATTTCAAAATGGGGTTTAGATTTAGAATTGCAAATCCTGTCTCGAATATCATAACCAGATTTAAGAGAGAACTTTATATGGCCCCAAAGGGTCAAAATAGAGTTCAGTCAAATATCGAGCTACGATAGTCAAGAGGAGTGATCGTTAATTTCATGTTCAAATTCATCTTAACAAAAGATATATCTCCCTAAAGGGAGAAAATATCTTTCGTTAATAATCGTTTGAACATAACGATAATGATCGTCAATAATTTAATTTTCCCAATAGGGACTAATTGAGTTTTGAAAATTAGTTTTGAAAAATTAGATGTGGGTTCTAAATCTTCTACGAGCGCAAGCCCCCATAGTTAATTACATCGGAGGAGATTGGAATCTCCTACGAAAACTCTCGATTAAAATAATGGCAGAAATTTTGTTTAAAGGATTTTTTAGGAGTGATATCAAGGAGGTGAGTTTGGATTTTGAATAGGGATTGGATCACGTTTTGAGCAGTTAATTTTAGAGTCAAAGGAAGAGGGGTAGGAGGCACTTTGGTATTTTAAAAATAATTTAGAGGTGTCCCATCCTAAGCTAAGTGTTGGGCTTTAAATTTTGGATTGAGAGAAGATTTAATTTAAGTTGAGCATTTTATTAGAAATTTGGGATTATATTCCCCGAAGGTTGGGTTCTTATGATTCGAAAAGAAATCTACCCCGGATCATAAATCTAAATTTGGACACTAGAACACAGTAGTCCGAACCTAACTAATGTAGTGCAAAACCTGGACTTATCCCGACCTGGATTGGGGAGCCAGCTAACCACCTAGGCAATTAAAATCCATGAGTCCGATCTTTTGATGCAAGAGTGGTAGGATATTTTTTTATTAGAGTTTTTGAGAGGTCGGGGCTGACATCTAGAGATTGTCCTAAGTGGCCCCTTGACTTATGTTGGGTGAAAAAGCTAAATAATAATGTAATTAAGATTTAGACTCACTTTTAAATTAGTTTCTAATATAATGGATGCTGATAGACTTGATTAAAATGCATAAAATGGGATGAAGCAGTTTTAAAAAGGACTAAAATTAAATTTTATCCTAAAGATGCATATATCCCCTTGGACAAAACTGCACCCTCATAGACCAAGTGGTCTGCCAAAACCCGTAGGCAGGGAGGTGCCTAACAAAGAAAAAGAATAATGCAGCAATTATGAAATGAGAACTCTCGGTGACCCCGGCCTTACTTCTTAAGAGCGTTAGAGTTTCTATGTTATCTTAAAATTTTTATTAGAGTTTAAGTAAAAGAATTTTTTGTGCCTTCATGAGCCTTCATGTATCCAGGCTAAATCAAAAAGAACATCATGCAATCGCCAAAAAAAACTAAGAAAAGCAGGTAACCCTATACGCAATCAAATCAAATTAAAACACAGTAAATAATCAAACTAATTAAATAAATGTCTATAGGCAAATTACCTTGCTTATTATAACCCAGATTTACATAAATTAAAAGCGGTCGGGCGCCACTAACACTGACCCGGATTCTAATCCTAATACAGACGTATGTGACTTTGAGTGGGATACTCTTTGTCTTCAACTCCTTGGCCTTCTCCTCTTCAAGCTCCTTGGATTCTTCATGGATTGATATTTAAATGGAAAAGTGAACTCTTCCCTCGAGGAGAAGGTTACTCTTTCCACTTTGGGTAGTAGAGTGATCCAAATTTGGAGTTCTAAATGGATAAGGACTATCCCCCAAAGGGGTATCCTTTCCTCTTTGGAATCCAATCTTTGGATATATGTATCCCAAACTCAAAGTGTCACTTTCACAACTCAATACTCAAATAAATTATATAAATATGAAAATGAAAATTCTAGACTCTCCTATAGGGTTATCCTAAGCATTTAAATATTAAATCACATCCCAAGCAGTTGTATATATTTGTGCAGAAAAGTAAACACGCTTGGCCACACTCTTTTTCTTCGAGGGCTAAGCAGCTGAAGCACCTGTAGTATTTATATTTACTATTTATTTAGCCTCCTTTATTGCCCTGCATGAGCATGGTCACCTGTAGAAAATTCAATGAGCATCAAGATCATTCCTAACCTAAGGGTAATCTAATTGCCCATCACATCAATTCACAGAGTGCAGTAAAGAAAGTAAGCAAACACTTCAATCAGTTTAAATTACAATATGCAATGAAAACTCAAAAAACCCAGCACACAGCAGAAAAGTAAACACCGACCTAGCCTAGATCTAGAGTCAGTTGTCCTAGCAAACCATCTAAAGTGTGTGTGAAAGGTTTTGTGGCTGGGGTAGATCCTAAGCTGGGTAATCTTTTGAAGTTGTTTAATGTTTGAGTTTGTTAAAGGCTAAAAGGGAACTTTATGTTCAAGTTTAAGTATTAATGAGTTAAAGTTTGATTTAAATGCATTTTAATTATTAAATAATTTCTACCTTTGTTGCTCACTGAGGCCATGAAGTTTATTTCACCTTCCTTGGGGCAAAGCTAATAGCCTCGTAGGCCTGTGTTACCCAGTAGTAATCAGGGTCGATTAAGTTGATTTAATTTATTAGAAATTAAAGATCAATTATAATTAAGTTAGTTAATTACTAATTTTAAAAATTAAATTATTTTTTTTCCATCAACAGGTTCGTGGCGTTGTGCCACCAGCCTCGAGGAACCAGGCCTCCTTATGACACTTAGCCCCGTAGCCCGGAGTAGTCCATCCTAAAAACTTTGCTGATGTAGTTGAATTAAAGATTTTAATTTGATTAAGTAATTTATTTTTGATGTTTGACACTCCATTAAAACCATTCGTGGTGTTGTGCCACCAGGCTCGAGGAACCAGGCCTCCTTATGACACTTAGCCCCGCAACCCGTAGTAGTCCATCTAATAAACTTCATCTTTGGAGTGGTTGTTATATATTTGAGTGTTGGTTGAGTATTTTATTAGTCGAATTAAAGTTTTCTGGAATTTTAATGAATTATTGGATATTTAAAATTTATTAGAATTATTTAATAATATTAATTAAAGGGACCAAAAGTTGACTTTTTAATTTAGAGTTAATTTTGCAAGTTTTAGATTTTTAATAAATATTAGATCTTATGATGAGTTGTTAGACTATTAGCACACTCAATTTGGAGTTTTTTATAAAATGTTACGATTTTTTTAAGTTCGGGCCTAGATTTGAACTACGATTGACCGAAAGGTTGTCTTTTTGACTTTGACCAGATTTTGGGGGCTTGACATTTTTAGAAAATACTAGACCTTAATTGGAGTTGATTGACACTAAGTTTATTTAATTTTGATTTTTCTGTAATTAGTTATGAATTTTCAAAGTTTTCCTACTTATTGGAATTTTAAAAATTGCTTAATTAGAAAGGTTTTGATCATTTTGATCCAAACTCATCCCAAACTGCATGGAATCAATCCCAAAGGTCAGGAATGACCCATGGGAGTGTTTCCAAGTGTTTAGAAATTATTTTGGATTTTTAATGATGTTTTAATTAATTAATTTAATTAATTATTGATTTTCATTAAAAGTCAAATTAAAGTTGAATTAGAAGTCCAATCATGGAGCTTTTATTTTTCCTAGGTAGAGGACTAAATTTTGGTCAGTTTGAGATATTATTTATATTTTTTGGAGTTAATTTAGATTTATTATATTTTTTTGAATTTTTTGGGTCCTTAAAAGGGCTGAAACTTTGGGTAATTAATTTTCTAACCTAATGACCTCCAAATTCAATAAAATTTAAAACCTAAGGTTCAACATATCACTAAGTTTGCTATGTTCAAGTTTCTCCCATATTGGGTGTGTGTACAATCTCCTAGAAATTTTTTAAGTTTTTTAGACTTTTTTTTAATTATTTTTCCTAGGTGTCTCTACTATTCAAATAGGCTAGAAATTTGGTGTGGCTAACCCTAATACATATGCAATCATACCACACAAATTATGTAGTCTAATTCTATAGAAAAATAGAGTTATGAATTTTTAAAATTTTTGGTCCAAAATAGACCCATTACTTTTAAAATTCTTATCACAGCAATTCAATGGGTATCTGAACCTAAGAAAATTATAGTGCATGCCTAAAATACCCTAATGCCTATCACCAAAATTTGGGGCTCAATTGACCACTGGATTGTGAGAAAATCACAAAAAACTAATTTTAAAGAAATCAAAATATCTCACAATCCAGTAATCAAATCAACTGAAATTATCTTTCCAATGAGCCCAAAAATACTTAATTTGGTAAAGAAATGAATTTACTATGAATTCTGAAAGTTATGACTTTTTTTTGAATTTTTAAGTCCATTAATAACCGGCGCCAATCATTAGCAATGATCGGCACCAAAACGGTGGCGGCGTGTGGCATTTTGACATGCGAAGTGCTGTTTATCAACCACCTATCTACTCCATCACTAACCCCGAGCCATCCGATCGAGAAAGATAGAAAATCGGACGGCCGAGATTGATCAAGACCGTTTTAGTTCAAAATGAACTAGAAAATTGAAATACTCATAACTTTCAAAATACTCATTGAAATTTGATGAAATTTGAAACATAGGCTCATGGGAACATGAGCTTTCATTGCCTAGAGTTTGGAGACCCCATGCAATGAAATTTTTGAGCAGTTTCAAATTGAAATTTAAACTTAAAATGAGCATAACTTACAATCCAACCATCAGATTTTTGAGATCTTAGGCTCATTGGAAAGCTACAGTAATCCTCTACAATGTTGATGAAGATACCAAGAGCTAGATCTTTCTGGATCAAAATTTCTATTGGAAAATCCTCTTTCTCTCTCTAGAACGCTCTCTCCTCACTAAAATAGTGATTTGAGGCTTGAAAATGATGGGAAGATGCTTGAGAAAGCCTTGGAGATGGATGGAGAGCATGGGGAAGGCTCTAAGAAGGTTGGAGGCTGGAGGAGAGTTGGGGGAGAGTTGAGGGAGAGTGAATAATGAATAATCTCTCCCCTAGGTTATGTTTCTCTCACCTTAACACTTGGCTTTTGGATTGGATGGTCTTGATTTGTTTGGAGGGAGTTTAGATGCATGAAAAGTGTCCCCTAAGCTACCCAAAGCTAGGGAATAGGGTTGGTGGTGAGTGTGACCTCTCTTGGTCCATGGGAAAGGGGACCACAAGCCTTTTCCCCCATTTGGATGAACCAATGTTTAGCTTGGCTTAGGGTGTTGGATTAGGGCTTCTTAAGAGAGCAAATGGGTCACTTTATATCAGTTTTGAGCAGGTTTTGGATTAATCCATGGATTGCCAAGGTGGCTTGGTGATGTGGCCATGATTTGGCCTCTTTCCATAGGCTTAAAGGGGTTTGGAGAGGGTTTTGACTCCTTCAAATGGGTTGACCAAGTCAACCCAAGGGGGAGCTTGTCTTTGAAATCTTTGTACATGTCAAGGGTGTCTAATTGAATGATTTTAAGGGATTGATTTGATTTAAAATGGGTTCAAGCATTGAAATTGACCTTAATGTGGGTTAAGGGTTGATTTGGTCAACCATAGTTGACTTGGTCAACCTGGTCAAACCATGGGTTGAGATTGGGTCAAATAAGTTCAAATGAGTATTTTGAGATCAATGGAGGTTGTACCATGCATTGGTAAGGTCATTTGGATTGAAATTGACATTTGAAACCTTAAGGGGCATTTTTGGTCAACTTTGGTTGACTTGGTCAACCAGGTCAAATCAAGACTTGTGTTTTGGTCCAATGTATTCCTAATGATATTTAGGATCTATTGGGATAGGTTTTGAATTTTTATATGAGAAGGTCATGTTGAACTTTGGGAAAAAGACCAAAACCCACATAAAGGGCATTTTAGTCATTTTGACCCCTAGTCAACACTGGGTGAAATTGGGTCCAGCAAAGTGTAGGTTATTGGTCAAAAAGTCATAACAAAGGTCATGGATGTGGTTGAGAGGTTTGGAAGGTGTCCCAAGGTCAAATTCCACCTGATGGCAAGTCCAGTGGCATAGGCTGTAAATATTTGAAGGTTTTGGAGCCTTCAAGTTTCAATTTAGTTTGTGAGGTTAGATTTGTCAGATTGAGCTCAAACTTGGAGGGTTGACCATAGAGATATGTATGATCAATATGCAATAGATAGATCATGGATTGGAGGTCATTTGACTAGGATTCCATGTGGCAGAAAGTTCACCCAGAAAGGGTTTCAGGACCTAGGTCCCTAACCTTGGATTTGGACTGGATTTTTGAAGTTGGATTGGATTATGGATTTAGGAGTTAAATGATTAAGCTTGAACCATCCATATCAATAGAGATCAAATAAAAAATTAAAATTAATTAGATATGATTTAGAATTTGATTGAATGTTGATTGAAGGATGGATTAAAGATTGAGTTGAAAGGTAGAGCTGGGTTTGATTGAGATTGAATTGGGTCTTTATTAGGAGCTTTATGACTGAGGGGTGGACACCTTCCCAGTATTAGGTCCCTAAAAAGAAACCCAAGTGGGTCCTAGTGACCTCATACAAAAATGAGGTCAACAGGGCTTTTAATGGATAAAATAGGGAAAACTAGGGTAGAGATTCAAATATAAATTATTCCACACTTAGAGCTTGGAGAGCCACATTTTTCATTTTTTTTTCATTATCATAGAGTCTTCTCAGCATTTACTTAGTTGAATATTGCTATTTGGTGTCCATCGACGATGACAACCACCATGCTCCATTAACTCTTTCATCCAAAGCATCAACACTCTCACTCTAGTGCTCCTCCATCCACAACCCCTTCAACAAAAGTGTTGCTTAGGAGCTAAGGAAGACTAACATACCAAAATTAAACCAAAATATCTAGTTTACTGAGTTAAATACTTAACCATAATTTTAAACCTAGGGTTTCTTAGATTATATTGCATACATCATATGAAGCTCCAAACATCATGTGAAGGAAGATTAGGTAAAATAGTGTCTCTAGTAAATGTTTCATGTAATATTCTCTATTATATAATCCATTAAAAAATCCTCTCTTGGGTGGCCAGAGGAAGAAGGCAAAATCTCATCCATCAATTCCTTTCTATTAAATTTGAACTAATAAAATTTCATCATATTGAACACTCAGTTCAATCTCTCAAAACTATGCATTTGAGTGGAATTAATCTTAGTTGTTCATTTAATCTGGCATGAGATCAAATGGTTAGCCAGACATGCAAACATGATTAAGTGAGATTGCCACCATTTTTACCGACCAATCACTGCTTGCCATCTAGATAGTGCAATCCACATCAGAGTTACATTCTTAAACTAGATTTAAATGGATTATTAAATGTATATTATTATTATAAAATCATCCAAAATTTCTATAATTCATTCATTTAATGAAATACAAAAGTAAGGGCTCTATGGATTCAAGGAAGAATGTTTTTTATTTTAAAAATAAAATAAAGTAAATTTAATGAGTGTTTATGGAGTAATTTCATTTTGAAAGTCCACAATTTTTTCTAATTTAGTAATAAATGCTCAATCATTTGACTTGAAATTTGGTTGAGTGATATCAGGGAATGTTGCCTATATACCATTAATTTTTCAGGCATATTTGAAGTCTCCATTACCCTAACTTAAAATTTTCAAATGTATAGGTCACAATTTGACCTAAATATTTGGAAAATCATGGTGATTAATCTATAGAGCATTTAGGCATGTGTGATTGCTGTGTTTTATTACAAGGGTTAAACACACTAGATTGCATGCCTTAATCAAAAGTTGAGACACATATGTAGTAAATTTAGGGTTAGGCCTAATTAATTTATAAAAATACTAGGGAATTCATTCTAAGTCTAATCAAGATGAAACCTAAACATAGTGAACTTAGTGACACTCTAAACCCTAGGACTTATTTTAGGGTTAATTAGAAATCCTTAAGTCACTAAATTAACAAGCTTTAAAATTAGCCCCTATCTTGGGCCTCAAATTTCTAAAATTTATAATTAAATAAAAAAATCTTGAAAATATAGAATAAGTTATATTAGATTAATAATCTAATATATAATCAAAGAAAAATGAATTCATTATCATATTTCACCTAAAATAACCCTAATTAAAACATGGGGTTTAATTAAACTTTAATTAAATTAAATCATTGGTCCAAGGATCTAAGATTTTTATTGACTACATATTGAGTACCTTTAACTCATAGTGTTAATCATATGATCAATTGAGATTATGTATCCAATCAATTTTTTAACCCTAATTTCCTTCTATAGGAAGGAATTGAATAAATACATTAAACTTGTAAATTTCATATATCTAATTAAATATACAACATAAAATTGTAAACTAAATTGAATTTAATCTTTTATAAATAAAATAATAAATGTGATGACAGTGGGTGTTAGTACATATGGTACTATGAATGCATGTATATGATATACTTTGGGTTGAATTATACTAAAGTTTTCTTTGGTATGAGTCACCCACTAAATACACAAGTGCACGTGTCATTCAAGTAATAAAATGATATAAGAGACTGTCGATCCCATGAGGAAGTGTTATGCTAACATATGAGTAAACTATTACTTCCTACTACCGCTACCATGCTTATCCTATTAAATAAATATCATGATTTGGATCTATCACTTCTGAGAATTATAAAATAGAAGAAAAGATACCAGGTGATAAAATATTTTGGACTAATGAATACGAATTATGCAAGTTTTTCTAATGAGACTATCTTTTATTTATGTGAATTAGAACATATGCATCCTTAGATCTCTGATAAGCTTATAAAAATATAAAGAGATATTTATGGCCTTCC
The DNA here is from genome assembly GCA_019925795.1 of Dendrobium chrysotoxum. NCBI lineage: Eukaryota > Viridiplantae > Streptophyta > Magnoliopsida > Asparagales > Orchidaceae > Dendrobium > Dendrobium chrysotoxum. The sequence goes on from CM034302.1 coordinate 38,844,990, forward strand.
TACAGTAATTATATTCCATAGAACCTTAAAGATAAAACATGGTTTATCTTGTCATACAAATATTTCATTTCAATACTCCTATTTGTTTTAATATTTCTCCATTAAGGTAATATATCATACTAATTTTTAATTACACACATGACCACTGTATGCATTAAATTATGGTCAAGAGATATTAAAAACATCCATTTCGCATTCAAAGTATAAGATTCTACATTATTACTAACATTGTGTTCACATTATTAGCCCAAAACTACAAATTAGTCAGCTATGGAATGCAATGAAAATAATTTAGATTTTCTTACTTGCATAAAAGAGAAAATATAGGAGTAAAAGTTATTTCAAATGTCACCCAGGTAGTATAAATGCACTCTCCACACTCCTTTGTCCTTTGGATGTCTGATTGTTTACAAAAAGGCAGGTTATAAATTTGAAAATGTAGTATCCTTCTCTCCTTCGCCTTTCTTAGACTATACTCTAAGGGGGCACTACAGTCTAGACTAAACTAGACAAATATTATGACAAAACTATGATAGAACTTATTAAAAAACTATTAATACTAAATATAAAAATGGACTCAAGCATTTTGGTGCCATGGTGTTATAGAATAAACTAGCACCTTGACACTACTGGGCTTACTCCATTGCGGTGTTGCACTAACTCGGCATGTCTATTTGTTGAATTGGTGCAACACAGCTCTACCTTTCATCAATTGCTCCTTCGTGGTGTTACAAAAGTTGAGTGTTGTGATGCTTGAATATGTAATCTAGCACTGCGGTGTAGTGAAGCTCAATGCTTTGACACTCAAATTCTATAAACTTAGGTGTTACAGTGCTATGAAGCAATGCAAGACTGCCTTTACTCTACTAAGGCACCCAATTAATTACCATTTTCCCCAAGGCTCTAACACTATGATTTCCTAACATGGTGCTGAGGCATTATGGATGCTACGACACTAGTAGTTGGTGCGCTGCGATGCTGGTTTAATACTTATGATTTTTTTTCCTTTTTCCTGAGCATTTCCTATACAGCATTAACTAAAAATAACATTTTTACTAATATTTAATATAACAAATGCTATAAAATTTATATTTAACAAATTCCCCTAGCTTAAGCTCTTACTTATCTTCAAGCAATGGTGTAATCACCTATTGATTAACCTATTAGCCCAAATAAAAATTAGCAATTTAAGATCACCATTTAGTTATAATTTAGAATGATTAAAGTTATGTAATTTTAATTTTAATGATCACAAGTAACTATCCTAATCAATCATCCTTATTATTGCTTAATTTGAACTTAGTCACTACAAGAGTATGTGCAATGATGACTATTGATTTTTATATATGAATAATATGTCATTTAGAAATTATTTATGCATGTGGTTAAATTAGTCATCCACCCTATGTATTTGTTTATTTACATTCTCCAATTTTATTTAAATATTAGGATAATTTTAGGTAATAAGCTTTGTCAAATACCAAATTTTTAAGTACTCATCTTCTTTTTCTTTTTATTCCTTCTTTTGATTTTTACATTTTTTCATATTTTTTATCTTTTTAGTCCTAATAATGATTTTTAATAAGGATATTGGCAAGCTCACTAATTCTATAGTCAAGTTTACAGTGATTTTTATAATTTAATCTACACGCTTCTTTTTTCTAAACTCAATTATTAAATCTTTAAATCATTAGTATGTGCTTATGTGTATAGTTTTTAAGTTCAAAGTAAGAGAATAACTTAAATAATTTATTTTAGTTAATTATTATAATTTTCAACTTGAAAATTATGGTTCTTTATTCATCCAAATTATTACCTAGAGTTTGCTATTTTTATTTTGGCTAAATAAGCAATCAAAGTGCATGTGCTATGTATAGGACATTTTCAACAATTAAGCAATTATGGGGATTTCATGAAATGTAAATTGTACTAACATAACAATAACATAAACAAATCACTATAATAGGTAAATCCACTACTGATAAATAGAATATAACCAACTATTGAAAAGAAATTAAAAATGCTTACAAAAACACATAACATAAATTGGTTTGCCTCCAATCAGCACTAAGTTTTAAGTCTTTAGCTAGACTATGCTAATTACTTTTCTTGAGGGTGAGCCAATTCAATGATATTCCTCAAACGATCAATGTCTCCTCTTAAATAAAGCTTCAAACATGACTATTTACCTTTCAAATGTGAAAGATCTTTTTATTTTGAATTTACATAGCTCTGTAAGGGAATATTTTTATAATAGTGAATGGACCTAATCTCTTAGACTTAAGTTTACCTGAGAATATGTTTAATCTAAAAGTTAAAAGACAAAACCTCTTATCCAGAGATAAATTCTTTCTAAGAAGCTTACAGACATGTCATTTTTAATTTTATATTTATAAATCTTAGCATTTTTATAAGCTTCATTTATAAATTTTTCCAACTCATTCAACTGTATTTGCCTTTTTTCTTCCTCTCCCTTAAGATTAAAGTTAATTCCTTCATAACCCAAAATGCCTTATGTTCGAATTCTTTAGGATGGTGGCAAGCTTTCTCAAATACTAACCAATAAGAGACATTCTAATAGTTATTTTAAAAGCAGTTCTATAGGCCCATAATGCATCATCTAGTTTAATAGCTTAATCTTTCCTATTATAACTTACATTTTTTTCAAGATTCTTTTTTTCTCCCTATTACTTATTTTAGCTTGGCCACTAGTGTGGAGATGATAAACTATTGCAATCTTATGATGAATACCATATTTAACAAGTGTTGGTTCTATTCTCTTATTACAAAAATGACTTTCCCCATCACTAATTAAAACTTTAGGCATTCCAAATCTAGAAAAATATTTTTCTTTAAAAATTTAAGCATAACATGAGCATCAACTCTATAGGTTGTCACTCCTTTAATCCGTTTAGACACATAGTTTACAGCAATCAGAATCTATTTGTATCCATGCGAATTCACAAATGGTCTCATAAAATCTAATCCCTAATATCAAACAACTCAATTTCCAAATTATAGACATTTCATTTCTTCTAGAAATATTACCTATTCATTGATATTGATCACATTTCTTAACATATTCATTAACATCTTTAAATAATGTAGGCCAATAAAATCTTGATTGGTGTATCTTAGAAGGAATTTTAAAATGTTTAAAATTCCCCATAATATGAGTCATGACATTATCTAATTATTGATTCTTCTTTATCCTCAGAGATACATCTTCAAATGATTTGTTCATTACAAGTTTTAAATAGACATGGGTCATCCCAAAAGTAGTATTTGACATCATGTAAAAACTTCCTTTTCTGAGTGGAAGATAAATCAAAAGAATGAACACTACTAATAATAAAACTGATAATAATAGAATACCAAGGCAATCTACTCAAATGCAAAGCAAATAGTTGTTCATCAGGAAAAAAATCATTTCTATCAATTTCAGTAAATGTATGTTCTTTGAATATAAGTCTTGAAAGATGACCAACAATTTGTTTTTCAGTACCTTTTCTTTCAAAAATTTTTACATCAAATTCTTGCAATAAAAGAATCCACCTAACTAATCTTGGTTTGGTGTCTTTTTTTATCATAGATAATTTGGTTGCAGAATGATCAGTATAAATAATAACACTTGTGCTGATCAAATAAGACCTAAATTCATCAAAAGTAATGATAATGGATAGTAGCACCTTCTTAGTAGTTGTATAATTACATTGTGAAGTGTTCAATATTCTACTAGCATAAGAAATGACATGAAATTTTTATCTTTCTTTTGGCTAAGAACAACACCTAAAATAAAATTACTTACATCACACATGACTATAAAAGGAAAAGACTAATGAGGCGCAATAATAATAGGAGAAATGATTATATGATATTTCAAAGTGTGAAAGGCATTAAGATATGCAGTGCTAAAAACTAAAGAAACATCTATTTCTATTAAGTGGCATAACATTTTAGAAATTTAAGAAAAATCCTCTATAAATCTCTTATAGAATTTTGCATGCCCTAAATGTTGGACGAGTATGGCGACCCAAGAGGGGGGTGAATTGGGGTTCTTAAAATTTTTATTAAAAGAAGATAAATAAAATAACTTTGATGCTATTTGAAAAAGAATAAGTAATCACATAATTTTTATGACAATGATAAAGAAAAATAAATGCTAGAAATGAAAATAAGAGGCACAAATATTTTTACGTGGTTCGGCTCAGATTCCAATCTGACCTACGTCCATGCTAGCCAACTCTAGGGCTAGAATTCACTAATCCCAGGTTTGCCTTATAAACCTCACTTCTTTAAACCAAAGAAGTTCTTTACAACCTAAGTACTCTCCTACACGGGTGAGTACAACCCAATCTAATTACAACTTAAGCTTCACTAAGCTAAATGGCTTAAATCAAGGAAAAAAAATGCAACTTGATGTAAATAATATAGGCTCAAAATATCTTTCAATAAAATGACAAAATTAAGTTAGGTGATCTTACAAATTATTTATAATCACCTCACTACTTGCAAATGAAATATGAAATTTGCTCACTTTAAGATAGATTTATATTTTGATAAAAATATGAATAATATATTAAATAAAAATATTTTCTTAATGATTTAAACTATAACTCTTTGAATAACATAATACTTTTTAAAAAAAATTAGATTTGAAATGCAAATCTATGCTACGTAAAAATAATAATACCTGATTTGTTATCTTTATAGATTTAAAAGATTTAGCATAGAAAACTTAAAATAACATTTCTAACTAGTATTTCATCAAATGATAAATATTTTCAAGAGAATATATATGATAAAAATTAATAGATCAGCAACTGAAAATTTAGAGAAAGTAAAAAAACTCAAGAACTCCAAGAGATGTTATAGGATTTAGAGTATTAAAACTTTCCAACCAAGAATTTGATCTCGTAAATAAAAAGAGCTCTTGAAATGAAAATCAAAGTTTTTCTTCTCAAGATTTAGCATGTAAGGAAGAAGAAAGGAATGGAGAAAAATGCTGGAGTTTCTCTCTTGAATTGCCCTCATATGAAGAAGATGAGGGGTATTTAAAGAGAAAGGGTAAGTAAAGCCAAATTTGAATAAAACTATTAATCTAATATTAATTTATGATCTAAAAATATTATATATGATAAAGAATTCATTTATATTAAAGCAATATAAGTTCAAAACGGTTATAAAATGACTAGTCACATGGATAAGTCAAAAAGTCTTCATATACATCTAAAACAAGGCAAAAATGGCTACCCAACATATAGTATTAAAATTAGCTAATGTTTAGAAACTCATCATAAATTAAATATAGCTCCAAATCGGTTATATAACCTATCTATTTATATCTACAAAATCCAGCCAATCTAGTGGAATAAAAATCAGACCACGTTTCTTTTAAAATAATATTATAACCAGCAAAATAAAAACTTATGCATATTTTTATATTTCTAAAGATATATTCAATATTCATATAATAATATGATATAATTTAGATTAAATTAATCATACATCAGTAAATTGATATGAAACAAGTCAATTTAAAAAGAATACGTAAAACTTATTATATTTATTTACCTTATTAAGTATCTTTGCATTTTTGATAAATTCTATGTAATCAATGAAGAATATAAAATTTAATTAAGAAATCTTATAGATTTTTAAATTATACTTATTATCCTTAATTAATAATATGTATATTATTTTAATAGATATTTAAATTATGAGCAAATTAAACTAAGCAATTAAATACTAATGGACCATTAACAAACTTCTATGATAATATAAAAATCTTCAAGATTTTCATCTTGGTCCATCTTGAGCTCTTTCAACTCAAATTTTGATTGAACTTGAGTTGTGTAATTAAAATTCCACATAAGTAATTATTAAGCACATCCATCATATCATTACATCTAAAATACTTAACAAACAAATTAGAATATCTAAGCATATATTTGTTATCATCAAAATCTCTAGAATGGGTAATGATATAGATAATATCAACAATCTCTCCCTTTTTGATGATGACAAACTTATATTAGGTATAGTTATAATAAAGGTGCAAATTATCCTTTTATCATAACTTTTAAGCATTCAAAAAATATATATAATTATTGAGAAATATTTTTGAATGCAAATTCATTAAAAAAAATAATTCTCCCCCTAAATATATGCATGTAAAAAGAATTATGACCAATATATATAATTCTTTTCCCTCTTTGACAACATCAAAAAGAATTAAAAAAATAAGAAATTTAAATGTTAGGGTCTAACATTTCAAGCATACGTCTTAACATGCAAAATCTTTCTTCAGCTAAAAGTTTTGTAAAAATATCAACTATTTGAGAATATGTGTTTACAAAATCTATATCCACATCACCTTTACTAACATGATCTCTAATAAAATGATGTCTAATCTCTATATATTTAGTTCATGAATGTTGTATAGGATTTTTTGTTAAACTAATAGCACTTGTGTTATCACATTTAATGGGAATATTTTTAAGCTTAATTTTAAAATCTTCTAATTGTTATTTTAGCCATAAAACTTGAGCAACACAACTACCTGCAGCTATGTACTCTGCTTCAGCATTGGATAAAGTGATAAAATTTTATTTTCTAGAAGACTAAAAATGAGTGATGATCCTAAAAATTGACATGTTCTAGATGTACTTTTTCTATCAACCTTACAACCAACATAGTCTGCATCAGAATATGTAACCAAATTACATGATAATAAATTTTTGGGATACCATAAGCCTAACTTAGGAGTTCCTATCAAATAACAAAATATTCGCTTAACTGCTGTTAAGTGTATTTCCTTAGGATTAGCTTGAAATCTTGCACACAAACATACGACAAACATAATATCAGGCCTACTAGCAGTAAGATACAAAAGTGAATATATCATACTCCTATAAATCTTTTGATCTATTGGTTTTCCTGATTCATCTAAATCAAGTCTAATCGATAGGCTTATAGGAGTTTTACTCAATTTGAATATCTTCATATCAAATTTTTTTAATAATTCATTTATGTACTTAGTTTGACATATGAATATGCCAGACTCTAGTTGGTTTACTTGAAGTCCTAAGAAAAAGGTGAGTTTTCCCATCATACTCAGTTTAAATTCCTTTGACATTAAAGAGGAAAACTCATGACATAAACTCTCATTTGTACTTCAAATAATATATCATCAACATAAATTTGTATAATAATTAAATCATCTCCAATATATTGATAAAAAGAGTTGTATCTATCTTATCTTTTCTGAAATTTTGTTCAATTAAAAAGTTACTTAACCTATCATACCAAACACGTGGAGCCTGTTTTAAACCATATAAAACTTTCTTTAATTTATACACATGATTAGGAGAATTAATACTTTCAAAACCCAGTGGTTGTTCTACAAATACATCTTGATCAATATACCCATTCAAAAATGCACTTTTGACATCCATTTGAAAAAGTTTAAAGTCCTTAAAACAAGCAAATGCAAGGAGTAATCTAATGGCCTCTAGTCTAGCTACGGGTGCAAAAGATTCTTCAAAGTCAATTCCTTATATTTGTGTGTACCCTTGTGCAACTAATCTAGCTTTATTTCTAATAATACTTCCTGAGTCATCTAGCTTATTTTTATATGCCCATTTAGTTCCAATTATATTTTGATTATGAGGTCATGGGACTAAATCCCGAACATCATTTCTTATAAATTGGTTAAGTTCCTCTTCCATAGCAATTATCCAAAAATTATCTTGGAATGCTTCATCTATATTTTTAGGTTCAATTTCTGATAGAAATGCAGAATGCTCTACCTCATCTCTAAGGTTTCTCCTAGTCTTAACACCTTGAGAAGGATCACCAATTATTAATTCTTTTGGGTGATTTCTATTATATCTCCTTTCTTTAGGCAATGAATCATCCTCTTTTTCCTCCAAATTTATTTTCTTTATATCCTCAATATCATCATCCTTCAAATCATTTCTTATTAAATCTATAAGATTTTCATAAAAAATTACATGAACGGATTCTTCAACAATTAATTTTCTCTTATTAAAAACTCTAAAAGAATTTCCAAAAATTGAATATCCTAAGAATATACCATCATCAAACTTACTGTCAAATTTACCTAAAGGATCCTTGTCATTATTTAAAATAAAAAACTTACAACCAAAGATATGTAAATGACTAATCTTAGGTTTCTTTCCAAAAAATATTTCATAATGGGTCTTTTTAAGAATAGGTCTTAAATAAACTCTATTAGTAACATAACATGCTGTGTTTATTGCTTCTGCCCAAAAATACTTTAAAAGTTTATATTCATCTAACATTGATCTTGCTAATTCAACCAAAGTACGATTCTTTCTTTTAACTACACCATTTTGTTGAGAAGTCCTAAGAGCTAAAAAATTATGTTTAATTTCATTTTCATCATAATAATTTTCAAATGATTTATTTTTAAATTCTCCACCATGATCTATTTGAATTCTATGAATCAAATAACCTTGTTCTCTTTAAATATACTTAGCAAATTTTTTAAAATCATTAAATGCATTATTTTTATTAGCTAAGAATAATACCCAAGTGTATCTTGAATAATCATCTATTATAATAAATCCATAATTTTTACCACTTAAACTAGTTGTATTAATTGGCCCAAATAAGTCCATATATAATAATTCCAAAGGTCTACTTGTATAAACTATATTTTTACTCGTGAATGAACTTTTCATATGTTTACCATGAATGCATACATCACATATAGAATCAAAATGAAAATTAATTTTTGGTAAACCAACTACTAAATCAAGTTTATAAATTTTATTTAAGGTGTGGATATTAGCATGACATAGCCTTCTATGCCATAACCAAGCATCATCATTTGTAGATTTCATGCAAAGTAAATTCAGATTAATATCATTTGTATTCTCTAAATTAATTAAATAAATATTTTTATATCTATTTCCAATAAGTAAAATAGTTTTATTATTTTTAATAATGCAATATGAAGCATAAAAAGAAACATTTAACCCTATATTACATAATTGACTAATTAATATTAAGTTATATTTTAAACCAGAAACAAATAAGACTTTTTCTAAAGTAATAAAGTTCTTACATATGGATCCAATGCTAATGATCTTTCCCTTTGCATTATCTCCATATGTGACATATCCTCCATCACTTGGTTCTAATGTAGAGAATTTTGCTTTATCGCCCGTCATATGTCATGAACATCCACTGTCCAAGTACCACATGCCTTCATTGATTTTAGTTTGAAGGGATTCCTACAAAAGAAAATCAAATGTTAACTTTTGGAAACCAAATATTTTTTGGTCGACATTCTAAGTGAATGTATGATATCTATTATGTATGGTATAAGAAGCATTTGTATTTTTTGGAACCCATACAAAAGATGATTGTTTAGCATTTTGTGATCTACGAGCATAGTAATCAAATAAGATGTATCCTTTTCTACCACAATAATTACACCAAATATTAGTATTTGCATATGGCTTAGCATGATGTCTATGTGACATATAAGAATAATTTTTATTTGATGGTGTACTTGATGGAACTTTATAATGAACTTATGATTTCATGCATAAATCTAATCTTACTTTTAAAAGAATATTTTCTCTTTCAAGTTTACAAACAAGTAAAGATCGATCTAATAAAGAACTATTTTTATTTTTTAAATCATCACATTCATTTTTTAAATCATTAAAAAGAATATCTAAATTTTTATGCTCTTTTTCTAAAACATTATATTTTCTTCTTAACTTTTTATATTCAACAACTAATTCATTAAATGCATTATCTAATTTTTCATAAGATATATCATTACATACCTCTTGAGAATCATAATCAGATTCTCCTCCTGCCATAAGACAAATGTTCACCTCTTCATCTGATGAACTTGATTCATCTGAATCTGGGTTGGCCCATAAAGCCTTCTTCTTCTTCTTGAAATGCTTCTTTTCTTTCTTGTCACTCTTTCTCTCTACATGCATCTTTTTCTTCTTTGAATCAATAAAATCTGGATAATCTCCTCTTATATGTCCAGGCTTCTTACAATGATAGCAAATAATCCCTTCTCCTGCAGGAAATTTCTTAGTTCGAAATTTAAAATTTTTGGATTTCTTGTACCTTTGATTTTTCTTCCTTAGTAAGCTTCAAAGTCTTCTTGAAAGCATGGCCACCTCATCGCTATCTTCATTAGAGCTTGATGAACTAGATTCATCATTATCATCAACCTGTAAGGCAATAGTTTTACCTTTCTCCTTCTCTTTCTTAGAAGAGCTATCCAATTTATCCCTTTGAGCTATAATTTATTCATGTGCTATCAAAGAATCCAAAAGTTGATCAAGTAGATAAGTAGATAAATCCTTAGCCTCACTAATTACAGTTACTTTAGCATCCCATTCTTTTGAAAGGCATCTAAGAATCTTATAGACTAAGTCTTGATTTTTATATATTCTACCAAGAGAATGTAATGTATTAATTATTTTCATAAATCTTGTATACATATCAGAAATAGATTCAGAATGAGACATGCAAAATAATTTATATTCATAAATAAGTCTATTTATGTGTGCATCTCTAACCTCACTAGTACCTTCATAAGTTATAATTAATTTATCCCAAATTTATTTTGCAGAATTTAACATGGAAATTTTCATGTAATCATCTGGAAGAAGTGCACAATGCAAAGAATTACAAGCCCTAGCATTTAACTCATCTAATTCTTTCTCTATTGCAGTCCATTCATCAAAAGATTTTTTAATTTTAATTCTATTAATTTCCTTAGTGGGTGTATGATATTGGTGTGTACGTATGTGCCACATACGAGAGTCTTGTCCTCTTAAGAATGTACTAATTCTATTTTTCCAATAATCAAAAGGAACATTATCTAGCAATGGTGGTCGATGAGTAGATTATCCTTTGGGAAGTAAACCCTTAGGAAAACCTTGTGCCATAGTTTATAAGTGGATCTACTCTAGGATGTTAAGCCAAAATAAAAAGAGCCAAGGCTCTGATACCAATTATTAGATGATTATGACGACCCAAGAGGGGGGGTGAATTGGGGTTCTTAAAATTTTTATTAAAAGAAGGTAAATAAAATAACTTTGATGCTATTTGAAAAAGAATAAGTAATCACATAATTTTTATGACAATGATAAAGAAAAATAAATGCTAGAAATGAAAATAAGAGGCACAAATATTTTTACGTGGTTCGATCGGATTCCAATCTAACCTACGTCCATGCTAGCCAACTCTCGGGCTAGAATTCACTAATCCCAAGTTTGCCTTCAAACCTCACTTCTTTAAACCAAAGAAGTTCTTTACAACCTAAGTACTCTCCTACACGGGTGAGTATAACCCAATCTAATTACAACTTAAGCTTCCCTAAGCCAAATGGCTTAGATCAAGAAAAAATACAACTTGATGTAAATAATATAAGCTCAAAATATCTTACAATAAAATAACAAAATTATATTAGGTGATCATACAAACAATTTATAATCACCTCACTATTTGCAAATGGAATATGAAATTTGCTCATTTTAAGATAGATTTATATTTTAATAAAATTATGAACAATATATTAAATAAAAATATTTTTCTTACAGATTTAAACTATAACTCTTTAAATAACATAATACCTTTTAAAAAAAATTAGATTTGAAATGCAAATCTATGCTACATAAAATAAAAATACTTGCTTTGTTATCTTTATGGATTTAAAAGATTTAGCATAGAAAACTTAAAATAACATTTCCAACTAGTATTTCATCAAATGATAAATATTTTCAAGGGAATATATATGATAAAAACTAATAGATTAGCAAATAAAAATTTAGATAAAGAAAACAAACTCAAGAACTCCAAGAGACGTTATAGAATTTAGAGCGTTGAAGCTTTCCAACCAAGAATTTGATCTCGCAAATGAAAAGAGCTCTTGGAATGAAAATCTAAGTTTCTCTTCTCAAGATTTAGCATGTAAGGAAGAAGAAAGGAATGGAGAAAAATGCTGGAGTTTCTCTCTTGAGTTGCCCTCATATGAAGAAGATGAGGGGTATTTAAAAAGAAAAGGGTAAGTAAAGCCAAATTTGAATAAAACTATTAATCTAATATTAATTTATGATCCAAAAATATTATATATAATAAAGAATTCATTTATATTAAAGAAATATAAGTTCCAAATGGCTATAAAATGGCTAGTCACATGGATAAGTCAAAAAGTCTTCATATACATCCAAAATACGGCAAAAATGGCTACTAAGCATATAGTATTAAAATCAGCTAATGTTTAGAAAATCATCATAAATTACATATAGCTCCAAACGGGCTGTATAACCTTTCAATTTATATCTACAAAATCCAGTCAATCTAACAGAATAAAAATCAGACCACGTTTATAATAAAATAAGATTACATCCAGCAAAATAAAAAATTATGCATATTTTTATATTTCTAAAGATATATTCAATATTCATATAATAATATGATATAATTTAGATTAAATTAATCATACATCAGTAAATTGATATGAAACAAGTCAATTTAAAAAGAATACATAAAGCTTATTACATTTATTTACTTTATTAAGTATCTTTGTATTTTTGATAAATTCTATGTAATCAATGAAGCATATAAAATTTATTTATAGATTTTTAAATTATACTTATTATCCTTAATTAATAATATATAAATTATTTTAATAGATATTTAAATTATGAGCAAATTAAACCAAGCAAGTAAATACTAATGGACCATTAACAAACTTCTATGATAATATAAAAGTCTTCAAGATTTCCATCTTGGTCCATCTTGAGCTCTTTCAACTCAAATTTTTATTGAACTTGAGTTGTGTAATTGAAATTCCACATAAGTAATTATTAAGCACATCCATCGTATCATTACATCTGAAATACTTAACAAACATATTAGAATCCAAGCATATATTTGTTATCATCAAAATCTCTAGAATGGGTCATGATATAGATAATATCAACACTAAAAAGCTCCTAATCCACTTGGCTAATGTGGGTGGTTGCAATTTTTCTAACATCCAAACCTTTGCTTTGTCTACCTCTAATCCTTCTGTAGAAATTTTATGCCCTAAAATAATCTGTTTCGTCACAATAAATTGACATTTTTCCCAATTAAGCAATAAATTTATTTCTATATATATTTTTAGTATAGAAGTTCAATGATGAAGACAAGAATCAAAAGTAGTTCTAAAAAATAAAAAATCATCCATAAGTATTTCAATGCCCTGCTCAATCATGTTTGGAAAAATATAGACATCATATATCTTTGAAAAGTAGAAGGACCATTGCAAAGAATAAAAAACATTCTTCTAAAAGCAAATTCTCATAAGGACTTATGAAGGTAGTTTTGTCATGATCCTCAGTTGGTATAAGAATATGGTGGTACCCTGAATATCCATTTAGAAAATTGTAGAAAGAGTGTCCTACCAACCTATCTAACATCTGGTCAAGGAAAGGAAAAGGAAAATAATCTTTTCTGGTGGTTTTATTTGACTTCCTATAGTCTGTACAAATTCTCTAACAAGTAATAGTCCTAGAAGGAATAAACTCATTGTAAACATTGGGAACTATAGTCAAACCAGCCTTCTTAGGTACATTGTGAATATGACTCAACTAAGCTCTACCTAAAATAGGATACATAATGCTTACATCTAACCATTTAAGCATTTCTTTTTAAATAACAGCTTTCATGAATGGGTTTAGTCTTCTTTGCATATCAACTTTTAGCAACGAATTTTCTTCCATTAAAATCCTATGCATACAAATCAACGGGCTAATTCTTTTAATGTCAATAATAATCCAACCAAAAGTTTTCTTATATTTTCCTAAAACCCTAATCAACTTGCCTCCATATTCTTTTTCTAAATTTGTAGATATTTTGATAAGTAAAGTTGAATCTCAACCAAAACAGACATTTTTAAGATGGATAGGAAGGACATTGAGTTTTATAATAGGAGTTTCTTCTACATATGGTCTTAAAGTTCTACCCAAAGATGACCTCTCTAAAACTTTAAATCTCTCTCTGAACATCCCAACAATTTCTCCAATAATTTGAGCAGCATCTCCGAGTCCCTCATAACTTCTCTCTAAATCTTCCTCCAATGATTTTTTCCTTAACAAATCTTCCTTAAAGTTCTCAACAACCTTTTCTTCCAAATTAACTAAAATAGTCTTTATTCTTTTCATTAAGAAATTTCATTTATTTAAGCTCATCAAAAATTACTTCTTGATCTTACACTCTCATAATTAATTCCCCTTTATGAATATCAATCATAGCCTTACATGTTGCTAAGAAAGGTCTTCCCAAGATAATAGGTATCTCCCTATACTCTTTTATATTTATAACAATAATAACAATAATAATAATAATAACAAGATTTTATCCCACTATGTGGGGTCAGCTACATGAATCCTTTTTCTCCATTGTGTCCTATTAAGAGTCATATTCTCATCTAAATCAGTTAAAGAAAGGTCATTTCTAATATTTTCTCACAAAGCCTTTTTAAGTCTACCTCTACCATTCTTAATATAAGTCAAATCTAATACATCCACTTTCTTATATGAGTCATCGAAAGGCCACCATTTTATGTGACCAAACCATCCAAGGCGACTCTCTCTAATCTTATCTTCCACTAAAGCTACTCTGACCTTTTCATATATATTCTCATTTCATACCCTACCTCTAAAGTAAAGCCACTCATCCATCTGAGCATCCTCATCTCTGCAACACTTAACTTAATAATATGCTTCTCTTTTAATGGCCAACATTCTACACCATAAAGCATTACAGGTCTCACTACCATCATATATTATTTTCCCTTACATTTGAGAGGGACTTTTTTTATCACATAATAAGCTCGATGCATTCCTCCACTTCAACCATCCAACTTGAATTCAACTAATAATATCCCCATCAATTTCACCATCACTCTAAACAATAGACCCAACCTATCCTCTTCCATATCTAAGATAATAAAATAAATAGGAAAGATAAACTTATCTACCTTAACAAGAACATCCTCTACCAACCCCTTGGATAAGTAAAAGATCTATCAATAAGCTTAAGGGTGAAAGTGGCGTGTTGAACCTCTCCTACATCTAATCTCTTGAAAAATGGATAAAGGTATTAGATTAATGATGGAAACTAAATCACAGAAAGCTCTTACATAGAATTTTTTACCTATTATCATGAGAATGTTATAATTACTAGGATCCTTCAACTTTCAGGAAGCTTCTTTTGAAGAATAGCACTACACTCCTCAATTAAATCTACAATTTCAAATTCTCCAAGCTTCCTTTTCTTGTTCATAATATCCTACATGAACTTAGCATAAGTAGGCATTTGTCCTAAAGCTTTAGAGAAGGGTATATTGATGGTTAACTTCTTGAACACTTCTATGAACCTAGAGAATTATTTATCCAAATTTTGTTTAATTAACCTCCAGGGAAAAGGTGGTGGTTATATTTATACAATCATTCTAATTGGTCTCTATATTTCTTTCATTGGTTCAAGTTTTTGGGTAGAAGGTTCAGCTTTTAAAGGCTCATCTAAACATCTATTCTTTTGAGGTTGATTTTTATATTTATAAGGATCTCCCAAATTCTTCCCACTCCTAAACTGAATATTATTATAATGATCTTCCAATTTTTTATCTTCTAAGACAGACTGTTCATGACATGGTTTATTATTGATCAAACTAGCAAGCTACCCTATTTAGTTTTTTATATTTTTATGGGCTATAACTTTATTTTGCAATTTAGTTTCTCACTAAATTACTACCTCTTCAAAGGGTGTCTTCCTATCGCCAAATGAATTGCTTTGATTAAAAATAAAGGGACAATGTTGTGATGCTATGATGTTGGGCACCAGGGTGCTAGGTCTTCTAAAGTTTACTGCAGATTACTGAGAATTATTCTAATTTTCTCCTTGATTTAATTGACCTTTATTCCACTAATAATTGCTACTAACATTGTTATTAGACTAGCTAAAAGTAGGGTAGTTCTCCTAACCTGAATTGTAAGTATTAGAATAGGAATTATTTTATCTTCCAATCAAATTTACATCCTTAATCCCTTGAACTTTACTATCACCAATAAAATTCTAATCATGCTCTTCCAATTACATAGGTGATCCTATTTATAAACTAACTCTAATAGTATCAAACTTTTTAGATATACTAGGTACATAAGCAGTAAAAATAGATAAGGCATCTGACTCATATACTCTGGCTACTCGCTTAGGATTCACCCTATCAGAAGGCCACTAGAAATTATTTATAGCCATTTCCACAATTAATTCATAATCCCCCTTAAATGGTTTAGACATTAAAATCCTCCAACTAAAACATCAATTATTGACCTAAGGGATCTTACCAACCCATTTTAGAAAGCTTGAAAAACTAACAAATTGGGTAAAGTATGATGAGGGCATTTCCTAAGCATTTCCTTAGATATCTCCTAACTTTCATAAATTAATTCTCTTTCAAACTGAGAAAAATGATGTTATATCATTCCTAAGCTTAGCAATTTTGGAAGGTGGGAATACTTAGCTAGAAATTTATGTGCCAACTCTTTCTAGGTGGTTATAGAGCCTGGGGGTAAGAAATTCAACCACATCATAGCTTTGTCCCTTAGAAAAAATGGAAACAATTGAAGCAAAATAACAATATTACTGACACCATTATACTTAAATATTGCATAGATTTCTATGTAGCTAGCTAAGTAAAGGTTGGGATCCTCAATAGAAGTTCTCCTAAACTGGAAATTTTGAACCATCTAAATTATGGTAGGTTTTAGGTCAAAGTTATTAGCATGAATAGTAGGTCTTTTGATTCTTTGGGGGATTTCATCGACTACAAAATTGGCATACTCCCTAAGAGGTCTAGGATGGTTCTAATCTTGAATTGGTTCAACCATACCTAAAACTAAATTCTTTTTGGATTTTCTAATTTTTGTAAGGGTTTTCTCAATCTCTAAGTCAAACAACATAGGATCTTTACTAGATCTACTTCATATGCAACAATAGTGTATAAATTAAATTACAAATAATAAAAATAATGATAACAAGCAAAAGATTTTTTTTCTTTTAGAAAATTTCCAAATAAAAAAAAAACAAAAATAGAATATAAGATACAAGTATGAATAATATGCAACTAGTTCAACAATATAGCTTAACTTAGAATACATACATTACATCCCCGACAACATTGCCAAAAAAACTCGATGGCAATGAGTGTTAGCATATATTGTGTTATGAATGCATATATATGATATACTATGGATTGAAATATGCTTTAGTTTTTTTTTAATATGATTCACCCACTAAATATGCAAGTTCACGTGTCAATCTAGTAATAAAGTAATCAATCGCATGAGAAAGTACTCTACTAACATGCAAGTAAACTAGTATGGCCTACTATGGCTATAATGCTTATCCTACTTAACAAAAATTAGGGTTTGGTCACTATACAAATTGCAAAAGAAAATATAAGATACCATGTGATAAAATATTTTTGATTAATGAATGCGAGTCACCTAAGTTTTCCTAATGAGACTCTCTTTTATTGATGTGGATTGAGCATATGCTTCCCTAGTTCTCTATCGAGCTTGTAAGGATGTAAAGGGAGATTTTTTGCCATCCTATAAGTGTTGTATCTCCATAAAAACTAGAAAGTTAAACACTTTATGTCTAGGCATGCAAATATTTCATTTCAATGCTATTATTTATTTCATGTGTTCCCTTATCGAGAAAATATATCAAACTAATTTTAAACTACACATATGACTACTATATGCAATAAATTAAGATTGAAAGATAATGTAAACATCCATTTCTCATTCAAAGCATACAAGTCTACACTAGTATTAGCATTGTATTTACATCATTAGTCCAAAACTATGGAATTAGCAGAACATGGAATGCAAAGAAAAACTTTCAGATTTCCTTGCTTTCATAAAAGAGAAATACCAAGTAAAAATTATTCAAGATGTCACCAAAATAGTATAAATATACTCTCCACACTCCTTTCTCCTCTGGATGTTTGATTACTTATAAAGTGATAGCTATCAATTCAAAATTTTGGTATCCTTCTATCCCCTTGCCTCCCTTAGACTTTACTCTAAGGGGCACTATAGTCTGGACTGAACTAGACAAAAATTATGATAGAACTTTGATAGAATTGACTAAAAACTATTTATACTAAGTACAAAAATAGACATAGGCATTGTAGCACTTGACAAGGTGGTAGTATAGTTTTATAGAGTGAACTAGTATCTTGTTACTATTGGGCTTACTCCATTGGGGTGCTGCTTTGACACGACGCAATTATTGGATGACCTGATGGGTCGCTTGGCTGATTCAACGTGGATTTGTCTTTTATCAACTGCTTTACAATGTCATAGCAAAAGTTGAGTGCTATGATGTTGGAATGTATAATTTGGTGTTGCAATATATTGAAGCTCTATGCTCAAATTCCCAAGTCGTAGGTGCTGTGACACTAATTTTTTTGTGCTGTGGTGCTATGAAGCACTGCGACGCTTACCTTGGCTCCACTAGGGAACTGAATTTATTAGCATTTTCCCAAGGCTTTGGCATTGTGATTTCATGATGTTGCGATGATGGTAGTTGGAGCGTTGTGGTGCTTGTTCAACGCTTATGAATTTTTTTCTTTTTTTGAGCATTTCCTATGTAACATCAATTAAAAATAACATTTTTATTCATATTTAAGATAATAAAATACTATAAAATTTTCACATAATAAAATAAAAATATAAATCAAAATAAATAAAAAAGTCAAACTTTGGTCAAACTCACCATTAAGGGTTCAAAATTTTAATAATTCAATAAATGAGTTAATAAAACAAAATAAAATAAAAATATGGAATAATTAAATAAAAATAAAACTAAAATTTAAAAAAAAAAGTCTTTATTTTAAATAATTAAAATTAATTATAAGTTCTACTAAATTAAAAAAAATTAAATAAAATAAAAATCATAGAATATTAAGTAAGTTTTAATTGATTTAAATAAAATAAAATTAAATAAAAATTTAAATTAAGATTAATTTAATTAAATAAACCCATTAATTAAATTTAAATAACAAAAAAAATATATAAATTAATCATTAATAAATTCCAAAGCTTTATGGTTTTGCTTTATTCCTTTTTTTAAAGAATTGCAATTTGCAATAAAACAAAAAGGGGTTACAACCAACTAGTTAAAGCGAAACCTATCACACTCCATCTTTAACAAAGAAATAAAACAATAAGGAGATTTATTACCTAAAGCACTTACCTAGAGGAAATTGCCACAAATTGCTAAAGAGGCGCACGTACATGCCATCTTATGACATTCTCTTGGAATACAATGAAAAATCACTGGCCTAAAATCTTTTAAGAATGATAAGTCTACAAAATTATGCAGAACCCCTTTCCACTTCTTCTTCTCCATATTTCCTTGAAGCGTTTTCATCAAATTAACATTGTCTCCTTTAATGATTATTCCCTTCTTAGTAAACATACAATGCTTTAGAACATCTTTGATAGCTAGGACTCCCATCAAGTCCATATTAGATGAGTTCCAATTCTATATATTTTTTTCCAAATGCCACAATAAAAGTTCCTTTATGTTCTTTGATTATTCCTCCCATACCTCTCTTGCTTGACTTGAGAAGAGCTCAATCAACATTTAGTTTAATCCGATCTTGAGGTGGGGGATACCAATAATTAGATTTAAGCCTAAAGGGATGGTTAGTATTCCAATTCTCCATAATTGGGTTTAGCTGAGGTTACATTGAAGTAGATACAACATGAGCCACAATAATAGAAGTTGAAGCTGGATTCCTTCCATGTTTCATTTCATTTCTAGCTCAACAATAAAAAATATTACTGCAATAAATTTTGGCCTTAATCAGTTGTAACTTTGACACATCCCGAAGTACCTCCACACATTCAGTAAACTTGAAGATAGGAACATGAACTCCCTAAACCATGATGATAGCCAAGACTCCTTAAAGTTTCAAGTAGCTTACCGTAATGTGTTGCACATCTTCATGGACTTGGCAACCTCTCAGACACATGGTGTTTCCTTGTAGCCTTCTATACACTAGCCAGCTATTTGTAGGTAATGCATTTCTGTATAGTCTCCACCATAATAACATTTCCCTTGGTCAAATTTTTAATTTTTTTATCCACTTTATATTATCATCTCATACAGGATACTTGGTAATATTGTCAATAATATATTTACCGGAACCACTTTGAATAAGCTCTAGCAAGCCTTCCAAATGGTTAGACATAACAAAAACCTTCAAAATACTCTGCACCAGTTCACCATGAAAATGCTTGATCAGCTCCCTCTTCTTCCACCTGCCTTCCACATCTATAAACATGTCTACAAACTTATCTTGAAGGTTTTGTTGATTATAAAAGGATGACCAATTAGCTAGACTTCTATAAAAAATCCACAAATCCTCTAGCACCCACACTTTCCTACCATTCGACAACTACCACCTTATTATTGGTAAAAGAAATTGAGCTCCCTCTACCATGATATCCATGTTGTAGATGCACCCCTCTTTACATCACCTTCCTAATTGTTACTTCCGTATTTGGCATAGATATTTCTGTTTAATAAATTTCCATGATTTTGAATAAATTCCCATGCCAGCCTAGCTCTCATTAGACCTTATCTAGTAGCTACAGATTGAAACCCAATGCCTTCCATTTTAATAGGGATACATAAATGCTCTGAGGAGATATAGTGAATGCCCTCCCTCCCCTAATCTTTATGCCATAGAAATCTCCTGCTAATTTTGTCCAAGTCATTCAAAACCCCTCTTGGGATAAGAAAATGCATTATAAGGAATGAAGGTAGGGAGAGGAAAGCCAATTTGATCAAGCACATCCTCCCTGCCAAAGATAGATTTCTTGCCCCATATATTTAGTTTCTCCTAAGTTATTTTTATGAGCATTTAAAAACCAGCTGCCACTAGCCTCCTGAGAAAAATTTTAACACCCAAGTAATCAACTTCTCTAACAAGTCTGAACCCCAGCTTTTTTATTATCCTCTCTTTCCTCTTCTCCCTGATCGACTTACCTCACATAACCATAGATTTACTATAGTTGGTCTTCTGCCCAAACTAACTATAATACTTATTTATTATTTGCTTGATAAGGATAGTATTTGATGTCAATATTCAAAAAATAAGTATATCATTTGCATACAAAAGGTGGGAAATCCTTTATGCATTAGACGCTATTTTTATTCTCAATCCACCACCATTTTGACGTATGCCTTTGCGAGCAATTCAGAATAAATTATAAATAATATTTGGAATAACATGCAGCCTTGCCTAAATCAACATCTAGCTTTAATACACTAAGATTTTCTTCCATTAATTAAAAGAGAAAACCTAGGCCTATCTACACATTACATAATCAAATTAATAAATTTGGAGGGAATTCCCATGAGATTTATTATCTGTCTTAGTGTAGGATAGCCCATATTGTCATAATCTTATTCCATGTCAAGCTTTAGGTCGATGAAACCTTTCTTAGACATAGATAATTTGAGTTTGTTGAATACCTCTTGCACCAACAAGCAGTTTTTTGACATAGAACATCCAGGCACAAAACCCACCTATTCCTTTGATATCAGCCTTGGGATGCAAAATTTTAGTCTATTCAATAACATCTGATCTAGATAATCTTACACAAGCTGATAGGTTGGAATTTTAGGGTTCCATAATATCTTCAACATTAGGGATCAGTACTACCAGAGTTTCCTTCCACACTGCCAGTATTACTATCATTTGAAAAAAATAATATTATAGCTTTCCAAAGATCTTCCTTGAAGATCTCCCAATAGTTTTTAATGAATGTTGAATTAATTCCATCTCAAACAGGTAATTTATTTGAACCTTTTTGTCTAACAGTCAAATGCAACTCCTCCTTGTAGATGTTCAAGACTAGCAAACTCTTCTGAGCCTCTCCCACCTGTCGCACCTTTAGGAATTCAATCAACCCAACTAGTTGACATTCCCTAGAATTCCACTTCTCCTGAAAAGCTGATAAAAAATACTATGAATAGCTTATGGATCCTCTTATAGCTCCTCATATATATTATTCACTTGTATAATTATATTCGTGCTTCTTCTATATGAAGCATATGAATGGAAAAAATGAGTACTAATATCTCCTTCTTCCAACTATGAGGCATTGGCTTTTTTGCTTCCACCAAGTAGGCAATCTAGCAAGCACAGAATTCACCTCCAACATCTTTTTCCTCAAATCCAACTATTGCTCTACTGTCAGACCACTACTCGAATA
This sequence comes from Dendrobium chrysotoxum, assembly GCA_019925795.1. Taxonomy (NCBI): domain Eukaryota; kingdom Viridiplantae; phylum Streptophyta; class Magnoliopsida; order Asparagales; family Orchidaceae; genus Dendrobium; species Dendrobium chrysotoxum. The sequence continues at coordinate 38,867,372 of CM034302.1, forward strand.
CTCTTCTTCTTGCATTCTTAGAATTTTAATTTATAAAGACTCCTTCCCTTTCAATAACTCTAATTTATTTTTGCTCTAGAAATACAAAGCTTTTAATGCTCTTCTTAACTTCCTTTGAAGAATATTTATCATCTCTTCTTTATCAACCTTTTTCCAGGCTTTTGAAAAGATTCCCCAGGTCACCAGATAATATACCCAAACATTTCCATACCTCATCAGCATGTATTGAAATTTTTGAACATCAACAACATTTAAGAAAATCAGGTAGTGGTCAGATGCTACCTGTGGCATGTGCTTCACTACAGGAAAGGGAATGTCTTCAAAGCTTCTAAATTGAGAAGAAATCTGTCTAACCTATCCCATATCCGAGCTACTCCTTCTTTGTTATTGCACCATGTAAATTTGGTACCAATGCATGGTACATTATGTAAGTTTCTTTTTCCAGGCTTTTGAAAAGATTCCCCAGGCCACCAGATAATATACCCAAACATTTCCATACCTCATTAGCATGTATTAAAATTTTTGAACATTAGCAACATTTAAGAAAATCAGGTAGTGGTCAGATACTACATGTGGCAAGTGCTTCACTACAGGAAAGGGAATGTCTTCAAAGCTTCTAAATTGAGAAGAAATCTGTCTAACCTATCCCATATTCGAGCTACTCCTTTGTTATTGCACCATGTAAATTTGGTACCAATGCATGGTACATTATGTAAGTAATTCTCATCCATAAATTGCTTCATATCTTGGGGCACTTGAGAAAAATAGAATTTCTTCCCTCCCTTCATCTCTTCCTTATCCAAAATACAATTGAAGTCTCCACTTACTATTAAAGGAAAGTTTTTTTAGCACTCTTTTCAACCATTTCATAAAAGCCATCCTTACATACATATCTTTATTCCCATAAAATGCAATTTTCCAAACTAATTTATTAGGGCCCTTAAGATCCCCTACAAAACATTGAGTTGATTTTCAACTCATTTGAAAGGATGCACAATCCTTCTTCCACAATGCAAGGATTCCCCCATCCATGTAATAGCTAGTGAATGAAAGAAGTCCCATGCTAATAGTTGGTGATATTATACGTAGGTACTTTCTATAATCCCTCGACACATAATCTATTTGCCCACCTCTTCTTGCTAATTATGTGGTTCCATTCTCCATAAGATTCATCATTGCAAGATCCATTTGGCCAGCTCCCTTCGTAGTTAAGATTCATCTACATCTCTGCTTCATACCAGAAACTTGAACTTACGCTTGCACTTGAGGCTGATCCCACTTCAGAATCTACTCCGTCATTCTATTTATACCCTCTTCCCCATGCACAAGACCATCCCTCTTAGAACCTTTTTTATCTTTACACAGAAAGGAAGACCAATTTACTTGCTTATAACCCAGCTTCCCACACCTAAAATATAAGTTGGAAATTCTTTCATTTCCATATGACAAAAAAATCTTCTATTCAACACTTCAACCCAAATATCCAAAGGCAGCTTACCATCTAATCTTAACTTGACACAAACCCTTGTAAACTCCCTCATTCCCCAGCTAAAGGTATGGGCATCTGATAGCATCGATTGTGTAATGACTGAAGCAATTCTGATTATATTTATTTCATACCAATAGTGATGAGGAAGATTTGGGAATTGAATCCACATGAGTGAGGAAAGACCTTTAAGAGAAGATGAAGAGAAATATGGGCACCAACTATCCATCCCTGTTATATGACCTCCAAGGAACAAAGGACCTCCACATATCAACATATCCCTTGCTTCTTTAGTATTGAACTTACAAACCACCCAATCATTTCCAATGTTAGTAGTTTAAAACTTCACTACTCCTAACCACTGCCTCCTCAAACCTCTAATAAGCTTAAAAAGAGGGCGCATTCTACCAAATAGGTTTACTACCAAAGCATTTTCCAAGTTTTTTATGTTGTCCATCTCTAAATCTGGATGGAGCTTAATTGTCTTCCCATCTTCAGAATGCTAGGATATATCCTCCATATTAACCGCCTGAATATGTACTAGTTTTTTTCCAAACCCCATTCAAGCTTGCATGTTTTGGTATCTCCTTTCTACCATCACCTTCCATACAGGATCCTTTCTGGTTTAAACCCTTCTTATTATTCATCCATATTTTGCATAACATGTTTTGTGCATCTTGAATTCTTAGGATCCTTAGATTCATTAAACTTTCCCCATTTTTATCAACTCTAATCTTTTAAACTCCTTATTCTTAGACAACCCCAATTTTTCCACCGTCTCATCCATATTAAAATTTGGATTCATAGTGATTTGGCCACTCACCTATGATTTGAGACCATTACCTAGACTTCTATCCTTATGAAATTTATCAACACCTGTAGATGACACTCCATATGATAAAAAAACTTTATTATCCTTCCATAAAAACATCTGCTCCATGAACTGATTAGATACTTTAACCATTTGCTTCAATTCTTGAACTGGTTCATGCCCTTTGCAAGGTACTCAATCATCCTATCTTTGTTCACCACTCCTATCTATGTCGACACCTTAATGATCAAAGGACCTAAAATTAATTGTACCATTCATTCTCCCAGGACCCATCCCATTATTGAAGGGTAAGAACCCACCCTATATGTTCTACCCCCCTAAAACCATCATTGCCAGCTGGATAGATCACCCCGTTAGCCATATACTATCGACGATCACCACCAGCCATAACAGCTACCCCACAAAAGACTAGCAAAACTGAAAGAGTTTTGAAATCTAACTACTCTTTCTATCTCCTCAGAGTTTCTTTCTCCTCAACATAGAAATTATTTTTCCCTTTTTACTTTATTTCTTAGAGGGGAACAAAAGCATTAAATTTATATACCTAAGGCTTGCTAATCAAAGATTTCAAAGAAATTTTAAATATTTAATTACCATGATTCTTTAAAATAATTATTATTAAATAGTTAAATAAATTACTAATAAAATTGAAAGTACTCCATGTAATGGCTCTATCCTTTAAAGGTGAAACAAATGCATTATAATTATGAGCCTTATGATTTGTTGTTTAATCTCACTTGGAGTTATTAATCACTAAATTCTATATAACTTAAAATTAAATAACATTAACCCTTAAAAATAAAAGTTTAATAGAAGGGTTAAAACACCAACACTTAAATTTAAATTAAATAAATCCCTTTGGCCTATAATAAAAAAATAAATTCAAATGTGGATAATTTAAACATAAATCCCTTAAGGCCCACATGCCTATCTCACACTTTAGAATTTTTTTTGTTAGGACAAGCATCTCAGTCTAAGCTAGGCTGATGATTATTCTAGTGTGATTGGGTGCCCTACATGAAAGGTATCCTTCATAGTGTTTGTTTACTTTTTTGCACTCTAGATGTTATATCATGCATTTTACGCACTTTACTTTCCTACCAGTGCACTTTACTTCTTGATATTGTATTGCAATTTACTAGTGATGTAAAATGGATTTTGAGTGAGATTTGGGTTGAACCTGGAATTGACTCAGGTTCAATTCAGTTGACTTGAACTCGACCCAATTTTATAAATGGGTCAGAAATTTAGACAAAGACCCAACCAATTGGGTTACTGGGTTGATCTGACTCGACACAAAAACCTGGGGTCCACTGGTTTAAGAGAGAATACAACATACCAGATGTGAGTAGACTCAGAGTAGGGGCCACTTGTGGGACTATGCCTGAGGAGTGAGGTGAGGGTGGAACCGTGTGGGTGTAAGCATGACTATATAACTATGAAGCATGACAAGGGTGATGGGGGAATTCACAACTATAGTGATTACATAAGGGACTGTGTCTGTGCACCTCTGCTACTATGGCTTGCAGGTGCGAGCGCTATAAGTGTGAGGTCCACTTGGGTCCAAGCGAGGTTCTTAACATGTGATGATTGGTGAGGTCTAAACTTAAAATGGTGACTCGGGTCAAACCAGGTCAAATTTTAGTTAATGGGTTTACCCATACCTGACCAAAATTTTCAAATAGGTTAAAAATTAGAGCCCAAAGCTGACCCATGTGTTAAACGGGTTGACCTGAGCCCAAATGTTTTAGGTCTAGTTTAGGTTGGATTAGCGAGTTAAGTTAATAATGTTACAATCTAGGAGAACAAATTTCTTTTTGATGATTACAAATATTATTGGATGATTATTTAGTTTCTCTAATTCATTATATTGGATATATCTTTTATGTGTGTACTTATATTTCAAGTATAACATATATCAAGCATCGCTAAGGATCACGGCTCAACATTGGGTAGTGTAGGATTGATATTTACAAGAGTTTGTATTTTTATGTTTTCTTGAGTCAAGGAATTAAAAAGGTATATGTTAGCTTAGCATCAACGCACGTGCACACACAAGGGGAGTAAAAATAAAAATATTTTAATTTTTCTATAAATCATATTATACGATCATTGATTGTACTATATAATTCATTGAAATAAAAATTAATAAAATATTTTATTTAATTAAAAAAATATTATCTTGAAATATAACAAACCGTATAGTACGAATACCACATCGAATCTAAGTTACTTAACATAGGCAAATTTAAATTTTGATATTTGAACTATTAATACTATACAAAGAATTTTGTACAGTACGATTAGTTGATTGTTTACCTAATTAGTTACACTAATTAATAGATCATATCAAATGAGTCAAATCTAATTTAACTATTAATCATACTATGCAATCATTGATCATACTGTATAACTTACCCTAAAAGTCTTTAGATGATATTTGGTTCATCTAGTACGATCCAAAAATTATACTATTCAATTAACCCGAGGGCTCTTTAGATGAGCTTTGTTCATCTAGTTTGATTCGATATTTGATTTGAATTGATCATATTGTATGATTATAAAATCATATTGTATGATTATAAAATCATACTGGATGATCTTTAACAGAGTAAGGAAATCATATTGTGTGATGTCCTTATCGTACTATATGAATAATTGTGACATAATTAAAAATTAAGGTTTTTCTTGGATCCATGTATTTAAATAACTCTTAATTAATTTTGAAGAGGCTTTTAGCTATTAGGAAATTTCTGAGAGAGTTCATGGGGAGAGTTGTGTCTTCTTGAGAGATCATGGAGTTTGAAGAGAAAGTGGGAGAATTTGTGTGTGAGGGACATGTAGTGTGAAAGGGGATTTCACATGGTACCTCCAAGCAAGCTTCTACCTAAGTTCTCATGGTGTCTTTATTGATCTTGAGGGAAGCTTCAATGACAAAGTCTTCAAGGCCATAGATCGTCGGTGAAAGTCAAGTGTATGCTTTGATATCACTTGAAAGATCGAGATGCGCCAAGAGTTCTAATATTTATTAATTTTTCAAATTTCTTAGAATAATAACTTAACTAGTCAAATGCGGAAGCTGATGATTTGTTATATAAAGATGATGATTATTCTCTAATTATCACAATAAAATAATGTTCTCAGATTTTCACCAAGCAGTTATAAAAGAAAATAAGATGCATGAAAATAAAGTGCAGAAAATAAAATCAGAAAGAGCACACCAGATTTATAGTGGTTCGGTCAAACTATGACCTACGTCCACTCCCCGGAGCCTCCTCTCCGGGTATTGCACTATCACTATAGTGTCTCTCCTTTAGCCCCCTTAGCTAGGCAGAGAAGCCCTTACAAACTCTCTTCCACCAACCCGGTGCGGCAGAGGACCGTACTCCTTTCACAGGCAGAGAACCTTGGCTTCTTTTCACCCTCCTGGTGAGGCAGAGGACCTGAACTCCTTTTCACCCTCCTGGTGAGGCAGAGGACCTTGAATCACTTTCACCTTTCCCGGTGCGGCGGAGTAGCCGGGTCTTTTGACACCAAAGAGGTCTTCTTCTTCCCAAAGCTTCCCTCAAGACAAACCTTGACTCTTGGAGGAACTCAGGTGCAAGTTCGCTGGAGCAACCGTGTAAAAACCCCCTCTCACACTCCCTTGAAACCCACAAGGATCTTCTCCCTCTCTTACAAACTCCACCCTTTCTTCCCTAGCCCAAAGCTCTCTCTTCAAGCTTTCTTTAGAAGAAAACAACTCAATGAATGCTCAAAAAGACTCCTACAAAGTCTTATGAGAAAGCTTAAATAGAGGGCTTCAAAAAACCCTAAAAATCCAATTCAGCCGTCAGAGATCGTACAGTACGATCGCAGGATCGTCCAATACAATGTGCAGAATTTGACCTGTTAGTACTGTACGATCTCATAATCGTACAGTACAATTAGTTCAATCGAAGTGCAGTTCGTTCAGAACGAATCCTGGGACGACCAAAATCGTCTCTGATCATCGTACAGTACGATCCAGTTCGTACAGTACGATCTAAATATCAAAATTATGCAGATTCGATTGAATAATCACAGGATTAAATTAGGTAATATTTTAAACATCGTACAGTACGATCAAGATCGTACAGTACGAATAGAACAATTTTTAAATTCAAAATTTTGCCTAATTTAATGATCGACGGGATTTCTAATTATACCAGATCGTCCAGTACGATGTGGTGTTCGTACTGTACGATTAGTTATATTTCAAAATAATTTTTTTTAGAAAAATAAAATATTTTAATTAATTTCTGTAACACCAGATCGTACAGTACGATCCAGATCATATAGTACGATGTACAGAAAAATTAAAATATTTAACATTAAATTTTCTCCCATTGTGTGTGTGTGCACGGTCACTAGGCTATCATGCACCTTTATAGGACTTGACTCAAGAAGTTTAAATAAATAAATGAAAATTACATTTTCTTTCAACATAACCTATTCTACCTAGTCTTGAGCCCTGAATCTTCAAATACCGATGCCTGTTGTACCTGAAATGTTAGTCAACACAAAAATATGTATACACAACAAATATAATAGGAGAAATAAAGAGCCAATCAATAATATTGTTATCATCAAAATCATAAACTCGGAAGCCCGAGTTGTAACAGTCGGCACTCTGCCGCACCGAGAAAAGGTGAAAGGGATTCGGCTACTCTGCTGCACCGGGATTGGTGGAAGAGACTTTTTAAGGGCTTCTCCACCTTGATGTAGGGGGAAAAGGAGTGTCAATAAGTTTTACTGAAATACTCAGAGTGGAGGACTCTGAGGAGTGGATGTAGGTGATGGTTGATCAAATCACTATAAATCTAGTGTGTTCTTTCTTATTTTTATCATACTTTATTTTTCCTGGATTTTACTTTCTAGCTTACACTTTTAGTTTTTCTACAAATTTGGTTTGAATTTAATCTTTGTTACAAAAGAGAGTTAATAAAAATTTGAAAAATCAAAAGAATAAAAATATTTTATTTCCTTCAAAGAAAAAAAAACTCAAATAGTATTTTGCTTTCGTGTGTGAAAAACTTGTTTTTAATTTGGGTAGTAAGTTTGGTTTTAAATTTTTAAAAAGGGTTTTTATTTGAAAAAGAATTTTTTGAAAAATACCAATTCACCCCCCTCTTGGTGTGCTATTTTAGTTCAACTGGTCAAACACCCACAAATTGAACTTTCAAATAATTGACACCCCTAGACTTTACTTTATTTTTTTGCATACACATTTGCACTACTTCTATTATGAATGCATTGGCGCCAGGAGCTTCTATATAAAGGCGCCAGGAGCCAGAATATGTATAAAGTCTAGGAGCCAGAATACTAAAAGATTAAATAATCTAGTACATTTATATAGATTTATGTTACTCATAGATGTAGAAATAAAGGCTTAATATTGGTGGAGCTTGGCCTCCTTTCTTTTTAGTAGACCCTAAGTTATACTCCACATTTTCTTATATATAAAAAATTATAGTTTCTTATACACACTGCTTCATATATGCATGCATTGCATTCATATGGTAAGGTAGTAGATCCTAACATTAGATGGGTAGATTCTTTCTTAGGTTTTGGAGGCATATGTATTCTTGCCTTTGTAAAAACATATATGTTAAATCTAGAAATATATTATTTGGTACTTTTCACCCAAATACCTTTACCTATACATGCAAACAAATAAGTATTTTTTATTTTCCTGTGACATACATAAAATAATGCACCCAAGAAAACAACAAAGAATGAGGGGCCTAAGTAATGGGGTCACTATAGTATTCCTTAGTGGTATATGGGTGTTATGCTTTGAGATTTTTTTAAAAAAATTTTACTTTGAATAAATTTAGAAAATTATAGGAAGACTTAGAATCTAGAGTAAAGTCACTTTAAAATGCATTGGTTAGATGCACTATATTTTATAAAATATTGATTAAAGTATGAATGTTAATCCTTGATTCCAATTAAGTAATAGTTATCTACCTATATGTTTTAGACTCAACTTCCTTTTAAAAATTTGTGCTTATGTGATTAGTTGATTGTCCACTCTAAGTAAATATAAGTCTAGATTTAAATAGACCTCTCTTATTTCCTTTCAGGAGGATAATCCTGATCTTTTAATAAACTTTAAATTTAAACATAAATTTTATCTCATTCTAAATTGCTAAATCCAAATATTAATATAGGTTAGAGTGCTTCTGAGGATCCACAATCTCAAACATTCCCTGTTCTTCTTCAATGGACTTGTAAAGAAAAGGTTAATATTTGAACCATTCCTAGTTGGTAGGTTGAGAATATAAATCTTTGATTTAAATCTTTATAAATCTAAAAAAGTCTAGTCACCACATTAATCAAATGTTTTCTCAAGATTTGTCCTAGGACATAATTTATTATATAGGATTGCCACTATAAGGATCCTAGACCCTAGTAAAATAAGAAACCTTGCTTTAGTTAGTTATAATAGTTAAAAAATCTATTGACATAGATAAAGTCTAATCCTTAGTTAATTTTATTTTCATAATGATTGGTGAACGTCATGTTTATCTTTTGAGATGAATATTACATTCCTTATGCGGAGCTTGATTATGAAAAAAAATTATTTCTATCTTTAGAACAATAATAAAACATCAGTCTGTCTTTCAAGATGGTATGTTGTTAGCTATGCAATTTAACTATAAAAAAATAAATCAAAATTAAATGGACACCCCAATTAATTTTTTTCCACACCCCTAGACTTCTAAAGCCTCTCTTAATGATGAATTACTTATAGATAATGAAGTGATTCTACCTACCTTTGGTGCAATGCTGATGAATTTTTTCTTATCAAAGGTAGAAGATGATGAGTAGGACCTCTTCTTTCCCAGGTAGATCTTGGGTGTCATGATCATTCACATGACATGCCTCTTTCTTTAAACATGAAAGATTTAAAATGGATGGGTAAATGAAATTCAGTAGACACTAATAATTAAAAACACTCTCTACATTGCAACATTGATCTCTTTAGTGTTATAATATTAGATGGAGAAATGGTCAACTGGTTAAATGAAAGGATCGATGTTAGGGTACTATAGTTAAGTAATACCATATCATTATTCTTTGGAAATCAAAATGAGAGTATTTTGTATGGTCCACCGCCATGGTGCATAACACATGTTAGCGCTATAATGCTCACTAAATTTGGATAAAACATGAGAGCTCAATGTTGTGATAATTAGAATGTGGCGCTATCACTCTTGGCGATGATTAGATATTACAATACTTGGTTCCATTAGCATTTTAGCACTCTTTTATAGTATAATGCAATAGTGCTAGGGTTCTAATGCCTCGACACTACATATAGAAAGATTTTCCACACTTAGTCTATTTGACTAGGCAGGTTTCATGAAAATGCTCAAACTCCACCATACACTAGTAGAACATAAAGTAAAATACATCATAATTAGGTTGCCTCCTAACAAGTGTTATGTATGTAGTCTTCAACCATACTATGCTGCATTCTATTAAGGATGTGCCAAATTAATAGTCACTCTTCAATGATCTATACCATTTCTAAATAAGGATTTAATCATCGTCCATTCATCAAAAATAATTAAGCAGTTTTCTTATCTTAGATTTTTATAATTCCATGTGGATATACCTTCACTATAGTGAATAGACAAAACTACTTGGACTTCAACTGCCCAAGAAATAACTTCAATCTTAAATTATATAAAAGGACTTCATGTCCAAGTGTAAATTCTTTCTTGATCAGCATTTGGTCATGCCATCTCCTAGTTTTCATCTTATAAACCTCTGCATTCTTATAAGCTCCATGTCTATTTTTTTCTAGCTCATTCAACTATATTAATCTCTTCTCCCAAGCATCTATCAAATTATAATTCAAGCCCTTAACTGCTTATTTAGCCATATGCTCTAATTCTACTATAAAAGGGAAAGCTTTTCCCAAAAATATGTCTACAATGTGACATTCTAATTAGAGTTTTAAATGCAGTCTTGTAAGCTCATAAAACATCATCCAATCTTATAGACCAACCATTCACATTAGCATTACAATTATTTTACCAAAATTATATTAATCAACCCCTTAGAAATTTGAGCTTTGTCACTAGTCTATGGGTGATGAGTAGTTACTACATTATGCTATATTCCAAACTTTAAAATTAAGTTATATATTATTTTATTATAAAAATAATTTCCCCAATCACTAATATATGCTTTAGGCTATTGACCTCATTTCTTTTGAGGTCATCAGGATCTATCCAAACTCCTATGTGTTGACAATCATCTAGCTGTCAATCATTTAAAACTGAATCTACACTTCAAACATTAGCTTTCACCTGTCTGCAGCTACCCAGTCTCTATTCAAACTTTAACATCCAATATTCAATCAAACTTCAATTAACTTCAATAACCCAGTCCATATCAACCTATAATTACTTGATGCTAAACCCTGCACCATAGCCAAGTGACTTAGTACACTGCCCAACTCAGTGCACTGGCATCTAGTGACTACCACTTGATTCCATTTATCCAATCATCAATAATCATATAATTAATTATCATTGATGTAGATGAATCAAATCTAGAATCTAATTCAAATTCAGAATTCCAAACCAAAATTCAAGGTTAAAGGTCTATATCATATAACCCTTTTTGGGTGATTTTTTAATCACCTCAAAACCCTGTCAAATGACCCCCAATTTATGATATATCAATTTCATATTGATTAGGCATTTCCATAGAATAAGCCCTTCAAATTTGAATCCAATATGAGACCTCTAATCCTAGAAACCCGATTGAAATCCAAAGGCTAAAAAACCTTCAAATATTTATAACCTATACCACTAGACATTTATCTTATGGAATATGACCATGGGACCTTCCTCAAAATCCTTGACTATATACATAACACTTGTTATGACATGTTGAACATCAAACTACACTTTGGTGGACCCAAGTTGACCCATAGTTGACCAGGGGTCCAAATAACTAAAATGCCCTTTTAGGGCAAAATTGAAGTTTTCTCGAAACTTCAACATAGCCAATCCACATCAAGCTATGAAACCATCTCTCATGCATCATAAACATCATTAGGAGTGAATCGAACTCAAATTCAAGCCTTAGTCATTCATGTTTGACCAAATTAACTCATGTTGGCCAAATTGCCCCTTAATGGTCCAAATGATCATTTCAACTCAAATGGTCATTCCACTGCATGAGGCCACCTTCGCTGGTCTCAAATCACTCATTTGAACTTGTTGGACCTATACCCAACCCATGAGTTAACTTAGTTGACCAAGTCAACCTTAGTTGACCAAAGCAATCATTAACCTACACCAATATCAAAATTAATGCTTCAAGCCATTTAAAACCATATTAACCCTTCAAAATCCTTCCATTGGACATTTATAACATGTCCAAAATTTTCTCAAGTCAAATCTTCCTTGATTTAACTTGATCAACTCAATTAGAGGGGTCAAAACCCTCTCCATTTCCATGCACTTGGCTAAAACTTCAAGGCCATGGCTCCAATCACTTGGCTAATCACCCAAATAGCCAAAAACACCTCCTTGATTGCCATATTTGCCTCAAACTAGCCTTAAAATGAGCTTAGGTGGCCATACCACCTTGGTAATCCTTTCCCCCATTCAAACCCAATTCTAAATTGTTATAAGGTAGCTCTTTTCCCTTTCAAAGAGGCTTTAGTGCAGCCCCTAATCCGTGCTTAAGGCATAATTTAACCAAATAGGGGAGAAGGAATGTGGTCCCCCTTCCCATGGACCAAGAGAAGTCTCTCTCAACTCCAGCCCTCCCCCTACCTTCTCACAGCCTTGGGGGACACTTGGGATGCATCCAAGCCTCCCCCGAATTGATATAAGCCACCCATTCAAAAAGTAATGGGTTAAGTAAGCAAAACTTGACCTAAAGCTAAACATTCACTCTCATTTCACTCAAAATCCATTCTCCAGTAGCCCCTAGCTCTCCAAACTCCACCTCTACCTTCCCCAACTATTTCCCAAGCTTTCCCAAGCTTTTATCCACCAAACCCAAGCCTCAAAATACCATTTTGGTGAAGAGAGAGAGTTCTAGTGAGACAAAGTAAGTTTTACTTAGCAACTTTCAATCCAGCCATCATCTACTTGTGGAGACTTCAACAAATATGGAAAGGACATCATCTGGAGAAAAAGGAGCCCAAGAACTCCAAAATCAATCCATTGGTTGGTGAGAAAACCCAACTTTTAGTTAAAAATTAAATTTGAAATTGCTCAAAATCTATAATACATGGAGCCACCAAACTCCAGGCATTGGAAGATTAGATTACCATGAGCTTCTGTTTCAAATTTCATAGAATTTAGATGAGTATCGTGAAATTTATGGTTATTTAAAATTTCAGGTCAAATTTGAACTAGATTGGCTAAGATCCAATCTAAGCCGTCCAATCACACATTCATCTATGTCACTCCATTCGATTCCATGTACAGCTGGCTGGTTTTGAACTCGAACCACTCAGGATCGTGTGGGCCAATGTGGCTTCATCACGTTCGTTTATTTCAATCACGCGAGATCAGACGGCCATTCCAATCATCCGACGTGGTTAAATGGCACACCATTGTGTGCTACTTGTTAACACAGTGTGATGGTGGCTCAATTATTACCACCGCCATCCAATGATTTGGAATTGATTGAAAATTAATTTAAAAATTATTTTAAATTCCCATAAACTATGAAAATTCATTCTAATTTTTCACCAAATTGAGTTATTTTGGTGTCATTGGAAAGGGCTTGAGCCCTACTATTTATTAAAATTAATTTTAAGTGTTTTGTGAAATTTTGTTAGGGGTGTTAAACCCTTATAAACTAGTCCCAAGGCTAACCAAGAGGGGGGGTGAATTGGATATTTAAAAATTTCTTTAACAAAAAGAATTATCTTTTTATATTTTGCAGCAAAAATAAATTAAATCAATAATAAAAAGATCAATCACAGATTTTATCCATGCAGTTAATCATAGTAAAATAAACTACAGAAAATAATCAGAAAGAACACACCAGATTTATAGTGGTTCGGTCCAACCTGACCTACGTTCGCTCCCCGAAGGCACCCTCTGAGTATTGCATTACACTTTTAGTGACTCTCCTTTACCCCCATAGCTAGGCGGAGAAGCCCTTACAAAATCACTTCCACCTTCCACGGTGCGGCGGAGTAGCCAGGTCCTTTGACACCAAAGAGATCTTCTTCTTCCCAAAACTTTCCCCGAGACGACCCTTAAATTTGTTAGTACTTAGGTGCAAGCTTGCCAGAGCAACCGTGTGAACCCCCTCATACTCCCTCAAAAATCCCCCTTCTAAGGCTCTTCTCCCTCTCAAACTCCACCCTTTCCTCTTTACGTTTAAAGCTCTCTCTTCAAATTTCTCAAGAAGAAATGAAGCTTCAATACAAAAGACACCTATCAAGTGCCTTGAGAAAGCTTAAATAGAGAGCTCCAAAAACCCTTCCAAATTAGTTCTAGCAATAAAGATCATTTAGGACGATCGCAGGATTGTCCAAGATGATGTACTATAAAAGACAGCTTCAAAAAACCCTAAAAATTCAATTCTTCTACCAAAGATCATCTAGGAAGATCGCAGGATCATCCAGGATGATGTGCAAAATTTGACCTGATAGTCCTGGATAATCTCAGGATAGTCCAGGATGATCAGTATAAATTTTGCACAAATCATCCAGTACGATATACAGATCATCCAGGATGATCAAAATATCAAATTAAGTAGATTTGATTGACTAATCACTGGATTAATTTAGGCATGATTTTCATAGATCATCCAGGATGATATAGATCATCCAGGATGATTAGAACAAAATTTGAATCTTAAATCCTTGCCTAAATTATTATTGGCGGCTAGGGTTTTGAGATCGTAATGGATCATCTAGGATGATATAAATATCATCCACGATGATTAGTTTAATGAACGGATCATCCTGGACGATTAAAATCTTCCAATATAATTTATTCAAAAGTTGAACTAATGGTTTTGATAAGATCTCACTCCCCCTAAGTATGTGTATACATGGTCACAAGCAAGCATACACCCTTACAGAACTTGACTCAAGAAATCAAAAAGTACATTAATAAATATTATAAATATCATCACATCACAACCTATTATACCCATTCTTGAGCCTTGAATCTTTACTGGATAATGCATGTTGTTCCTGAAAAGTTAATATACATAAAAAAATATACATTGCAAATACTCAAAGATATGAGTCATAATATTTGTTATCATCAAAAATAAGAACTTGTGAGCCCGAGTCGCAACAATCTCCCCTTTTTGATGATGGCAAACATTATTGGTTAATTTGTAAATAAAAAAAAAATTTCTCCTAATCTCCCCCTCACTAAGAAAAGACTTTTAAAAATAGGGAGAAACACAAATTTTTTTTTAATATTTAAAAAAATAAACTACACAAAAATAGCATAAAATAAAATAAACTTCACAAATACAATAGTACATTCTCCCCCTTTGACATTATCAAAACGAAGAGGAGTATAGACAAACAAAAATAAAAAAACCAGACTAAAAGATCATAAATAGTCCCTGATCTGGTGAAAATTTTTTGAAAAATCATTTTGAAATATAAGGAATTTTCTTGTAACGAGAAAGTTACCTCTTAATTTTATTCAAAAGCTTAGTAATGCATATATTGACCACTCATAACCTGAAAAGGTTAGAGATTCAGAAATTATTAATCCAAGTTCAGGTTTTAAAAGGCTAAAAAACTTTTTAAGTCATTATCTAAATCAAGGAACAAATTAGATAAGGAAATAAAAATTTTTTCAGAACTCCTTTCATGAAATATATCTAATAAAAGATTAATGCAGAGTAATGAATCATAAATTATGATTTTTAAACTCAAGTAATGAACTTATCAAAATGACATATGTGTTTTTAAACTTTAGAGATTTACAAGAAGGGAAGCTAACTTTTTGTGGGCTCATTTTGTGCCTCTTTTTATTTTGGCGCTCTTTATGCATCTTTTAATTTTTGATACACTTTGTATATCTTTTTAATTTGGTGACATTGTATATCTTTTCAGCTTTAGGCTCATTTTATGCCTCTTTTGATTTTTGTAATTTCCCTCCTTTCTAAATCTTCAAAATCTTCATACCATATTCTTATGATAAAGACGAACAACCCGATTAAGATAATCTTGAAGTAGGTTCATTAACTTACAAAATATCCCTATGAGATAGAAAAAATATAGGGAGATGAAAAAGATTCAATTTTAAGAACCAATTTATAATATGAAATAGATTTTGAGTCAAAAGTGAAATAGCCTTATATAAAGAAATGAGATAGAGAGACAAAATCACGAGGTTCCTTCCTTTGCCTTATTTTTTAGAAATCAACCACAACTTTTATAGAATTTTTAGAAATAGGAGGTAAATTTTCCATTTTTAAAAAATATTATTCTTGAAAAAATAATTTGATTTTCTAAAGTATAAATAAAATAAAAGGTGATATGTGTGTGTTGATCAGAGAAACTAACAATCATATAGAAAAAATAAAATAAAAGATTACAAAAATTAAAAAAAAATAAAAAGATAACTTAAAAATAACAAAAAAAGTAAAAACATTCATACAAATAAAAAAAACACAAACACATAAGAAAAACTTTAATTCACATCATCTCGCTCATGGTCTGATGATTCAGAAGCTAGGTCTGCCCATGAGATTTTTTTTATTTGCATTATTTGCCCTTATTACAATTTGTTTGACTTTACCCTTTTCCTTTTCAAGAAGGGTTTTTATGTTCGGGCACTGATTTTTCATATGTCCAAGTTTCCTACATCTAAAACAACTAACATCAAAATAAATCTTAAAATTCTTACCTATTTAACCTTTGTTCCACTTTTATTGATGTTGATGCTTGTGCTTTTGTAGACTTTTCAATTTATTTTTTATTGATGCTAACTCTTTACCTTCATCATTTTCTGAGTCAGTTTCATCTATGTCTTCAGCTTTTAGTACTATAGTTTCACCTGCATCCAAAGGCTTTTGACCCAAACCTTGCTCGTAGGTAATGAGTGAGCCAATCAGATTATTAATAGAATATTCATCCAACTTTTTAGATTCAAAAATTATGACTTTGGTATCAAATTTATCAAGTAGAGAACGTAGGATTTTATTGACTTTTTCAAAGTTTGAAAGTTCTTTTCCTAATGCATGTAATGATGTCACAATTTGAGTAAACCGAGTATACATGTCCAAGATCATCTCATAAGATTTCATGCTAAAAAGTTTATAATCGTGCATTAGAATATTCAACTTAGATTGCTTAACTTCACTAGTTTCTTCATATGTAATGTACAGTTTATCCCAAATTTCTTTGCCAGTAGTATATGTAGATATTATCATACAATCATCAGAATTTAAAGCATAGAGAAAAAAATTTAAACATTTAGCATTCAATTGAGCATTGATCTAATCTACTCTACTCCATTCAGAAAAAGGAATATCAGTTTTGATTCCATTTATAATACATGACGGTATAAAATAACCAGTTTGAATCATATGCCACATGCGATAATCTATTGATTTTAAGAAAGTAGACATACGAATTTTCCAAAAATCAAAAGTAATATTTTTAAATAAAGGTGGTCGGGTGATTGAATATCCTTCTGTAATATAATGATTTCTAAAATTATCCATGGATCAAAATTCAAAAGTTATCCAAAACTTAATTTTATGAATGCTGCTTTGATACCACTTGAAAATTTGTGAGGGGTGTTAAACCCTTATGAACTAGTCCCGAGGCTAACCAAGAGGGGGGTGAATTAGATATTTAAAAACTTATTTAACAAAAAGAAATTTCTTTTTATTTCTTGCAGTGGAAACAAATTAAATCAATAATAAAAAGATCAATCACAGATTTCACCCAAGGGGTTAATCACAAAAAAATAAAATGCAAAAAATAATAAGAAAGAACACACCGGATTTATAGTGGTTCGGTCCAACCTGACCTACGTCCACTCCTCGGAGGCACCCTCCAAGTATTGCACTAAACTAAATAGTGTCTCTCCTTCAGCCCTAATAGCTAGGCGGAGAAGCCCTTACAAAATCACTTCCACCTTCCCCAGTGCGGCGGAGTAGCCGGGTCCTTTGACACCAAAGAGATCTTCTTCTTCCCAAAACTTCCCTCGAGATGACCCTTAAATCTGATGGTACTTAGGTGTAAACTTGCCAGAGCAACTGTGTGAATCCCCTCACACTCTCTTGAAAATCCCCCTTCCAAGGCTCTTCTCCCTCTCAAACTCCACCCTTTCCTCTCTCCCTTTCAAGCTCTCTCTTCAAGTTTTCTCCAGAAGAAATGAAGCCTCAATGGCTACCAAAGACACCTATCAAGTGCCATGAGAAATCTTAAATAGAGAGCTCCAAAAATCCTTCCAAATCAGTTTTGGTGGCAAAAATCATCCAGGATGATCGCAGGATCGTCCAGGATGATCGCAGGATCGTCTAGGATGATCGCAGAATCATCCAGAAGATGTTCTCTAAAAGATGGCTTCAGAAAACCCTAAAAATTTAATTATACTGATAAAGATCATCTAGGATGATCACAGTATCATCTAGGATGATCACAGTATCATCTAGGATGATGTATAGAATTTGACCTGATAGTCCTGGATGATCTCAGGATAGTCCAGGACATTCAGTACAAATTTTGTACAAATTATCTAGTATGTTATATAGATCATTCAGGATGATAAGAATATCAAATTAAGTACATTTCATTGATTAATCATTGGATTAATTTAGGTATGATTTTTATAGATTATTCGGGATAATCTAGATCGTCTAGAATGATTAAAACAAATTTTGAATCTTAAATCTTTGCCTAAATTATCATTGGCGGCTAAGGTTTTGAGATCATAATGGATCATCCAGGATGATTAGTTCAATGAACAGATCATCATGGATGATCAAAATTGTTCAGTACTATTTTTTCAAAAGTTGAACTTCTGATTTTGATAAGATCTCACTCCCCCTGAGTGTGTGTACATGGTCACAAGCAAGCATACACCCTCACAGGACTTGACTCTAGAAATCAAAAAGTATATTAATGAATATTATAAATATCATCACATCACAACCTATTTTACCCATTCTTGAGCCTTAAATCTTTGTTGGATGGTGCATGTTGTTCCTGAAATATTAGTATATATACAAATAAATATACATTGTAAATACTGGAAGATGTGAGCCATAATATTTGTTATCATAAAAAATAAGAACTCGTGAGCCGAGTCGCAACATTTTGACTAATGAATTATGAGTTATCCAAGTTTGTTTAAAATTTATTTTTTTTTTAATTTTCTCATAATCCAGTGATCAAATTGGACACAACTTTTGGTGAAATTTTTTTAGCATCTTAGCCATCCCTTGAATTTTTCTTTGGTCCACATGCTCTATGGATTATTATGAGATTAATTTGTAAAGTGATGGATCCATTTTGGACCCAAAACTTTGAAAATTTATAACTCTCCAAATTAAATAGTTCTGGATGTGTATTTAATGTGGTGTGCTTTCATATGTGTTAGAGTTAGATAACCAAAGTCTTAAACTCATTAGAACCCTAGTGGCACCTAGGAAAAATAATTAAAGTAAATGTTTAGATAATTTAGAAAATTCCACACATACCTAATAAGGGTGAAACATTACAACATTAAACTTAGTGATATCATGCACCTTAGGTTAAAATTTCACTAAATTTGGAGCTCATAAGGTCAAATAATTAATTAAGTTAAAAATTATCCCCTTAAGAAGCTTGAAATTTAAAAAAATCATATTTAAATCAAATTAAATCTAAAAAATTCAAATAATATGGCAAATTATTCAAAATTAAATCCTTTGCCTAGAAAAGTTAAAAGCTCCATCACTAGACCTCTAATTTGAGCTTAATTTAATTGTTTAAAGAATATCAATAATTAATTAAAATGTATTAAAAATACCAAATAAATTTCAAACCCTTAAAAACACTTCTGTAGGTCATCCCAATCCTTTAGGAGATATTTTAAGGAGTTTGGGGTGAGTTTGTTGTAAAATCATTAAAACCTCCTTAATTAAGCAATTAATTAATTCAATTAAATACTAAAACTTTTAAAATTCATAATAAATTCCAGATAGTTCCAAATTGAGCAAACTGAAAGGCATTAGACTCTTTTAAGGTTCTAATATTTGCTAAAAATATATCAAACTTCTAAAAAAATTTTTGAATAAAAAAGCTAACTCTTTGCTTAACTTTAGTTCAAAATTGAACTTAAAACTTTAAAAATCATAGCTTAATCTAAAAAATTCAAATCTAGTAAACTTAGTGACCTTTTACTCACCTTGGGGTCTAGTATTTAGGAAAAATATTAAAACTCTAAAACTTAAATTAAAAAGTCAAATTTAGACCCCTTAATTTAATGATTTAAATTATTCATAAAAATTCCGAAAATTTAATAATTGATCATATTCCAGAAAATATCAATCTTAATCTTTAAAATCAGATAACCAACCCCTAAATATATAATAAACACTCTAGGAATGATGTTTTAAGGATGGACTACCTTGAGCTGCGCGGCTATGTATCTTAAGAGGCCTAGTTTCTCAAGCACACTATGATAACGCCATGAATGAATTTAATGGAGTGCAAAACTTTAAAATTAATTGATTATTAATTACTTAAACAAATATAAATATTTAATTCAACTATATCAACCTAGTTTTTAGAATGGACTACCATGAGCTGTGGGCTACATATCCTAAGGAGGCTTGGTTCCTTAAGCTCACTATAACAACACCACAAATTGGTTGATGGCAAACAAAATTAACTAACTTAAAGATTCAAACCAACAATCAATCAATTAACTTAAAAATTATCAACCATTTAATTTAAACCAATTAAATATATTCAATAATATTGGTTACTACTGGGTAACTCAGGCCTACAAGGCTATTAACTTAGTCCCAAAAAGGTGAAATAAACTTTACGATCATGGTGTAAATAAATATAATAATCACTTAACACTTAAAACTCATCTTAAGATTAATATTAAAATAATAACACTTAAACTAAAAATCCCCTTTGATCTACAACAAACATTATAACCCTAGACAACTTAACAACTACCCAATATAGGACACATCCTAACCACACAACCTATCGTACACACTTTAGATGATTTATAGGACAATCAATCTTAGTTTTAGGTTAGGATGGTACTTTCCTTTTCTTCTACTTGTATGCTGAGTTTTTTGTAGTTTTTACTACATGCTGGTTGCTCTAATTGATTGATGTGATATTTATTAAGGTATTAATTTTATTATGCTCTTTAAAAAATGATATGATGGCGCTAGATTACCCCTAGGTTAGGAATGATCTGTATACTCACAGCATTTTTTGTAAGTGGCCATACTCATGTAGAGCTATAAATCAAGGGGGCTAAATTAAAATTTCAACTAACAAATTTTTTGTAGGTGCTAAAAATGCTAAGTCCCCCTTAAAATTACAAGAGCATGGCTAAGTGTGACTGTGTTGTAAATTTAAGAAAATTAAATTATATAACTAATTGGGATATTTTTTATTATAATTTCCTAGAATAACTACGTAGGTTATTTTAGAGTCTTTTTTTATTTTCTACACATATTTTAATTTAAAGTGTTGTGAAAGTTGAATTTTAAGATAGGATATTAATCACTCAACTCAAAGTCCAAAGAGAAGGGAAACATCCCTTAGGAGATAGTTCTTTTCATTTGGAGATTTAAGTTTAAGATGATTTGAAAATACAAAGAGGAATCAAACACACCTTCGGGGAGGATTTCTTTCCATTTGGATCTTAGAACCAATGAATCCACGGAGCTCATAGAAGGGAGGAAGATAAAGAGGTGAAGATATTAACAATATCCATTCTTAAAATCACTTGCATTATTTCTAGGATTAGAATCTGGATTGTTATTAGTGGTACCCGGCCACTTTTAATTTCTACAGACCCAGGGTTGTAATTAAGTGGCATTTGCCACATAGACTTTTTACACTTATTTGGTTTATTTTAATTGATTGATTGATTTATATATTTACTTATGCGTAGTAAGAGTTTCATCATCTTCTTAGGTTACTTACTCTTGCATGTCACTTTTGTTTTTGCTTGGAAGTGTTTAGGCTCTTTAAGGACAAAAACTTTTTTACTCGTAACTAAATAAAAATTTTAGGCTAAAATAGAAACTTAAACAATTTTAAGAAGTAAGCTTGGTCTCATGCATGCAAATTTAAATTCTTCTCCTCCTTATTAGGCACCTCCCCGTGTGTGGGTTATGGCAGATCCCCTTGCCTATTAGGATGCAGTTTTGTCTAGGGCATATTTTACAATCTCTAAGAAAAAATATATTTTCTAAGCCTTATTTTAAAATTGCTTCATATCATTTTTACATACAAGGTCAATCAATATGCATTACATTAGAAACTAATTAAATAAATAAAATTTTAATTGCATTCAAAGCATAATCACCCTACATAAGTAAAGGGGCCACTTAGGACATTCTCTATATATCGGCCCTAATTTGTCAAAACTTAAACAATAATTATACCCATCTTTCATAAAAGACCAGACACATAGTTTTAAAGCGTTAGGTGCTTAGCTAGCTCCCCAATCCAGACCGAGATAAGTCCAGATTTGTATAGCATTAGCTAGGTTTGGCTCACTATCATTTAGTGCCCAAAATAAACTTAGGATCTAGGGCAGACTCAAAATCATAAGACCCCAACCTTGGAAATATAATCCTAACTTTCTAATAAAATGACAACTTGAATTAAAATTCTCTTAGAACCAAAATTTAAATCCTAGCACATAGGGTAGACTGAGGCATTTCTGAACTATTTTAGAATCCCAAAATGCCTCCTACTTCTCTTCCATTGGCCTCTAGAAATAAGTATTCAAAATTTGATCCAATCCCTATTAGAATTCCAACCTCATTCCTTTATATTCACTCCTTAAAATTTCAAAATAAAGTTTCTACCATTATTTTAATTGAGAGTATTCATAGGAAACATAAGTTTCTTATAATGTAATTAACTATGATTGCTTTCCCTCATACAAGATTTAAGACCCCAGATCAATTTTAAAATTTAATTAATTATCTTTGAGAAAATCAACGACAATCGTTATCGTTATATTCGAATAATTAACAAAGAATGATATTTGCTTCCCTTAAGAAGATAAATCATTTATTATTATGACCTCGAATATGAAATTAATGAAAACCCATCTATATTATCATAGCTAAATATTCAATCTAACACCAGTTTAACCCTTCAAGGTCATATGTAGTTCCTTCTTGAATTTTGCTATAATTTTCAAGAGTAAATTTTTAATTTTAAATTTGAACCCATTAGAAAATTTTATCTCTACCATTTAAGATGGTATATCATTTCCAATGGTACATTCGATTTCAAAATTAAAATTCAAAAGTCAATTCTAATTTTCCCAAAGAAATTAAGATTTTAATTGCTTTGCATGTTTCCTAAGCAAGCAAAATAAAAGCTTTCAAAAAATAGAAAGTGGCGACCCCACTGGGGAAAATCTCTCTATATCTTTGATAATGGTAGAAATTTTATTATGTTGCAAATCTGGGCCCAAGTACTGTGATTTTGATGATAATAAAAAATATTAGTTCTTTACTACTGTTATCATTGCATATCTATTTTGTTTTCCCTCCCACTAACCTTTCAAGTCCATAGGTTCACTTGCAATGCCAATCAACTCAAGATTGGATAGACTAGGATTGAGCCTGTCTGTAATTTCAATTTCATTTTACTTTTTACCTTTCTTGAGTCAATTCATATATCTGGTGGACCCCAAGCTAAGTAATCTTACACACACATACTCAAGGGGGTGAGTTAGTGAGTTAGAAGAAAAATGGTTTTTTTTTTTAATAAATCATACAGGATGATGTAAATCATACTGGACAATCAATTATATAGAAAACCCTAATTAGTAAACCTATTGTTAAATGAGATTAATTAACTAATCGTACTAGATGATTCAGATCATCAAAACTAATTAGTTTTAGACATGAAAAATAGCTGCTAATAAAGATTTAGACAATATTTTAATCTTTATTTTTTATTATAATCGTACAGGATGATATGCATCATCCTAGATAATTTATGACAATCATGCCTAAATTGATCCTACAATTAGGGGACTAATTATGGTTAGATTGATCGATCAGATTATACAGGATGATATATGAAGATCATCCTGGATGAACATTAATATTTCATGGGATGATCCCCCATCGTCCAAGATGAAAATCTAAATTTTCTTCTAATCGTATAGGTGATCGTACTAGAAATCCCGAATGATTTATGGGATGATATTTTAATCTCTAGTCATCATCCCATATCATACTGGATGATCAATATAGTATCTTGAACTAATCATCTCAGATGATCGTAGAATCGTACGATACGACATGTAAAAATTCTTAAATTGATCGTACATGGCAAAGCTAATCGTACTGGCTGAATGGGCTGTTTTATACTGATCGTATAGGACGATCATCCTGGATGATATTTGACATCAAGTTGAAATTTAGGGCTTCTTTTCGAGGCTCTCTATTTAAGCTCTCTCATTATCTCATGAAAAACATTTTGTTGTTTAGTTTTCTTAAGAGAGAGCTAGAGAAGGGAGAGAGACAGCTTGGGAGAGAGGGAAATCCTTGTGAGGGGGAGCTGTGAGGGGTTCATAAAGGTTGCTCCAAGCAAGGTTTTAATCATCTTTATCAAGCTACTTGTCTGGTTCCTTGGTGGCGCTGGGGAAGATCTTCATCAGCATCAGATCCAGGTTCTCTGCCTACTTTAGGAAGGAGTAAAATGATTCTAAGGTTCTCTGCCTACTCCAAGAGAGAGTAAAAGGATTTTTAGGTTCTCTGCCTACTCCAGGAGGGAGTAAAAGTATTCAAGGTACTTTACCTCATCGGGTTGGTGGAAAGATTTTGTAAGGGCATCTCCACCTTAGTGTGGGGGTAAAAAGAGAGACACTACTTTTAGTGCAATACCTAGAATGAGGTTTCATGGGAGTAGGTGCAGTTTAAGTTGACCGAACTACATTAAATATGGTGTGTTCTTTCTAATTTACATTTTTGCATTTAATTTCAATATTTTTTGTGATTTGCTTTGTGGTTAAAAATCTCTAATTTTCATTATCGTGAAATTTATCTGCTTCCGTATCAAGTGATTGTTAATTTCTCTTTTTGTTAAAGAATTTTTTAAAATAACCAATTTACCCCCCCCCCCCCCCCCCCCTCTTGGTTAGCCTCGGGCTAATTCTATAAGATTTAACAACCCTCATGAACTATCATATTACATCGGTAGTTTTGACTACCTTCCTTTTTGTTGGTCCCTCTACCCATTTCTTCCTTGGGTGAGGGTGCCCAATATCGAAAAAAAATTTAATAAGAGAGGTGAGTGAGGAAGCCTCTGACAAGCTTAGGCTTTAACATTACACCCAAAGTCAATTGATGGAATGAAAGAATCAAGCCAATTATTAGGATTTTCATGTCAATTTTGTAAAATTGTATGATTGAGTGAAACTCAACATGCTGAGTTTCAGGATTTGAAGAAGATTCATCAATTTCAAATTCAAACAAAATTCATTTCAAACTTATTAAAATCAATCTTAGATATTATTATCATATGTTATGCCACAATATCTCCTTATAGCTTGACATATGCGATGAGAATCAAAATTTCTCTAAGCCGTAAGTGATTCTTACACTTTATCATTTAATGTTGAGTTTTATCTCATATAACTCAGCAAATATGATTAGGGACAAAAACATTTATAACTTTTCAAAACCCACTTCAAAGCATCTAATTCAAATCATCTCTTCTCAATTTTAAAAAATCCAATACACCGTAATGGTTGGCAAGTTAATTTTCAACCTGGATTGAGACATGCATGTCGAGGAACTGATTTATAATATTTCAATCCAGTCTGAGATGAGGTTCCAGACCCTCAAGGTTATTGTTAATGGGGGAATAGTAGTAGACCTAGTTGTTAAGAGTGAAAGGGATATCACCCTAGTTGAGATTGTTGTTGGGTCGAGGATTGACTCCCCTGCTCCCAAAATGGAGGAATTTTGGGGAGGATAAGAAGCAAAAATCTATAGTTAACACTGAACCAGTATCTATATTTGAGGTAGGGGCAATTTTTGGGATCCCCTTTACCACTAAGAATCAAAGAAAGAACTACCTTCACTGAGTCAGGAAGAAAATTACTAAGTACAAGAAAATTGCTGAACTAAAAGCCCTAGGTCAAGTAGAGCCTATAGCTGTTGAGGAGCTACCTATTCTTGCCTCCTCTCCTCTTCTAAAAGAGAGTCATTTCTATACTCTTGTTGTTGCTATAGGGGAGGAGAGTGTCACTATGATAGCATGCTCTCCATCAAGCCCAGTTGACTACATTATCAAGAAGACTCCCAAGGAAAAGCAAATCCAAAGGATAAGAATGTTGAGAAATATAATCTACACTTGTGTGGCTCAAGCAGGTGAAACTAAGGAACAATACATGAAACACCTAAAGGGGGGTGATTTCACATAAATTTTAGAAAGAGATCTTAAAGGAAGAAAAAGTTGAAGCAAGGAATCTGACACCTCAGCCTAAGAGGAAAAATAAGAAAAATGTGAGACACCCAGCCACATCTGTACTAGTGGTTGGCTACCATTGGGTGCCTCACCTCCCGTCTACCAGGAATGAGGTTATTTTAGTTGGATCTAGAACGGGCCATCATCATAGTGGTAGGCCACTGATCCTTCCTATGAAAACATCAAAGCCAGCCTCAATTATAATCAAGCTTCAGAGCGAGGAAAAAAATAAGAAATTAGAAAAATTAGGGGCAAGAGGCCCAAATTCCAGAAAAGCACTACACCCTCAATAAGCACAATAAGAATGAAGACTCCCAACCACTGTTGATATCCATGGGCTCCCTATTCAAGGATGTGAGGGATCCACCTCACTTGATGTAGGAGGCTCTACTCCTCAAGCTCCTCCATCACCCCCTAAGGAGGATACCCTCAACCTATCATGGATGCCACCCTTGTGACTACTGACCCCAGGATAGTCAAAGGGGAAGGGATAGTTCCTAGCATAGATAATGAGATGATTGATCAGGTTATAGAAGAGTCCCTTGATTTTGCAGAGGACCTTAAGCTACAAGATATATTGTCTAAGCTAGGTAAGCAAGAATTCAATGATATAATGGATTATAGTGGGTACTTACCCATCAACCCTGAGTCTGTGGAGGGTAGACCGATTGATGAGGTGGTCCAAGAAATTGAGACATCCTTAAGAAGAAAGAGGCTATAAAACCCATCAACCCAAATTTAAATGATCTTCTGATAGATGAAGATGATGCTATTATCGGCAGTATTAACATGGTAAAGACAAAAAGCATTAGTCAAAGATGTTGAGCCCAGTAGACATCGGTCAGGAAGAGAAGAGGATTTAGCAGTAGTTTATTTTGATTTAGATGGATCAATTAGCTTAGGGATAAAAATGAATACATTAAGAACCTGGAAAGGAAATCTGAGGAAATGCTACTAAGGATAAAGGAAATGCAGAGTTAGCTTGTTAAGACAAAGCAGCCTCAAGCTGAGCAGTTGCAACCTACAATGCATACAGTGGGTGATTAGAGCAAAAAACTAGATTCAAACTTGAAAATTTTAGATTTAACCCCAGTGATGAAGTGGGAACCACATCTGCAAGAGCAATATGCAGTGTAAATTCTTTTGAAGAATAATTACGGGCCTATTACTTTTCTTCTTAAAGGGTTCACAATCAAAACTTTTAAAAAGCTTCTCAATAAGGCAAACAACCTACAGGATGAGGATTCTTGGATTCCATTCTTAAAGGATTCATATAATGGGAAGAAATCTAACAAACCTCAGAAGTCTTTTGAGAAGAGAGTAGTAACAGTCTTCGTAGTGGATAAGGGGAAGAAACTAGCTACTAGTCAGTTTAGTGGTCCTCCACCACCAGCAGTCCAGAAATAGCCATTTCAAGTAACCCCTCAACCTACTAGTGAGCCTTACTCAATCTATTATAAAGAGAGATTAGAAAAATTCTATGCATTTAAAAGAGAGTAGGTAAGAAAGATCTTTAAGAGTCTCTTGAAGAAGCTAGATTTTAGATTGTCGGAGGCCAAGAAGCTGGAAGAGGGAAATAAGAAGGATGACCGTAGTTTTTGCCCTTACCATTGCATGTTAGGCCACATAATCAAAGACCGCATTGTCTTTAAGGATTGGCTTGAGAAAAATTATAAACAGAGAAACATCATAATTCCTAAGGAATACTTGGTAGACCCGGATAAGGGGTCCATCAAGATAATTTCAAGTAAACACTCTAATGTTTCTAGGTCAATTAAAGATGGTTGGATATTGATCTATTCCATGCATTTAAAATGTTAATTAATAAATCTTTTTATCTTTCTAAATAATTATTGATAAGAGCCCAACGCCCGATCTTGGAAGTTGAGCTGGAGGCATCGTAGGTAGAGGTTGAGACGGTTTCCTCTCCAGTAGTTATAGGAAGTGCTTTAAATAATAAAAAAAGAGTGAATTTTTGTAGAGATAAAATATGTTGATGAGAGATGTATTAAGGTGTTGGATGGTGGCATAAAACCCCCATCCATATTGATGTTATCTGACATTTACTTTGCCCTATCAAAGGCAAAGTATCAAGAATTAATGAAAAAGATCCTTTTGTGTATATTTTGATGATTAACCATGAGAACAAAACACAAAATGAATCTTCCATAGAAGAAACTCAAAACTCAGTAGAGATAATTCAAGATCCTCAAAAACTTGATTCTTCAAATTTGACCTCTTAGTAGAGAGTTGAATCTGAGATCTTAGAACGATCCAATTCAAATTCCTCCTTAGTAATCAAATCTTCCTTCTAACCTACCAAGTCTCAATATTGAAGTTACCAAGGTCGATTACAACGTCTTCACTCATTTTAGGAAGTTACCAGCTAAGTTGAATATCTATGACACCCTTATTCTCTTGAAGGAGATGAGGGCATCTTTAATCAAAGAACTACTCAACCCAGAGATTTACTTAGCTTAGTTGGCTTCAACTTCACAAGATGAAGCTCTATACTTCAAAGAAATCCAAGGATAACCTTTGAGGATCTACTCCTGGGAACTGTCGATCATAATCGCCCACTTTACATCACTATGAATGTGGGAAACTTCAAGTTATCTAGAGTCCTTATTAATTTGGGTGCATCGGTCAACGTGATGAATGTAAAGACTCTCACATACCTTAAAGTGGACACATATAAGCTCACCCTTGATAAAATAGTATTACGTGGATTCAATGAAAAGGGATAGAAAGCTTTAGGTTCAATCACACTTTTTTTTAGAGATATGAGAGTTTAAAAAAGAAGCCAAATTTTACATAATTGATTTGGGGACATCCTTCAATGCACTTCTAGGCAGGCCCTAGATCCATAAGTATAGGATGGTTCAATCTACCCTATATCAATGCGTTAAGTACCAACAAGATGACATTCAATACATGATTAAGAATAATCTACAACCATTCTCTATTTAAGAGATTATGATCTACAAAAATGCTACATACTATGCACCTAAAGGGTCCTCTACCTATCCTAAAAGTGAAATCCTATTTAAAGAGGGGAAAGCAAATAAGCAAACCTAAATAAGAAATAAAAATCCAAAAGTAGGAAAAGACAAAGTCATAGAAAAAAAAATATCCTAGTGAAGACGACATCGAGGGTGTGGTCCTTAGACCTCCAAATAGTTTCCCTCAAAGAGGTGGGAGGATGGCCTAAAGAGCACGTAATCGAGGCCATGCTTCATTTGAAAAAAGACCACCCCAATGTACATTGAGTTGGAATCATGTTTTGATTATTACTCAAAAGTATAGGGTGTAAGAATTCCTTTTGATTGTAGAAAGATAAATTCTCCAAAATTTAATCTCACTTTAGAACAAGATAGTGACCTAGAAGGTGGTGCTACAAAAGTTTAAAGTAACGAGCTTGAATTAACTATATATGAAAGCTAAGTAGGAGAATTAAAGCCTTAACCTTAACCCCACTATTTGTTGGTAGGGTTGCAGGGATAGTAATTAAGGATTCCTCTAACTTAGATGATGAAGTAAGGAAAGTCCAGAAGTCCTGGTCCATCCACCTCAAGGAATGAAGACAATGTAATCCTTGAGGAGGAAGATTTTAATGAATTAATGGAATTATCTCTTGGCTTCTTTCCTGTGTGCGTAAGAAATTATATCTCTAAAGGTCTCACACCAGGTCAATGGACCAAGGGCTGGGCTAAATACCATGAGAGCCTCTGGCATATAAAAAAATAAAAGAAATTTAACTAGTGGTATTGACATTGGTACTATTAGTTCATTTGACGATGATAAGTATTTTCTTTTGATAATGAATCTTTCAAAATCTAGGAAAGTCCCTATGGAAATCGTTAACCCCCTCAACAAAATTTGTTTGGAGGCATTAGATGGCCTGGATGAACTTCAAGTTCAGGATGCACCCCCTAAATTTAAAGGAAAAATCAAATCGATAATTGACGAACTTAAAGAAATTAACCTTAAAATAGAAGATAACCCTCACCCTACTTTCATAAGCTCTTTATTGAGTGAGGATGAGTCTAAGGATCTAATTTAACTTCTCTATGAGTTTAGAAACTACTTCACCTGGACATATGATAAAATGTCGGGCCTGTCTATTGACGTAGCAGTTCATAACCTTAAAATTTGACATGATGCCATTCATGTTAAGCAAGCTTCTAGACACATGTGTCTAGAAATCTAGCAACAATTCATTTCTTAAATTAATAAATTGGTGGATGCTAGATTTATTCGAGAGGAATAATATCCCTCTTAGGTAGCCAATATCATGCCAGTTCAAAAGAAGAATGGACAAATTTAGATCTGTGCCGACTATAGGATCTGCATATTATTTTCTCCTTTATTGATGACTCATCTGGTTGTAACAAAATCAAGATGGCCCTAGAAGATGAGAGGAACACTTCATCCAGAACTCCCATAAGGATCTTTTGTTATAAGGTGATGCCATTTGGTCTCAAAAATACTGGTGCAACCTAGTAGCGGGCCATGACTCAAATATTTGATGAATTGATCCATAATCAAGTAAAATGTTACATCGATAATTTGGTCATCAAGAGCAAAGTCAAAGAGGCTCACTTGTATGACTTACGAATCATCTTTGAGCGGTTGTGTCGCTATAACCTCAAAATGAACCCCTTAAAGTGTGCTTTCAGCATTACTTCAAAAAAAATTTTGGGCTTTGTAGTGAGGCACCACAAAATTAAAATTTACCCTGCTAAGATTGAAGCCATCTTAAATATGCCGCCTCCTAGGAGCCTTACTCAGCTAAGGTCCCTTTAAGGCAGGTTGGTATATAAAAGGAGGATCAATTCTAATCAATTTAGAAGGTGCCAGCCATTCTCTGTCTTAGTTAAAAAGGATGCCAAATTCATATGGGAAGAGAAATGTCAAAGTACCTTTAAAAACATTAAATAATACCTCACCAATCCACTAGTGTTGGCAACCCCTGTTCCGAGGAAACCTCTTATTCTTTACACCGCGGCCTTGGTGAGTTGCTTGGTGTCCTGTTGGCTCAAGTCAATGATGAGGGAAAATGAAATGCCCTCTATTACTTGAGCCAGTGTCTTCTACCTACAGAAATCTGATATCCTTCCATTGAGAAGCATTGTCTTACTTTAGTTTTTGCATCCCAAAAGCTAAGGCACTACATACTTTCTCATTAGGTAAGTTTAATTTCAATATCTTATGACTCATTGCAATATCTAATGGCCTGACCCATATTGTCAGGACATTTGGCATGGTGGTCAATGATATTGCACCAATTTGAAATTACTTTCATTCTCCTGCATGCTGTGAAAGGATAGGCCATTGCTGACTTTCTTGCAGCACACCCACTACTAGTAAAATCACCTCTAAATGATAATTTACCTAACAAATAAATTATGAGTTTTAAGGAATCTAATGATTGTATCTAGGAATTATATTTTGATGGTACGGCATCCTACGAGTGAGGCAATGCATAAAAATCTACCATTCCTAGAAAAGCTAAAATTGGCCTGATTTTCATAACACCAGACAAGGGAATGATTCATTTCTTCTATCACTAATCAGAGCCTTACACAAATAATGAGGCTGAGTATGAAACTCTAATAATTGGTCTGGAACTTGTAATATTGATGGACATAAAAGAAATCAAAATATTTGGTGATTCTCAACAAGTTATTAATCAGATTGCAAGAACCTATAAGATTTTGAATCTAAAACTCCTGAAGTACAATCAATATACAAATCACCTACTCGAGAAGATTCCTATTGTAACTATGTATAGGATTCCCCATGAGAGCAATTCGTGGTGGATGCCTTAGTAAAGTTTGCAAAGAAATTTGCTTATCTATAAGAAGACTCCATTCCTATATAGATTCAGAATCATTAGGTCCTAGCTCCTATAGATTTGGAGTACATCAACAGGAAACATTCCCAAGTCATATCTGTCTCTTCAACAATCGATGAAGAAGGTGATTGGTGACAGCCACTCATTAATTACCTTCAAAAAGGCAAGCTTCCTCATGATAAGTCCCTTGCCAATTAAATCAAGAAATGTGCCCTCTCATATGTACTTATGAATAACACCTTATACTATCGATCATTCGATCAAATGTGGCTACGTTATCTAGACAAGCAAGAGGCCCTAAAGATCATGAATGAGGACCCTTCTAAACTATACAATGCTCTTCAATTGGGTCCTAAGATGAAAATGAAAATCAAAAGACAAGGATACTATTGGCCCATGATGATTGATGATTGCATGAACATTGCAAAATATTATCATTAATGTCAAGTTCATGGTGTGATTTTACATCAATTGCCTAACATGTTACATCCCATGATATCTTTGTGGCCCTTCAAGATTTGGGGCACAAATGTTATCAAGCCTATTGACCCTCCTTTTTATAAGGGATCATCGCTTCATTTTAGTCGTGAGTGATTACTTTGCTAAGTGAGCGGAAGCAACCCCTACACAATATAACATCACACCATATCATGAAATTCTTTTGTGACTATATTGTATATCTATTTTGTGTACCTCATAGGATCATATTCGATAATAGGTTTGCATTCAAATCTATAAAAATTAATAACTTCGTAAAATGTTATGGTATTGATTGGAGATACTCAATAATCTATTACCCACATACTAATGGGTTGGCTGAGGCCTTCAACAAAACCCTAGTGCAAATCATTAAGAAGACCTTGGATGATAACAAACTCTAATGTAATGAGAGGTTGGTGGAAGCCTTGTGGGCCTATCAGACCACTTATAGGACCCGACCCAATCCACTCTGGAAGTATAAATCCCTTTGCAGAGGATTACAATACAAAACCATATCACAATAAAAAAAAATGCATAACTCTGATTAGAAGAGGTTAAAGGCCTTGAAGAGCTTTGCCTCCTAGCTCAATAAAACTTAGAGTTGTATAAAACCTGAATGGTTCAAGCCAACGATAAGTTAGTACAGCCTAGAACTTTCCAAGTAGAAGACTTGATCCTAGTTCTTCAGAGGCCTATCATAGCCCACCAGAAGATCGATGGGAAGTTTGAACCAACATGGGAAGGAATTTTTATCGTAGAGACAGTCTATAAAGGAAGCTCATTCCAGCTAGTTGATTGTAAAGGAAATCACCTAATGCTATCAGTCAACGGGTGTTTCCTTAAGAAATACTATACTTGATGTAGCTCAAATTTTAAATCAATAAAAATATCTTTGAGTTTTGAATCAAATTGAATTGAATTTATCCAAATCTCAAATTTTAAAATCTACCTTTTCTGATCTTTAAGGTTAAATGTGAGTCATCATGCTTTTTTTATTAGTATTAGACCTACTATTAGTGGAGCACACCCTTTGTGGCACCATCCTAGTTCAATTTCAATCCTGATCCTCTATAGTTAGGTTTAAGTCCCCACCTCAAGCTTCCTTTCGATATGATCATCCTCTAGTAGTGGAGTACGCCTTGCGTGGCACCACTCTAGCTTTCTTTTCCTTAGGGTTAGATGTGAGTTATCGTGGTTTCTTTTCTTAGGATTAGATCCACTAGTGATGGAGCATGCCCTTCGTGGCACCATCCTAGTTTCCTTGCTTAGAAATCGATCTCCCATTCAAGCTTAACTTCACTAGTAGTGGAGCACACCCTTCGTGGCACCACTCTAGCTCTCTTCTCTTTAAGATTAGATGTGAGACATCGTGCTTTCTATCCTTAGGATTAGATCGACTAGTGGTGTAGCATGTCCTTCATGACACAACCCTAGTATTAATTCAATTATGGTCCTCTATGGTCAGGTGTAAGTCCCCACCTCATGTTTCCTTTCCATACAACCATTCACTAGTAGTGGAGCACGCCATATGTTTTTGGATAACTTGAAACTCAAAATGAAGTGAAAGAGAGAAGGGGGTTACAAGCGTGTGATGAAAAATAGGGGGTCGTTACAAATGGGTAACCACCCATAACCACTAATCCAATGAGAGGTTGTCAATCACTCTTATGTGGAAATGGTTATTTGATGATTTGAATTATCCAATAATCATTTTTTTATAAAGTTTACAAATTATGTTTATCATATCTTTGAAAAGTCAAATTTTGAATTCAAGAAATTCATACATTTAAGATTTGAATCCCATTTTTTTCCAAAAATTGCATATTTATAAAATTTATATTATGAACACAAAGTTCTTCAAACACATAAACATAAAAAATTAAACAAAAGCTAACTAATGATGTCAAGAAGCAAGCTTCGTGCTCTGAGCTATAGTATTTGGTCTATCTCTTCTTGTATTGG
Source organism: Dendrobium chrysotoxum (assembly GCA_019925795.1). Lineage (NCBI taxonomy): Eukaryota > Viridiplantae > Streptophyta > Magnoliopsida > Asparagales > Orchidaceae > Dendrobium > Dendrobium chrysotoxum. Next base: position 38,901,684 of record CM034302.1, read on the forward strand.
AATCTTGTATCTTATTAGAATTCTCTATAAAAAATTTTTAGACCATAAAAACTTCTAATGTTGGTGAAACTATTTGGTATTAGCTAGTTGAATGTATCTTTTACATGTGCTAGGTTAGGTCTTATTCAAGTAGTGGTAGTGCTACATGACTTAAAAATTGTTTTAATTTCCAAAAAAGAATTATTTCCTTAAATTGATTTATAACTTCTCATTCCTAAAAGTCTAAAAAATTAGTCTAATATGTTTCAGTGGTTTGGCTTAAAAAATCATGATGTTATTAATTATATAACAAAAATATTCTTATAAGGGATTAAGGATAGTATTCATTAACCACATGAATGTGTTAGTAGCATTTGGGAGTCCGAATGAGCATGACATTATATTAATAAAAACCATTTGAAGTCTTTAAACAACTTTTACGTTCATCTCCTAAGAGAATCTTAATTTAGCTTTAACCACATTCATGATCAACTTTATTGAAAGATTTTCCCACAAGATAAGATCTAACATGTCTAATGATGAAATAAAAAACTATAATTGCTTGTGGTTTTATTTATAGGTTGACTATTAACATATATTTATCATGTTGTATCTTTCTTAGGGATTAATAAAGCTAGGGCAACATATGTAATAATATTTTTTAATACAAAATCCTTTTTAAGTAATTACTTATCTCTATCTTTCAGTGTGCTGAATGCAATTTATTCTATAATGAGGAATGTTTAAAAATTAAAAACATGTTACCAAATCAATAACATGTTGAATTATTCAAGAGGGGGAAATTCATTAGAAAGATTATTGTATAATGCTACTAAACCTAAAAAGTAGTGGAGAGACCACTATTGTCATGAGTCTCATCGAAATATGGGGTTACTTCTTTTACAAGTAATAACTAAAGAATGGTTGGATCATATAATAAGTTCGTCCAAGTTCCAAATCCTATAATTTTTATTTTTAGTGCAATAGAAACCAGTGAAATAAAGTTTCTAGAATTGATTTAAAATTGATAATATTATCCTCATTAGTTAGGCTTCATTTGGAAGTGAGTTGATTTAGGCTTCATTTGGGATGATTTTTTTGCTTCTTAAAGAAACTTTCTAGTACAAGAATAAAAATTTTTAATTTTTGTACTAAAAAACTGTTTTAAGAAGCAGTAAAAAAACCGTCCCAACCGAAGCCTTAATTACATGTTAAATCTATTAATCCATAAGTGCTAAATGATTGAGGCTTCGTTTGGTTTGATTTTTGCTTATGGCAAAAGGAGTTTCAGAAAAGGAGGTTGAGAAAAAGAAGTTTAATAAAATGGAGTTTCAATGATTATATGTTGTTTGAGTAATTTTTTTAAAGTGCCTATTAATACTTAAAAGTAGATCTAAATTGTTTGTTTAGGATTTCAGCTTTAACGATTTTATTATAAAAGACTAAATTACCCATCTATAAAATTTAAGTATATATAATTACTTTTTTTTATTTTAAAGTGCTGAAATAAATAAAGCTTTTAATTAAAATATATCATTAAAATCAGCTAGAAAATTTAGAGATCATCATTTATCAGTAACATCCTAGAAAATCGTTAGGTTAGAACACCTAGTTTCTTAATAGAGACACGCTAGCAATAACAAAAATAAAATCTGAAATATTTTCTAATTAACTTTTGCATGGACATGAATAATCTTTCACGTAATGGCCTGAGATGTAAAAAGATGCTTTCAAAAACAATTTGGTGGAGCAATTGAGTGTGATATGAGGCTATCATTTTCCAAGGCAAAAAAGGGGGATCAGTGTGATACTTCTTGTATTGATGTGATCTTGCTTGTATGCTGCTACAAATAAATTTTAAGTGTAATTAACATAATATTTTTTCTATTAGATACAGAAATGTAAAACCAACATTATATATATATATATATTATATTGAAGTGGAACAGTTCTTCAAAAAGACAACTAGAGACTGGAAGAGTCTAACAATTCAAAATCAAGTGATTCTTCTCAACAAATTCAAGAAAAAATTACTCCAAACTACAAACACTTCAAATATCACAAATTTATAACATGATATATTAGCAAGTTCCAAAGCATCTCAGGTTCCTATCAAAGAAATTAGACAATTACGGAATTCCCACTATATTCAATAACTTTTCTGTTTCAAGAACATTAGTTGAAAAAAATAGTAAATTTGTATTTTCATTTCACTCATTTTATTTCTCTTTAAAACATAGATAAATCAAACACATTTTATAACAAACACCAAACAAAAATAGAACCAGATTACACCAACTAAAAAGTTCCATTAGCATAGTATTTCAAAAATAAAGAAAAAATGTGATTCAAAATACATAGGAGTCGCTTAATCCCTTCATCCATGCAGAAGTAGATATATTGAGACTCTGGATCTTCAAAAACATAATCTCCATATAAGAATTCTGTAACTGGGTCAGGCTCCATTACTGATCTCACTGAACTAATACTGCCTACAACACTTTCAAAGCCTGTCATGGCTATACAAAATAAATAAACAAATGTTTTTTATAAAGGGGGATTTATAAGATGAAATAAAAAAGTATTTTATGTGAAATGCTTCCATGATCAAGCATTATATGTGACATTATTAGCACTAAGCAGCAAACAGCTAGCAGCTAAACATAAATTCCCAATAATTCTTAGATAAAGTATCCTAATACAAAACATCATACACAGTTATTCTACCACAATGAAGGCTTTGTAAATTAGAAAGAGTAATCATATACTTACCAAATAAATTCATACATTAAACTCAATATTGCAATGGATGCATGTGCCCTCATATAAAATGAAACATAAAATCATTTAAAATAAAAATAATTGCATATTCATATTACTTGTTATAATTGCATAACTCAAATGCAATTCTATCTCTTAGTTCAACCATTTCGTGCACACCTTCAACATCATTAAAGTCTACTTCAGCTTCCAAGGTAGTACTTTCTTCAACTTGCTCTCCTATTCTATATTGATATGCCTCCGGATGAACAAAATTTTCATCAACATCACATTCTTCAAATTCTGGATCATTATGTGAAACATGTCTCCTAATATAATTATGTAGTGCCATTGTACCCATAACAATAAGATGTTGCTTGTTAACGGAATAATTAGGCATATCTCTTAAAATTCCCCATTTCTTTTTTCATACACCAAACACACGTTCAATAACACTTCGTATTGAGGAATGTGTACTATTAAATACCTCCTGATGTCCCCTTAATGGTCTGCATCCTGTTCTAAAATCAGGTATGCGATATCTTGTTCCCAAATACAGCTTCAAAAATCCCCTTTGTAGAGGGTAATCAGCATCCACTAAGTAAAACTTTTTTGTAAATGGATTTGTTAATTAATATACAATATCCAAATATCAACATATATAATAACTTGCTTATATAAATTAATAATACCTGGAGGTGGTGTAGGAAAATTTAATTTTGGATCCATCACAGTCCGTTGAAATATACGTGCATCATGTGTTGAACTCTCCCAACCAGGTGCAACAAATGTAAAACACATGTTGAAATCACATGCAGCTATTATATTTTATGTAGGTGAATGATGTCGTCTGATATAAGCAACTTGTTCTTCAATAGGGATGTATGCATCGATGTGTGTGCCATCAATAGCACCTATACAATCTTTAAAATATGGCATGTATCGTGCATCATTCAAAATTTGTGATGGAATATCATGGAAAAACTTATCTACATGTGCAATAATCTCCATTCCTAAATGAACAAATGCTTGCAGACCATTATAAAATAATCTATTAATTTTTTCTGTAGAGTGCTGAAAACATTCACATGTTGATCTAATTCTCTTATTATGTCCCAAAATATACAAAGTCATTGCAAGTACCTCTCTACTAGTAGTTCTGCGAGATCTATATAACACATATGATGATTTCAGTTGTTGCGACTCGAGCTCACGAGTTTATGCTTTTGATGAAAATAAACATTATGGCTCGTATCATTATGTCTCTTAGTATTTTCATTCTATAATTGTTTATGTTTATACTAATATTTCAGGAACACCATGTACCATCCAACGAAGAATCAGAGCTCAAGATTGGGTAGAATAGGTTATGATGTAAAGAGTTTGTAATATTCATTGATGCAATTTTTGATTTCTTGAGTTGAGTCATGTAAAAATGTTTGCTAGCTTGGTGATCATGCACACATATAGGGGAGAGAGAAAAAGCGTTTTTGAGAGAGTTCTTTTTTCTCAGTAAATTGTACTGTACAATTTGTATTCATACTGTATAATACGTAGATTATACTGTACAATTTTAATTTGTATTGTATGTCTTTACAACTCTACCAAACCCTAGCTATCATGTAACTTAAGTAAGCTAATTTTTGACATAATCGTACTGCATGATTATAGTTCGTATAGTACGATCGTACTATACGATCTCATAAAATCTTACTTAAATTAACCCCTATGATTAGTCAATCAAATCTACTTAATTTTGATATTTTGATCGCACTGTATGAACTGGATCGTATTGTACGATCAATAGAGATGATTTTGGTCATCTCATGATTCATCGTGGACGAACTGCATTTCGATTGAACTAATCATACTATACGATTGGTCATTCATATTGATGATCGTACAACACTAATAGGCAAATTGAACTTTTTCATACTGATGTTCATACAAAATCGTACAGTATTTATAGGTCAAATTTAGCACATCGTACTATACGATCCTGAGATCGTACTATATGATCTTTGACTGTTGAATTGAATTTTTAGGATTTTTTAAGCCCTCTTTTTAAGCGTTCTCCAAAGACTTTGTATGTGTCTTTGGCAGCCATTGAGGCTTCATTTTTTTAGAGAAAACTTGAAGAGAGAGCCTTGAAAGGGAGAGAGGAAAGGGTGGAGTTTTAGAGAGGGAGAAGATCCTTGGAGGGGGTTTCAAGGGAGTGTGGATGGGGTTTCACACAGTTACTCCGGCAAGCTTGCACTTTAGTATCATCGAATTCAAGCTTTGTCATGAGGGAAGTTTTGGGAAGAAAAATATCTCTTTGGTGTCAAAGGACCAAGTTCTCTGCCTTCACCAGAAGGGTGAAAAAGGATTTTAGGTTCTCTGCCACACCGGGGGAGGTGGAAGAGATTTTGTAAGGGCTTCTCCGCCTAGCTGTAGGGGCTAAAGGAGAGTCACTAAAAGTTTAGTGCAATACCTAGAATGGGAGATTCTGGGGCGTGGACGTATGTTACGTTGGAACGAACCACTATATATTTTGGTGTGTTCTTTTTTATTATTTTCAGTACTTCATTTTTACTGCAATTAACTGCTTATGTGAAATATCTGATTTATCTTTTTATTATTGATTTAATTCATTTTCTTTTCACTATAAGATAGAAAACTTTTTTTCTTTTTTGTTTAAAAGAAGGTTTTTTAAATATCCAATTCACCCCCCCCCCCCCCCCCTCTTGGTTAGCCTCAGGACTAGTTCTATAGGGTTTAACACCCCTCATGAACTTTCAAGTGGTATCAAAGAGGGATTCATAAATTAAGTTTGAAAACTTTTGAATTTTGATCAAAGGCTAATTTTGAAAATCGTAATATTACTGAAGGATATTCAATCACCTGACTACCGTTATTTGAAAATATTACTTTTAATTTTTAAAAAATTCATTTGTCTACTTTCTTGAAATCAATAGATTATCGAATGTTGTATATGATTCAAACTAGTTATTATATACCGTTACGTGTTATAGATAGAATTAAAACTAATATTTCTTTTTCTGAATGGAGTAGAGTAGAACAAATCAATGCTTAATTAAATGTTAAATGTTTGAACTATTTTTTCTATACTTTGAATTCTGAAGATTGTATGTTAGTATCAATATGCACTACTGGCAAAGAAATTTGAGATAAATTATGCACTATATACGAATGTACTAGTGAAGTTAAGCAATCTAGGTTGAATATTCTAATGCATGATTATGAACTATTCTGCATGAAACCTTATGAGATAATTTTAGACATGTATACTAGGTTTACTCAAATTGTGATATTATTATATGCTTTAGGTAAAGAATTTTCAAATTTTGAAAAAATCAATAAAATTCTACATTGTCTACCTGATAAGTATGATGCCAAAGTCATTTCTATTTATGAATCAAAAAATTTAAACGAATATTATATTGATAATCTGATTGGCTCACTCATTGCCTATGAGCAAACTATGAGTATAAGACTTTTGGATGCAGGTAAAATGATAGTGCTAAACGTTGAAGACATGGATGAAAGTGGCTTAGTAGATAATCAAAGTGAAAAGTTAGTATTAGTAATGAGCAAATTGAAAAGCCTACTAAAGCATCAACAAAAGTGGTACAAAGGTAAAAATTATAAGAATGTTAAGATTTTCTCTGACGTTATTTGCTTTGGATGTAGAAAATTTAGACATATAAAGAATGAGTGCCTGAACTTAAAAACTCTTCTTGCAAAGGAAAAGAGTAAAAATAAGTAAATTGAAATAAGGGCAAATGATAAAAAGCAAAAAAACTTCTGGGCAGACATAGCTTCTGAATCATCAAATTAGGAGCAATATGATGTTTAAAGCTTTGTTTATGTGTTTATTTATTTTTGTGTGCATGTATATTTTTATTCGTTGTATTTTTGTTTATTTTCTATGTTTTCTTTGTGTTTTTTTTCTTTTAAATCTTTAATTAGGCTTCTTATTGTTTGTGTAGTTTCTCTGATTAACACACACATCATATTTTATTTCATATATGCTTTAGAAAATTAAAACATTTTTTAAAGATCATTTTTTCTAAAAATAAAAATTTTATCTCATATTTTCTGGAAATTATATGTAAGTTGTGGTTGATTTCTCTAAAATCAGTCAAAGGAAGAAAACCCATGATTTTGTCTCTCTATCTCATTTCTTTTATGAGACTATTTCACTTTTGATTCAAAATCTTCATCAAATTATAAATTAGATTTTGAAATTAAACTTTTTCATCTCCCTATATTTTCTCTATCTCATAGGAATCTTTTGCAAGTTGTTGAATCAACTTCATTATTTTATTAATCAAGCTATTCATTTTTGTCACTAGATTGAGTTTACTTGTCTTTAAAATGTCAAAAAGAAAGTATATTTGTAAAAAAAAAGAGGTACAAAATGAGCCCAAAGCTAAAAAGATATGCAATGACATTAAAATAAAAAGATACACAAAGTGTATTAAAATTTAAAAGATGCGCAAAGTACGCCAAAAACTAATAAATAGGCACAAAATGAGCCCACAATGAGTTAGGTTATCTTTCTTGTTTTCTTAAATCTTAAGAAAATCCTTATATCTATTGATATTTTCGATACTTGAGTTTGAAAATCATGACTTTTGATTCACCTTTTTGCATTAATCTTCTATTAGATATATTTCATGCAAGGAGTTTTGAAAAGATTATTGTTTCCTTCTCTAATTTGCTCCTTGATTTAGATGCTTGCTTAAAAAAGTTTTTTAGCCCTTAAGGAACCTGAGTTTGGATTACTAATTTCTGAATCTCTAACATCTCTGAGTTATGCATAGTCAATACATGCCTTACTAAGTTTTTGAATAAAATCAAGAGGTAACTTTCTCATTCCAAGAAAAGTTTTTATATTTCAAACTAATTCTTCAAAAACATTACCCTCACCAGATCAAAGATAGTTTAATCTTTTAGTCTATTTTTTTATGCTCATCTTCTTTTTGATAATATCAAAGAGGAAGAACGTACTGTTGCATTTGTATTATACCTAAACGTACTGTTGTAATATTGTGTTGTATTTGTTTAGCTTATCTTTTTATCTAGTTATTTATTTTGTTTGTTTTATTTTAAAATAAAATTTAAAAAAAAAAGAAAATTTTATTTTCTCATTTTTTTAAATTTTTTATTTTAGTGAAGGGGAGATTAGGAGAAAATACTTTTAATTTAAAAATTCAACTAATAATGTTTGTTATCATCAAAAAGGGAGAGATTATTATGACTCGAGCTCACGAGTTTATGCTTTTGATGATAATAAATATTATGGCTCGTATCCTTATGTCTTATAGTATTTTCATTCTATACTTATTTATCTGTAAACGAACATTTCAGGAACATCATGTATCATCCAATAAAGAATCAGAGCTTAAGATTGGCTAGAATAGGTTATGCTGTAAAGAGTCTGTAATATGCATTGATGTAATTTTTGATTTCTTGAGTTGAGTCCTATAAAGGTGTTTGCTAGCTTGGTGACCATGCACACACATAGGAGGAGAGAGAAAAAGGGTTTTTGAGAGAGTTCTTCTTTTTTAGTAAATCGTACTGTATGATTTGTATTCGTACTGTATGATCTTTATAACTCTATCAAACCCTAACTGTCAGGTAACTTAAGTAAGCTGATTTTTGATATAATCTTATTATACAATCATGGATCATACTATACGATCTCATAAAATCTTACTTAAATTAACCCATGTGATTAGTCAATCAAATCTGCTTAATTTTGATATTTTGATCGTATTGTACAAACTGAATCGTATTGTATAATCAATAGAGACAATTTTGGTCATCCCATGATTTGTCCTGGAAGAACTGCATTTCTATTAAACTAATCATACTATATGATTGGTCATTCGTACTAATGATCGTACATCACTAACTGGCAAATTGAACTGTTCGTATTGAATCGTACAGTACTAATAGGTCAAATTCTGCGCATCGTACTATACGATCCTGAGATCGTACTGTACGATCTTTGACGGCTGAATTGAATTTTTAGGATTTTTTGAAGTCCTATATTTAAGCTTTCTCTAAAGACTTTATATGTATTTTTGGCAGCCATTGAGGCTTCATTTTTCTGGAGAAAAGTTGAAGAGAGACCCTTGAAAGGTAGAGAGGAAAGGGTGAAGTTTGAGAGAGGGAGAAGATCCTCGGAGGGGGTTTCAAGGGAGTGTGGAGGGGGTTTCACATGGTTGCTTTGACAAGCTTACACCTTAGTACCATCAAATTTAAGGTTTGTCTTGAGGGAAGTTTTGGGAAGAAGAAGATCTCTTTGGTGTCAAAGGACCAGGTTTTCTGCCTTCACTAGGAGGGTGAAAAAGGATTTCAAGTTCTCTGTTGCACCAGGGGAGGTAGAAGAGATTTTGTAAGGGCTTCTCTGCCTAGTTGTGGGGGCTAAAGGAGAGTCACTAAGATTTAGTGCAATACCTAGAATGGGAGGTTCTGGGAAGTGGACGTAGGTCAGGTTGGACCAAACCACTATAAATTCTGGTGTGTTCTTTCTGATGATTTTCTGTACTTTATTTTTACTATGATTAATTATTTGGGTGAAATCTCTGATATGTCTTTTCATTATTGATTTAATTCGTTTGCACTGCAAGATAAAAAAAGATTTTTCTTTTTATTTAAAAGAAGATTTTTTAAATATTCAATTCACCCCCTCTCTTAGTTAGCCTCGGAACTAGTTCTATAAGGTTTAACACCCCTCACGAACTTTCACCAGCACAGAAAGTATGTCCATAAAAATAACTTAAGACGTTCTAAAAATGTTATGAAATCTAGTTGGATGACTATGCAATAACTCACACACCCACCTATCCCCACTTTGAGATGATGTCATGCAATGACTCTTATAAATATATAATGCATAGTAATCATGAATTATACATGTTGTTGTAAGTAATATATGAGTAAATTCCGCAACACCCTTATACTCATTATCTTTTGACATATCATCATCAACTTTCTCTTCCCCAAAGCTTAATGAAGCTTCTGACATGTTTGACTTGAAAGAGTACAAACATAACATATTAATAAAGAATATCTATGAGCTTGCCTGAAAGAGTAGATGTGTTAGATTGCTAAAGTAATAATATTAGAAACACTAAAAATTATTATCTACAGGGTGTGATAACGCATTGCTTGCAACAAAATTGCTAGTCACATTTTCCACAATGCTTTTCTGGTGTGCGAAGATTTACGTAGTGTAAGTTTGAACGACTTCTTTTTTTTAAGCTCTATTATCATTACTTATCTGAAAGTTTTACTTATTGGAATTCTGAGGTTTATGATTTGAAAGGGAGTTAATTGATTGGGATTGAATCACCAATTTTGTGTTTTTTCATCCGTCATCAGTTTCTTGTTAAGTGACAAGTTTTTTGTGGATATTATCTTGGCCTATCATCATTTTAATCCATTTATGTTTTTTATTTATTTGTTTCTTCATCAATTTTCTTTATTTTCAAATCAAAAATAAAATTATGCAACATGTACTTCCCTCAGAATTCAAACAACTGTAATTTGAATGCAAGATTTAACAACTTCTATGGCATGGTGACTTATATTGAAACAAAGTACTTCCCATTTGTTTCATTTACAACATCTTTACCAGTTATGAAAGAGCAATTTTTAATGAATCCCAAAGGCTCCAAAAGAGTTTATAAAATAACATGATGCAATATATAACATGCAAAAATTAAACTGCATGTTTCTTCATAATAACCAAATGACTACTACGATATGGTGAGATACAAACATACGTTGACCGTTAAAGTAGTTCAGAAGCATGTTCTTTTTTCAGGGTATTTAGTGAGAATTAAACAAACGCCATCACATAAACCTGTTTGTACAAAATTCTGTAATGAATAAACCTACATAATTCTGAAATAGGTCAAGAATAGTAATAAAGTTATGTTTGTTTAAATAGGCAGCTAATAAGAACTTCAGCATGGGCATTAACTAAAAAGGAATGAGAAGCCCATAGAAAGGGGGCACTAAACACAATCCTGAAGAAAGCAAGAGTATCATAGGATCGCAGCACTCTCCAGGCTGCAATCATAGGCTTTTTCATCATGAAATTTTTTTTCAATACCGAGAAATGCAAAACAAAATAAAAACATAATGAAGTAAATAAGAATTCAGCCACATTCTTTCTACCATGACAAAGGATGATGCTTAGAATTAAAATTCACTTTATTTAACTGTTTTGAGACTTTACAAAAGTAAGAGTATATTTAAATAGGCGAATTAATTAAGCTTTCAACAATTGATAGATTGTTCAGCTGCCATTCAGTTGGTATTATCTATAATTGCTTGATATAGAAAGCAAAAGTATCTTATGTCTAAGGATTGTATTACATAACCCTAATAAGCAAAAAAAATGTCAAATATTACCTTAGGAGTTCTAACTCTTTTCCTTCTACGCAAGAATGTGGCACTCTGTTGTGATCTTTATGAATCTTAGTTGCATGTAGGCTTATTTATAGGAACATGTGGAAGATGTGTTTATTCATCTTGAGTGTAGTCTTCTTCAGATGAGATTGTGTGATCGTCATTTAGTTCTGGGGGAAGTACACCAGAACTAGGAATCTAAATATTATCCCCTGTTGCAATAATACGACAGAACATAATATCTAACTTCTCTTCCAACTCTGGTGGTATTTCATTGTAACAAAACTTCTTCACATTAGGCATAACCTAAAGTACAATAAATGATTACTAATGAATCATGTGTTATGTTATGTAATAGTTTGTATGAATTTAGAATATAAAGTGAATGATTTAGAATTTGAGAGGTACCTATAATTTTTCATTCCACCAATCATTAAAAGCATCAACTATTTTTTTATTGCATTCCAACCAATTCCAGTCTCGCCTCGCAAAAAATCTTTCCATAGTTTCCAATCCTTCTTTAATTGGTCCCACTTATTTTTAAGCTGGGTTCGGTCATAAGTTTGTCCAGTGCGTTCGTTGAAATGTTTAAGTAGGTTTTTCCAGCCTTCCTTAGTAAAATGTGTTATTGGTCTATTTCCCAGTTCTATTTCTTTTATACATATATCACAATATATTAAAGTAGTATCTATGTCCCATGATGCAGGTGGACACCCTTCTTTTTAGTTTCCCATCTAGATGTTAGAAAAAAATATATAGTAAGATGTTAGTACTATACAAGTCCTTATATAATAATAAAAAAAATTTTGGTTGATTAGTAAGCAACAATTACTTAAGCACACAGATGCGTGTAGTTGTCATAGAAGAGTTATTATAAGTAATAAATTAATTGAATTTAACTACAATTTGGAAAAGTACATTGTTGAGATTAGTATAACCTAAAGAGTGGGAACAGTACAACAATGATAACTGTTGCAGTAATATAAAAAATAGTTAATATATTGAAAGTTTGGGATTATACAATTTTATGACCTTAAAGCAGGTTGTTATTTTTCTTCAACACTTTTATTGCATGGAGAATGCTTGATAGAAGCGTCTAGGATCCAAATCATAAAAAATAAAAATAAAAAGAACAATGCGACAATGGTTTTAAACTTTTCTGAAATTCTGGTGAACTCAATCTCTCAAATGCGTTAAAAGTTTATGTTTGTTCATGATTTGCGTAATATTTCTCATAAATTCATAAAATACACAGATGTATTGATTTGTTACTTTGAATAGTGTTTATATTTCATTTTTCGACATAATCTATCGGATCACAATAGTAAGAATAAGATTCCTAGTTTAAAGATTTAACCTCTGAAGGTATATGTTGACTAATTAAAAAAAAAGTAGTTTCACATATTGAAATGGTGAAGTGCTATGAACATAAGCATGTATGTATTCATACAGTGATCCATATCAGAAACTACTCTATAGAGGGTGAAGTTAATTTATCAGCCTGATCATTATTTGACCACTTAGCAACTGAAACATAGCCCTTAAGAGACGAGACGGGCCATGCGGTTTAAGTAAAGTTTGTGGAGTTTCACCCGAACTGTAGTTCATTATTGGTGAACCAACCGTGGCAAGGGTAGAGGTTTTTTGCTTGTTTAACTGATTATTTTTTGTAAATAATCTTCTTAAGTACAGGATTTCTTTGCAATGCATGATTTATGTTTCTTGGAAGAAGTAAAAGCTTCTGGTATAATCTCATAGTTCTTCTCTGATTGTGAAGCAAGTTTGTGCTTCCAATCAGAAAAATTATCTCCAAGATTCTAAGAATAAGAGAAAGATAATATGCAATGACAAATTACATCTGGTTATAACTTAGATGCATACCAAATGCCATAAAACTCTCTATGATTCTTCACATGTTTTTAATGATATGTTATGAAAGTTGGATTTGGGCTAATTAGCAACAAGAAAAAAAAAATCAGAAATTGGCATTGAGGAAGAAGCAGGAGAAGCATAAACTAGGACACAATACAGGGAAATACTCAAGCAAGTTAAAGGCGTATAGTTGCTGATCTTGTGGGAGGTGAGTCTAGTCTAATGAGGAACAATGGAGGTGTCGGATGCTAGCTGCGAGGTTGGGTCGACGGTTGGGATGAGCACAGGCCAACGGTGCTCGAACGGGCTGGCGTCGGGACAGAGTTGGCTGAACCGATCGACTTCAGTGTGGATGGCGGCTGCTGTGGTCGGGCAAGAGGAGTTGAGCGGATTTAGACCCACCGTGCAAAATAGAGGGGAATTGGGAGTCCGGATGGAACGAGAGCAAAAATAAAGAAAGTTATTTATAGTGCGAGCTAGTGAGGAAGACGGAAGTCGCTAAAGGGGGTCGACGTGCGAACGTGGATCGGGGTATTGTCGATATTTCCCTGACGAACACGCGAAACTGTGCTTTGTAAACGAATAAGCAGCCACCGAAAAAAATTTTACAATCACCAAAAAATGATATTTAGTAAAAATAATTGTGCTTAAGTTTTTATTCCAAACAGTTAAGTGTAACTGATTAAAGCTTATTCAAATGGCATAGGAGGAAATCAAACTAATCAAACGAGGCCTGAGAGTTCAAATTTGGTTTAACTAACCTAATTATGACGGGATATCCATGTCCGTACGTGTAGTTGGCCATCAATTATTTTTTGGGGAGATATTTAGGGCAATTAAGGTAGTTGGCCATCAATTGTTCGACTGAACAACCATGCAGATTCTGGTTCAGCAACGAACTAGAAAAGCAGGATGGACGGCCATGATGGTTGCTTGTCGCCATTCTTATGGTTGATCATATGTCTGTGCGCCCGTGATATAGGGTTAAGGTCTTCTTAGTTGTTCAGAGCAATGGCGAACGCGGTTCCGGAGGGGGAGGTACCAGTCACAGGGCTTCTCATTATGGCAGCGTCGATGATGCCGACGTATGTCTATGTTGTGGTGGTTCTCCTCCTCCTTTTTGTGATCCTGTACGGTTTTCTCGAGTTCCATTTCCTTGGAGATTTCTTTCGTGGATTCCGGGGAGATCGTGTGAACCTTACGTTCGATCCCAGTTCCATGATCTACGAGAATGTGGTCTCCAAGTGTCGGGTTCTCCAGGGGAGGTCAATGTTCATTTTGTTTTGAGTATCAAGTTCGCTGGCCCTGAAGGCATTTGTGATTGAATGTTGATTTCTGTAATCTGCTTGATGTGCATGATTGCAGGTACTTGGCAACGCTGTGGCTTTCCAGTCCCCATTTCCAGATCGCCTTTCTGACCTTATACGGGAGGCCTCCTGTCTTTACTTACAGAAGGTTAAATTTTGTTGGCCTTATTTTTCGGTCTCTTTTTCGGGATTGGTTGTTGTTATTATTTATTTGTTTTGAAGTGGCATGTCTATTTGGATTGAAGCTGAAACTGTCAAAATTTTGATGTTTGTTGCTATTTATTGTTTTTCTTCCGTAAGAAACAATTAAGAAAATCATGGGAAAACTTTGCGTTCACAATTTTAGGTTCTATCACAAAGAAAAACACAATTGCTAGGTCAAAAGATGTAAAATGGTGGTTCAAGTGATGCGAAGACTATTCAGTTCTTTCTACAAGTTGCTTAACAAATAAGTTACTAGGTTGTTCTGTCATGCCCATGACTTGAGAGATGGTGTCTATAAAATGAGACACTTACTGTAATGCGAGACATGCATTGCAATCGAGAAGTTCTTTGTATGTCGTATTGAACACTCCAATTCATCCTTTACCCCAATACCAGCATCCTCATACTCTTCCTAACCAACTAGCTCTTGCATAAATCCTTGATTAAAATCCACTACTGCCAAGACATTTTATGCAGGATTATCCTTTCTTCCAAAAAAATTAACAACTTTATAGGATATTACAGAAGCTTTGATGTCTGATCCATCCCATGGGTTGAAAAAAAGCCTCCCAGAATTCATAACACTATAAGCCTAATTGTTTTATGTTATTTAGAATGTGATTTGTTAATGTTTTACTTTGAACCATGGCATAAACCTAGAGTTACTTGCAATTTTTCAATGTATCACCAAATTTGGCAGGGTAATAAGTTCATTATTTTTTTGAAGGATCCAAGGACTATTAATATTCTTTTGAAGCAATGAATAAAAGTTTTGCATGGACTCTTAAACCAACCAGTTGATTTGGTGCATATTCTCTATTCTAGCATATAAAGAATCTTTATCACAATTCCTCCACGGGCGCATGTAAGATATTTTTTTTTAATAAACCCTTTCACTTCAGAATACCACAAAAATTGAAAAATGGGGAGTTTTGTGCACAAACTATAATGATGGCTGCTATATTGTTGCCCCTATAAAGATCTCACATATATTTTCCTTGTTGAAAATCCCTCTCAACAAAATCATAACACTAGTTTTAGTTTGTTGTACAACCTCATCATCACATTATTGACAACTTTAAGAATAGATGATAAAATTGCACTTGTTGCGAGGCATCTTTGGCTCAAATAATCTCCATAGGAAAACAAACTCACAATGTTGGGAACAAAAATAAATTAAATTGATTTCTTTTTGAAATATATAAGCAAAATTTCAACAATGGTAGCAGTTAATAAAATATAAAATTAGCTACAAAAATCAACCTAATGATTATTAATCTTTCTAATTTCTAATTTTGAAAACAAATTGTCTTACTCATGATGTTTAAGGTAGTTAAACACAAATTTACAACATAATGATGATCCAAAAGTCTATGTTTCACATCATCAATAGAAATTATGTCTACTTCCTGATTATTAAAATAATCATATAGGAGGACAAAAGATTTTCTTGGACTATTCTATAAAGATCAAAATACCCTTATCTTTCTGGTTTTTCTTTCAGGGATAAAGAAAAGGAGAGCATTCTGGATCAATAAAAAAAAAAAATTCCAATTATTTTATCTACAGTTTTGTACAATGTTTATCCTGGTGAAACAAAATTAAATAGATGCATTGGTTTTGGGCGGTGAGCAACAAGGGCTTGGTGAGTTAATTTTTCAAAGGAGTAGCCAACGAAGTCGTGTTTCTATCCATGTAGCAGCAACATGCAATAAATGAAATGCACCTTGCAGAGGTTATTGTCTTCTTCCCACTTTAGGCGACTTTTTGACACAGCAGTAGTGAAATGCAGCTGAAGGCGTATGGGACCAAGGAAATGAATACAGACGAAATAGATGTCATACTATTGTCACCAAAATGTGATATAAATGTCATTTTTTCCCTTGTTTTTAAAGAAAATAGCAAACTAAACACTCGATTCCATGTAATATTACACATCATTATATTATCATTGAAACAAATAACCCCTATAACTTTTTCTTGGGGCACATTTCATGCACTTTAAGATGTTCTTTCTGTTTATTGAAGAAAGGTTGGATCTTTCTGCAATTTTGTTGTAATTAAATTTCTTCATTTTCTTTATGTTCTCTTTTCAAGATTATCTCATGTTGTTCTTCATATTTTCTATAGAAACAGAATTCTTTTGTAGTATTTTGCAAACTCACATAAATCATATGAATGTGGTGATATTTTCTTTCATAGAATATTGGAGTTTTTGTGTCAGTATATAATTGAGCTTCTTGCCTTTGACATTTATCTTGATTTGACGAGTTCCGGTTTGTTCACATGGAAACATTCTTTACCTGTAAAATACATGTGCACATTTGGTGCTCATTGATATTCACAAGTGTGCATTCTTTTGAATGGTCATCTCTCTTCTTTGTTGTCCTTACATTAAAATATTGAAGTTATTTAAATTTTTTTGAGAATTTTTCATAATTGCCAGTTTATGCCTTTGAGACAAATGAAGCTTCTTTTTGTTGTCTTGTTTGAAAGTAGCTATTGCCTCACTTCAGTAGCTGGAGTCTTTTTTTGACTATTGAATTTTGCTTAAATTTCTTGTTGTGTTGATTACAAAGTGACTATTACAACCTTCATATTCTACTGTAATCATTTTGCAATACAGGCAACTTTTCTCTGTATCTGATGGTGGAACTATTGCTTTGGATTGGCTGCTTGCTTCTGATGGTAAACCCTAAGTTTGAAACTGCATGCTATAATGCTATGTTCTCTCAGTGGTTGTGGCATTGGCCTGGTGGGCATCAATTGACCAATATATTGGTTCACGTTGCTTTTTTTGAAACTTTATAGACAAAAGAGGGCATTCTTTTTATCTCAATGTGTACTATATTTCTATTTGCATTTGAGGTTCATTAGCTGTCATCACCTTGTGAAAACATAAAACTCACCTTATTTGTTCTGATAATTTTAGAGCTTATTTTGAGTCTTTTAATTCGTCTAGCTGGCGATAATGTATCACATTCTTGATCAGGGTATGCAGCAAAATTGTGTAAAATAGCAGGAAATAGGAAGGCAACACAATAAAAATAAAATCAACCTACAAATCCTCATGCCATTGTGCTGAATCCTCAGGGCAGCAGGTTATTGAATCTTCAAGGAAAGAAGCTTTGAAGCCAAAACCTTCAAGAAGTATTCATTGAACCCAAATCGCTAAACAAAGTTCATACATAAGGCTCTATATATTAAAATTCGTAAATTATTCTTTTTCTTATTACATAAAAACTCAGCCATGTTTATCCCACTCAACCTTAGGATGGGGAATAGTACATTCATTTTTCTCGACTCTACTTGTTAAGATCCTGGAGTTCTCAAAGCTTTTCTAGTAAGTTGGAGAGATTTGACCTTTAAGGACTTGAGCCTGAACATTGAGGTACATGTACATGACGATCTCTTGGTTATATCTTTTTATACCAATAAACATTATTTAGTGAAGACCATCTCCGCTTAAAAAAAGCTGGATTGTGTAGGAATTAGAGTAGATTTGTGTCTATTTAATCCGGAGATCTCAGCTTGATGGGTTGATCTTGCTGTCTTAGTCCGTAGAATGGAACTCAAGGAATGGATTTTTTTGATTTTGGGGCATATCTACTCTAATTCCTGCATGGTCCAACATCTACAATCCATAAAAGATGTTATGCATTATTTTACCTTAACGTAGCTACTCTAAGGGGCTTTTTGGTTGACTAAAAAAGAATGCTGAGTAAAAGAAATATAGGGGCTATTTGGTTGCGGCATGGTGGTGGCCGGTGGTGGGATGGCTAGCAGTGGTGGAGGGCGGCCGCCGTGGTGGATGGCGGGTGGTCGTGGCTGCCACCGGCGGTGGGTGGCGATGACAGCTGGAGGTGGCCAGCGAGTGGCGGTGGTGGTGGGCAGCGGTCAAGCGAACTTGCTTGTGATGCAAATAGTTCTCGCTCAAAATTGAGCGAGTTTGGTTTACTTTAAAAATGAACTTAAATAGTTTATACTATATGTACTTTGCTCCACTTTCCAACTAAACACAAAAAATCTCAAAACCCTTGCATTTGGAATGCTACACTACTTTGTATTCCAACCAAACAGCCCCTACAGTAAAATGAGTGTAAAGTATTCCAATTGCAGGGGTTTTGAGAATATTGGTATTTGGTTTGAAGTAGAATAAATGCAGTGTAAAATTTTGGTGTATTTGGAATGCACTCTCCAAGTGTAAATTTGATATATTTGGAATTCATTTGATTTGAGTGATTTTCAAAAACATCATAAATTCATTGTCAAATCAGATGAATTCCGAATATATCAAATTTACACTTAGAGAGTGCATTCCAAATATACTAAAATTTTATACTGCATTTTTCTACTTCAAACCAAACACCAATATTGCATTTGGAATATTGATTGGTTGTTTTCTTTTGTATTCTTTGATTCATGCATATCATATATTAGTACCTAGTTTCTTATGTTTTTTTTTTAATTTCTTCAACAATTTCTATAATTCTTAATTGTAAGGCTTTCTTTTGTTTAAAATAAAGTTTAAGATTGATGAAAGTATACTATGGTTATAAATTCTGAGTACTCTCTAAAATTAGGCAGAAAGTTGGCAAGCATATTCTAATACATCAAACTTGTGCAGTTGCAGGTGGTTCTTTGGACAATGGTAGGATCATCTCTAAAGAGGATATTACCCCAATTGTTATTGTGGTGCCTGGCCTAACCAGCGATTCGTCTTCTGCTGTAAGTAGCTTCTTTTATTGCAAACCAGGCATAATAATGCAAACTGCTATTATTATGATGAAGGATGTCTTTGGTCTAGCATTTAAATAAAAGATTTTTGGCCTTCTACTTGAGATTAGCAACAATAAATGAATCATAAAAAGTACTCATGTGATTAACATTTCATGCAATATAAAAAGGTTCTTTTAGAAATTTAACAGAATTCAATCTCGCTTTTAACTAATAATGAAAAACAACAAAGAAGTAGTCACTGAAATGCAAGCTTCATGTGTTTACATGAGGTATCCTCTCTTAGAATTTCAAAAAATTGAATCCCTAAGGATTATGATTTGCGTATTTAAAGCAAATTTTTTGTATTTACCCTAGGCTGTCCTGTTTATAAGCCTTACACCCCAATTTCTAATTCTCTCGATATTCAAAAAATAAAAAAACAAAATCCATGTTGGAGATTCTGGCAATCCTAGAAATAAGCCATCAAACAATTGTAGAGATATTATCCTTGATTTCATATTGATGGTTATGAAATTATATAGAATCTTACCTAAACTGGCTTTTATTTATATTACATTATTTTCATAGATCTATTAAAATTATTTCTTCTACTGATCATGATATTTGGCTATATAGTATCATCCTTTTTAGCTATGGCACCAAATTTAATGTAGGATGTTCTATGGTTATGATTTCTAATGCAGATCTAGTATAGATTAAGATGCAATTAACTATATATATATATAAGTTTTTGCTGGAAAACAAGCTAGTAATCTTTAAATAACTATTTTCTATCTTCAATGAATATAAAAAATGATAAAAATTCAATTTCAATGAATGAACTTTTTGCCTCTAATAATAAATACAATGAAAAAAAAAAGATCCGGAAAGTCAAGCGCATGATTGAAATTTCATGCTAAAAAAAGTCATATTATAGTAAATATGACAAAAATTAAGTCTTACTCTCAAACAATAAAACAAGCAATTATATTAGGAAGAGGGGATAGTGGAAAAAAGAGGAGTAAGTCCCGAATAGTAACCTTACAATTGTACAAGAGAGCTTTCCCGGTCTTTCAAGTCTCACTTAGTCTTATCGCCTAGACTATCCTCATTATAAGTCTCAGATCCCTATCTAGAATACTCATGAAATATTAAAAAATTATAGAAAATCGCTGATGAAGGAAGCTTTAGAGCACCAAATGGAAGGAGATGCAGCCCATCCTTGAAGCAAACCACTGAACAACATCTACCATGCCACGAAGCAAGCTGCACCAGTTATGAAACGAGAAGCTGCAGGAATAGGCTGCAAAACAAGAATATAAACACCACAGGAACTGCACAAAATGAGCATGAATCTCGCAGACATAGAACCTCAGAAGGAGCTCCAAAGAAGTTCCATGGTTTCAAAGGAGTCATTGGAATAAGCTTATGTACTGTGTTAGCTTTCCCATCCCTGCTAATCAGGGAAGTTCAATGCTTCTATGGATATATTGCTAAGTTGATTCTTCCAACAGAGGGTGATATAATAATGGTCTAAGCAATTTGTAAGAATTAAGTCGAGCCTTGAAGCTGTGGATAGGAGCAATAAGTATTTGACTTTTTGTTTAGCAACTCTGTGCCTGTGGGGATGGTTTAATTTTATATGCTCTGAATAGGTATAAGTGGGATTGCACCCTTTGGAGACCTTTTTGGTGCCCTGTGCTTCACTTGGGATGTTTTAACTATGGTCAAAATAGTGTATAATGTAACCTATACAGTTGTGCCCATGTTCATATTCTGATTGCTTCTAAGTTTTTCTGTTTTGAAGTTCATCATTTAATGTTATTTTAGCAATGAAAGCTCTAGATTCCTTCTCTTCTCCAAGAGGGTTTATTTCTTAACTAGTTTTTAAATGTTTTTGTCTAGTGATTGTGAAGTGTGTTGTTAGTTCCTCAAAACGGTTCTTGAATTAAGTAGCATATTCAAATGGATATTTGTGAAGCACATTTAGATATTTATAAATTGATTTGCTTTCAAAACTGCATATGTAACATGAGAGGAATAACATTACCTTGCTTATTCTTTATTTATTTTATTTTACGGGAAGAATTTTAACCTCTTTTCCCTGAATCAGTTTATTGTAGCCCGTTGAAGATTCTTTTACAGTTTAGTGTCTGGTTGAATGCAAGTTGAATGTTCATCCATAAACTAACTTATCTGCATTGAATTATTATTATTTTTATCTTGTTAACATTGCATGTCAAAATCATATGTAAGATTTTAGGTTTCCTTGTTTGGTGCTTGCAGTATGTAAAGCATTTAGCTTACAAGATGGCAAAGCGTGGTTGGAATGTTGTTGTTGAAAACCATCGCGGGCTTGGCGGTGTTTCCATAACAGTAAGTTCTATTATCCTTATGCTATTTGTAGATTTGTTGATGCAACTACAAATATGTTTTTGATTTTGATGCCGCTTATACATAAACAAGTATTCTTGGAGAGAGAGAAAAAGAGAAACACATACACACAAAGTTTCATCTCATGAGATGGTTACAAACTCGAGCATTAATTATATCAAATTTTTTGGTCAAACAGTGTCATGATGGATTGAGATTATTAACAGTAAATGTTGAGCTAACAAAAAAGTTTTTTAACCTTTTTTCGAGTTTTCAAAATGATGAATGAGAAATAACTTGTGTGGTCTTTATTTCCATTATAAAACCAATTATCTATCTGTATCATATTTTATTTTTAGAATCTACATCAGTTTTAGGGGTTGATTGTTGGTTTTCAAGATTTGATAAGTTGGGTTGAGTTTTGGAATTGCGGGACGCAAGCAATGAGAATTAACATGTGTGTATATAGTATGCAAATTATTGTCCTTTAAGGATAATTACCTTTCTTCAACATGATTTAATTATTATGACCTTCAAATTTAAGATCAAAATCTTTCATTCTTTTCAACAACATTGAAAATAGCGTCATTGATGACTTAAAAAGACTTTTTAAAATTATTTGATAATCAAGTAGTTGCATCAAAATTCTCATGATAGATGTCTTCAGTTGTATTATAAGTTGATTATGATTTCAAGATATAGAGATTTTCAAATGGATTTATATTAAATATGTGTTATTAATAATTCTTGAAGTATAGCTGATAGTTTTGAGTAGTAAAATATACGGACAAAATTAAATTTTTTTGAAGGCTTCTATATTCCTTCCAATCATCCTTGTCTCTCTCTCTCTCTATATACACACACACACTCTTTTTTTTTATTTTAATAATAATAATAATAATAATAATATATTATTATTATTATTATTATTATTATTATTATTAGTTGAACCATCCATAACTCGAGTTGAGAACAATGATTCAACACTAATTTTATCTGCCTGTATTCCGACCATCAGGATTCGAACTACTTGTAGTTTCAAAAAAAGAAAAGGCAGTTATATAATCCTGGTGCAATTTATGGCCAAAAAAGTTTAAAAAAAGCCCTGTAAGTTAAGGAAGCAATCATCACCCTGTTCCTGCATGCCAAAGTTATGATTGAATACCAAAAGGAGCTGGCCTAAAAATTACTCATACATGAAAAGAAAGAAATAAATAAAATTTATCTGAATTAATTTATGATGAAAACAAAAAATATTTTGATTGTAATATGAAAGTGCAAAATATTGATAAGCCTATTTTACTTAATTTTGGTAACATAAACATTTGAAGGGCCAAAAGAATTCCAAATTGACAATGAATTTGATAGTAAACCATTTGCCAATGATACGACCACTAAAAATGTGGAGAAAGAAATCATTATGAAGGCAAAATGGGGGTCATCACTAATTAAAATTGGGGCAACATGGTTAGGACTTAGGTCTACTAGTTACCAACCATAGATTGAAAGTGGAAACGCCAGAAAGTAAATTTAAACTAGAGATAATACCATTATAATGAAATTATAAACACTAATTATCCTACAAACAGGCCAAAAAATGCCACTCGTACTCATTCCTGATCCATAGAGGAACAATGCACAATCCAGGATTGAAAAAAGGTTGGCACGAACTCCAGAGGAGATGGAGAATTGTGGTCACAAATCAGAATGCCAATACGAATTTCCTGAGCAGCCATTATCAACAGAATATAGACAAAGCAATACCACCTGGTAAAGATGCAAAACACCATTTTCAGAATAGAGTTATAGCAAAAATATCTCATGACTGAATCAACATATCTAGAATTACTGCTTTTGATAGCTGTTCGTGAGTACTAGATTTAAATTATTTTAGTTCTACTACGATGCCTTGGAGACATGAATGATCTATGCTTTTCTAAAGTTCCGCTGTTTGATAAAAGGTACATGTGTATCCTTCATTTCCTTGCACTTTACCATTTTTAGCGTATGAAGCACACTCCTTATTTTATCTGCATTTAACAAAAAAGAAAACAACTGCTTCCTAATAGTTTTTAGCTAGCAAACCTATGTCATGAAACAGAATGCTAGATCATACAATTACAGTGTAGTAACAGTAGGAATAAGATATGCATAAAATGCTACTTAAGCAGGATGGAAAATCAGGAAGAGGTAACAAACACCATCTGGATGAGTAATCGAGCTACATAACCTGTTTATGCCTTGGTCTCTTCCAATTTGAAATGCAAATCACTAAATATCCATGGAAAACTTGGACACGTTATCATTGAAGATGAGGTTTAGTGACTAAAACATATTATCATGTACTGGTTTGAGGTGAGCCCAAGTCTAGAAATAAATTTTCGAAACCTTTGTTTTCATGAGAATTGTGCTGAGATCTGCAAACCTCTTCACACATTGTTAAAGCTAATGCACTTAAAAAGGTAAATGATTTAAAAGCAATTGTGCTGTGTTTTTCTTCTCTTTTAATGTGCATGCTTTAAAGAGCTTTCTTTAACATTATTCTAGTATCAGCTTTTGGATTCTTTCTAAGTGGCTATCATGCATGCTTGAATTTCTATAGTTGGTTAGCATTTCCAAGTTTTATCAAGCTCAT
The DNA here is from genome assembly GCA_019925795.1 of Dendrobium chrysotoxum. Classification (NCBI taxonomy): domain Eukaryota; kingdom Viridiplantae; phylum Streptophyta; class Magnoliopsida; order Asparagales; family Orchidaceae; genus Dendrobium; species Dendrobium chrysotoxum. Next base: position 38,925,966 of record CM034302.1, read on the forward strand.
TAGCTATTTTCCCTTCAATTTGGGTGATGAAATAATAAATTGGGTATAATTCTCTCTTGTTTCTTTCAAATCATGCGAGCTTTATCATTTATCTCTAATATTATCTTGCATCATATATTTTTGATTTTCTCATGTTCATTTGGCAGTCTGATTATTTTTACAATGCTGGTTGGACAGAAGATATACGAGAAGTTGTCAACCATCTTCATCAGAAATACGCTATGGCTCCTATCTTTGCTGTTGGAACAAGCATTGGCGCCAATATTCTGGTTAAGAAATTAACTATCCACTAGCATTAGCTCTTCCTTAATGGTTTTAGTAGGTGTTATTTTGACCCGAATTTCTGCCTCAACTTTAGGCTTCATGATTGGAGTTTAGTGAGGGTAGCTGGTATAATATATATTTACTTGCCTAAAAGAAGTCAAATTCAGCTTGTCTAAAGTAGATTTATAGATTCATGTTGTTTTGGCGTGATCCTTAAATTCCAGGTGACATTTTGCTTGAGATTATAATCTATTTTAAGTTGGACCATAGTCCTAGTTTTACTTGCTTTGCACATAAGCACGCGAAAGTTGAGTAGCTAAGATGGTTTTTCTCATCTGATAACTTCTTTGTGTCTGAAGTTCAAATTTATGGTACAATCTATTCATCCTATTACTATTTTTATTTTTGATATCTCCCTTCATGTCCATGTTTCCAGGTCAAGTATCTTGGAGAGGAAGGGGAGAAAACTCCAGTTGCTGGGGCCGCATCTATTTGTTCTCCATGGGATCTTGTGGTTAGTTGATTAATCCTCTTTTAATATTTTCAATTTGGCTTGCACATATTTATTAAATTAACTTTCTTTCTGCATTGCCTTATGCGTAACATTTGGTTGACTCTTTTATTTAAATATGGCAAGAATTGGTTTAGTATTCCATACCAATATTTATGAAGCACCTGTAAAAATTTAGGAGAGCTTCCAATATGAAGAATGGCTCATTCATATCACCTGCAACAAGGAACATTCAACAATTTCCTGTCTCTCAAAATGTATAGCACCAATCCATCTAGAATATCAAAAATATTCCAAAAGAAGAACCCAAGTGACCAAACTTTTGGCTCAAGTGAAGCAAAAATACTTTACGTTGGAGATAAGGATAAAATTTAACACACCAAGAATTAACATTTTGTGGGAATTAGAATCACTTATTTGAAAACAACTTTCTTGTATTAAAATCTATCCACCTATTATTCCTTTTACTTGCCTCCAGAATGCCACATAATCCTCTCATTAAACCTTTTTTTTTACCATTATTCATTACTTTTTTTTTTTCCAGGAATTTGATCCTTCTGAAAGCACACAGCTGGCAAATCCAACTGATAAACCCACTTAAATCCAACTCTTCATAAACCCACTTTACTTAAACATTCTTATCCCTTTGCTGTTTCACGTGAAGTGCACTTACCCTCTCTCCTAAATATTACTATTTCTAATTTGCATCCACCTACATTTGTTTGCATTCTCATTTTCCCGACTCCACATTTTCTCTCCCACTTTCTTTGCTTTCCAACTCTTCCCAGCTGCTTCACCCAAGCACCCAAACTATTGCTGCCACTCTTTCCTCGGGTGACCAGATGCTCGTTCGATGTGCTCTACCAGCATACCATCTCTTCCCTGTATGGTTTATTTCCATGGAAATAGTGGATTTAGAGCTGATGCAAATGAGTTAGTTGTTATTATTCTTCCATTCAAATTGACCATCTTCACCCTCCAATCTTCCGGCTTTGGACTTTTTAGTGGTGATTGTGTGCTGGCATGAAAAGGATGATCTTAAAACAGAGGTCTCTTTCTCTGGGATAGTAAACGAATTTTCTGTGTAGGGTAGGCAAGATCCGTGGGTGCTGTTACAATCTTGTTCTATGGAGCAGAGGACTCATCAATTGCTAAGTGCTAACACTGTATTGGATAGTACTTTCTCCAACTTGTAAGTTCTCATGGTGGAGATTGTTGACGTTTGCAAAATGAGGATTTCTAAATATACGGTCAAAATGGCTGTAAACATATGCTGCCTTTGATTTAGAGAAAGGTGTAGATTGACAACAGGGATCTTCCTAAGATGCACCGACACGGACACAGCGACACGGACACGACACGACACGGACACGGGACACGGCATTTTTTAGAAATATAGGACACGGGTGTGGCGTGGACACGACATAATAATTTTTTTAATATAATATATAGAAATAAAGGTGACACCATATTGGAAATGGTAAGCAATAATAAATCAATGTCATGAGGACTTGTTTAGCTTATAACATTAAAATGTTTAGTACAATCACAAAAATATAAGCAAAAAATCATTTAGTATAACATGAAGGTTCAACTACTCAATAGAGGGAATGATAGAATTAGATTCAGAGGTTGGTCTTTGGCCTTCAATATCATCATCATTGAATATCATTGCTTCCAATTCTGGTTCATCTAGAGAAAGATTTGCAACCTCCAATAATCCCATATTATTAAGGCACTCGAACCCATTTCCAGCAACATTCCACATCTTGTTATCACCTGTCATATAAAGTGGGGTCTTCCTTGATAGAAGACGAAGATTTGTATGCACATAAACTAAATCTTCAGCTCGTTGTGGAGTTTTTTTATTCCTCTTCATCAATTGAATAAATGAGTATGTGCTCCAATTTCTCTCACAACAAGAAGAGGATGATACTTGACCAAGAAGTTTTATTGCTATTGTTTGAAGAAGCGGTACTGAAGCTCCATGAATCAACCACCACATTTTTGGATCCATCCTCCATCTATCAACCAAAGATTCTTAATCACCAAAATCCTCTAAATATTCAAAGAACTTTGCAAGTTCTATATTAATCTTTCTTCTCTCCTCCTCATTTAGAAAATATCGTTTCAAGCATATCTTTCTCATATTTGACACTTCTAAATCTTTTTGTGGTGAGACACGTTGAGGGTCTTGTTGAAATCATTCTTTACTTGAATACCTTCAAATAATACAAAGCATATAAAATTATTTATTCATTTACTAAGAAATTTAAAATTAATTTAAAAGAAGAATACAAATGTACCTTGGATTTAATGAATAGGCCAAACAATGCAGAGGTGTGTTGCTTTTGGTCCACCTATCCTCAAGAATGGTATAGACAATACTTCAAAAACTTGAGTCTTCATTATGTGACTTTCTTTCATGTCTGTATATAATTTCTTTCACTTTTGCTAACATAGAGTCCCACATCTCATAAATCAAATGTAGGCATGATTTATCTGTGTCAGCCTCTCTCAACATATCATAAATCGGATCAGTGAAAGCCAAAATATAATCTACATCATCCCATCACAAATCATCTAAGACCTTTTCTTTCACATACCTTGCCTTCCCAACATCATCTTCTCGATAACAAGACCACTTCTCACTAATCACCATAGATCGAAGAGCTTTTTTTATTTGTTTGAATCTTCTCAACATGATTATTACAGAGGCAAAACGAGTTTCAGCAACAGCTAACATTCTCAAATGTGAGAAATCATTAAACATTGAAAGTCTCATTGAGTGATTCATAATGAAATTTCTGATCAAAACAGCATCATCTACAACCACTGTTATCCAATGACATTCAGCATATATAATTTCATTTACTTCTGTATTCTTTGCTGCACAAATATTTTTTAGAGCAAGATTTAAAGTGTGAACAACACATGGAGTCCAGAATATATGATGATAAGTTTGCTCCACCAACAATCCTGCAGCTCTACACACCGATGCATTATCTGTAATAACTTGTACAACATTTGAAGGCCTAATAATGACTATCACCTCTTTAATCAAATTGGCAATGAAATATTTATCCTTGTATTCTCCTTCACAATTCATAGCTTTAATAAATATTGGGTAATTCTCTGTAACGGCCATGAAATTAATGAGTGGTCTTCTTTGAGGATCAGTCCAACCATCACACATCAAAGTGACACCTTTTTCTTTCCACACTCCTTTTGTTGGTTCAAGCAATGTTTCAATATGTGCTCTTTCCCTTTCCAATAATTTTGATCTTATTGCATTGTAGCCAGGTGAAACATAACCTGCAAGGTTGTTATTACATGCAAAAGTAAATGCATTCTTGTAATGAGGATTTCTTGCAAGGTTGAAAGGAAGTCCCGCTGAAAAAAACATCCTTGCAATTTCACCATCCAATTCCTCTCGCTGCTGCATGTTAAAAGCCTTCTCTAAAGCACTACTGGCAACTCCTTTTCTTTTCTTTGAATTATATCCTTAACTTCTATATGATAATGAATGATCAACTCTAACAGATGAGGAAGAAGTGTGGGATGAACCATGGGTAGATGACAAAGGTATCTCTTTAGGAAGTGCCCTTTTGATCCTAAATTCAGCTTCATCTTGTCTGTTCAATTCAATCAACTGCGACGTAGTAATCTTAGGACACATTTTAATTCCATGACCAGAAATCTTAATATCACCCTAGAATAAGATCCTTTGTAGGTGCCACCACAATAATTGCATTTGAATGACACATTACCTCCTCCTTTAGAAGTTTTTCCTAACTTTGTAATATGAATCCATAAGGGCTTATCAGTTTCTGCAGATGGCTCTTTTGAACCGTCACCTAATCCACTCCCACCAGCAGTAGAGCTCCTTTTGCTTTTAAACACACTGGTGAAATGGAAAAAATAAAGGCTTAATAAATTAGTGCAATATATCAAACCCCTAAACATAATGTTTCACTTATCCTAAAGATGATGAATACAACAACATGCCGGGCAGCCGGGGGTCCAAGGGGGCGCTGCCCCCTGGCGGGGTTCGACCTGCCCGGTCAGGTCGCGGGGTCAAGGGGCAGCGCCCCTGCGGGGGTTTCTGGGGGCAAAATTTATTGTAAGCGCAGCTAAAGCGTATCTAAAGCGTAACTAAAGCGCAACTAAGGGAAAATTTTTACTCTTTTTGTTGCACTTTAGTTGCCCTTTTGCTGCGCTTTAGTTTAGGGTTTAGGGAAAGGATAGCTTAAGCGTAGTAAAAAGGTATTTAAATGGACAGAAATGATGAATGGAGAAAAAAATGGCGAAATCAACTTACAGGTTTGAAAATTTTTATGCAGTTTGGTGTCGCCTTTCCTCGGCTGTGCACAGAAACTAAGGAGGAAGGCTTGTTGCTTACGGCCGGAAGGGAAGACTAAGGGTGCGATCTCCAGGCAACCGTTGCTCGCGGGAAAGATCTCCAGTTGACCACTGCTCGCCTCAATCGCTCGGGAAGACCATTAATACGAATAGGAATACGGGATTAGGGCGAAGATGAAGACTCGACATGAATCAGCTAATATAAAATAGCGGGACTAGAGTTTTTCTTTTTTAAATTTAATTATCAAATAGCCAGACACGCGTGTCCAATTTTTTTTTTTTTATTTTAAATGGGACACACTAATATTGTGTTCGACACGTGTCCCCGCCGTGTCGGACGCGTGTCCGTGTCCGACACGTGTCCGACACTGCATACCCTCTTAAAACGGAGTGTCGGTGCATCATAGGGATCTTCACATAAACCATTTTAATGAGTTAAGTTATCATCATCAAAATTAATGATTAATTATAGTTCTACAATATAACAATTAATAAATATAATATGCACATGAGTTATCCTATTAATCATTAAATTTATCATCTAAGAGAAATTACTGCATGAGCATTGATAAGATAAAATTTTATTTTATATAAAAATTCTTTTGCTAGATTGTACCTTTTAATATGCATTTATTTTAGGAGCACCTTCTAATATTGCATTAATTAAATCACAAACATTTTTTTTATTTTCTTTTCCAACCTTTTTTTTCACATACACGGATACGTTGCTTCTCCAGCCAATATTATAATAAAGGATGAACTCTTGTATTTACGTGAATATATATATATATATATATATATATATATATATATATATATATATATATATATATATATATATATATATATATATATATTACTACATTATATTCATTATCATTATATTCATATATATTACGTGTATGTATATATTCATTATATTTATTTTGAATACTAGAAAGATGCCAAATGAGTGGAGAATGAGTGTGTTGATTCCTACTTTTAAGAATGAAGATGATGCACAAGATTGTGCAAATTATAGAGGAATTAAATTAATGTGTCATACTTTAAAAATATGGGAGAGAGTTATGGAGTATAGGTTGTGGTGTGACACTAATGTTTCTCAAAATCAATTTGGATTCATGCGAGGTAGGTCTACTATGGAAGCTATACATTTATTGAGAGGTTTGATGGAGATGCATAGAGAGAATAAGGAGGATATACATATGATTTTTATGGATTTAGAGAAAGCATATGATAAAGTTCAAAGAGAAGTGCTATGGAGAGTTCTACTTAAGAAAGAGATTAATAATGCTTATATTCAAGTCATTAAGAATATGTATGTAGGAGCTGTTATTTGTGTTCAAACACAAGGTGGTTTGACCAAGTATTTTCCTATTCAATTGGATTACATTAAGGACCAGCCTTAAGCCCATATCTTTTTGCTTTAGTCATGGATGCTCTCATTGGACATTTGCAAGAGGTTGTACCCTAGTGTATGCTTTTTGCTGATGATATTCTTCTTGTTGATATGACAAGAGAGGGAGTTGAATGTAAACTTGAATTATGGAGGATTGGAGGGTCAACCTTAGAGTCTAAAGGTTTTCGTTAGAGTAGATCTAAAACTGAATATATGGAGTATAATTTTAGTAATAATAGATCTAGTGGGGGGATTGTGATTTTGGGCGATCAAGTCATTAATAAGTATACACATTTTAGATATATTGGGTTTATTATTCAGAGTGATGGTGAAATAGATGGGAATATTATTAGTAGAATTCAAGTTGGATGGTTGAAGTGGAGGAATGCATCGGGCTTGTTGTGTGATAGAAAAGTCCCTCTCAAACTTAAGGGAAAATTCTATAAGATGGTAGTGAGACTTGCAATGCTTATGGTGTAGAATGTTGGCTATTAAAAGAGAAGCATAATATTAAGTTAAGTGTTGCAGAGATGAGGATGCTCAGGTGGATGAGTGGCTTTACTCTTAGAGATAGGATACGAAATGATCATATACGTGAAAAGGTTGGAGTAGCTCCAAGATTACAGAGAGTCGCCTTAGATGGTTTGGTCACATAAAACGACGGCCTTTCGATGACCCGGTTAGGAAAGTAGATGTATTAGATTTGACTTATGTTAAGAAAGGTAGTGGTAGACCTAAAAGACTTGGTTAGAAAATATTTGAAATGACATTTCTTTATTAGATTTAGATGAGAATTTGACTCTTAACAGGACACAATGGAGAAAAAGGATTCATGTAGCCGACCCCACATAGTCGGATAAAGGCTTCTTGTTGTATTATATTCATTATCATATTTTATTCATTTCAATTACATTTATACATTTATGAATTTCAATGGGATGTTTTCACAACTAAAGTATATTATTGTTAAAAGTTAGTTGATTATCACTTTTAATGCAAGTTATTATGGAAAATATTAACAAATATACATGTAAGATATCATGCCCGTAAATGCATTGAATCATAATTGCTATAATAAAAGTGTAGCACTCACCTTACTTCCATTTGATGATCAATTCTCCTTGTTCAATGTTTCCTTAGTTTTTAGTTAGGTCTTCGTTAATTCACAATCTAAAGATCAAGTATATGATTAAGTCAATTTATAGCTAATTCAAAAAAATATTTACACAAAATTTTGTGATATAAACAATAACTAATTTAACTCTTTAATTTTCAAGAGTGCTCTTGCTTAACATAAATATCTTTGCCTAAGGTTCCAAATAAACACCAAAGGTGCCAAATTGTGTCAAAAACAATGTCGAAAGCAGTAAATGTCATCAAAGACATCATCGAAGGCATCAAACATTGTCAAAGACAATGTTGAAGGTGAACTAATTATTAAATCACATTCCTAATTATATTTTATATTCTATTCTATTATAAGAATGAAATGACTTTTAAATGAATTTTCTTTATTGCCTTCAATTGTTTGTCCTCTTTGTTGAATGAGGTCACAGTTTGATTTGACTTCTTCTTTCTTGTCAAACACAATTGCACAAACCCATTCAATCAAATTGAAATCATAAATATCTTCTACACCAAACATGAAAATCGCTTTCTCTCGTCTCCTCTCTATTCCCGTCTCCACCTAACTTATTACACTACATTTGTTTTTCTTACTTGGTTCTTACCCCAACGAATAGATTCTTACTCGTCTTTGCATCTTTTCCCAACAAACGAGTCACATGAACACCTCTTATTCTTCACTTGGTTTAGACTTCACCGAATTGTTCGACTTCCTCTTCTTCCTCTATATCTGACTCTATTTGCTTGATCAAAGCTGTACATGCTCGCCTTCTTCTTCCTTCGTATCGAACAGGCCGCTTCTTCTCTTGATATCCAACTCCAACAATCAGGTTGCGACCACCAAATAGCCAAATGAATCCTGCTCACCTTCATATCGAGGTTGTGAAGCCACTCCTTTTACACGAACTCCTATTCTGCTCGTTTGATTGCTTCGGTTGCTTGCACACTCTATATCCAATTGAAATCGTTGAATTGTTCTTTATTTGCCCGAGGAATTGCCTGTTGAGTCCTGCTTGCCCCAATTTTGCTTGCTTGCTTAATGGAGCAGGGAATATGGTTCATTTGATCAGATTGAATCCGTTTCTAGATTTTGAGAATCTTTTTCTCTTGTCTGTGGAGTCCTCTTTGATGACTTGAACTATAGTTGTTGATGAGAACTCTTCACTCAGTCATATCAACTATCTCATCTCACTAAGTAGTTAGGGTTCATAGCAGTCTAGAGGCCAAACTATGAGATCTTGAGTAGCTTGTCATCATGTCCATCACCATCTACCTTGAGCAAGTAGCGACATTCGCTTTCTCCCTAAATCCAAATTGCAGTATGTTTGATTAGATGAGAAGCGATCAGGACAAATCATTATTGTGCTTGTAGACTAATCTTAAAAGAAAGTTCTCTCTCATGGTTGAGATGGCCATATAATTATGAGGTCATATGCCTATGGGAAGTCTCCAACTAAGAATATGAAGTCCTTTATGAGGGTAAAAGTTCAAAGTACTGCTCTATCTATAGTTTAATGCCTCTTGAAAAATCAATACTCGTGCACATGACTCTTCTTTACACAAAAAAGTGGGAAAATTTTGGGTGCTCACAGTTATGCCATCTATTTATTTATGTTTAGGTAATATTTTGTTTAGCAGTTACTTTGAAGATGCTTTTAAGGTGTATGGCCTTGATATCAGGAGAATGAAGGTGTTTACTGAAGAAAATTTATAATTCAGTAGTCTTGAAAACATTATAGTCAATTTAGACAAACATGTAAGTAGTTGGTATAATAGTAGGCTGATCAAAATGAACTACGTTTTGTTTTCTGCTTGTAATAAATTCTTCTTTTTAATGCTTTAGTTTTTTAGACTTTTTGACATGCGATCAGGAATTTGCAGGTTTGTGATAGATTCATTAGTCGCAGACTTGTCCAGCGGTTCTATGATAGAGCTCTCACAATTGGCCTCAAAGGTTATGCCCAATTGTATGTTCCTATTCATCTCACAATATATTAGCTTACTTTGTTAACTAATTTAGGTAATACATATCAGCCTGATATTTTATTATCTCTTAAGTTTGAGAAATTCTATTGCTGTCAACACTTTTTTTTTCTTTTTGAATCTGCATGATTTTTTTCTTCTTCAACTTTCCAATTAATTTTTTTTAACGGTTTTTGCAGACATCAGCCTGTCATGACACGTCTTGCAAATTGGGATGGCATCAGGAAGGTACTGCTAGTTTCTTTGTATGGAGTTATATTTTTTAATTGATGTTCACTTGTTCTTGTTGGGCACTTATCTGCTTTACAGGCATATTGGTTTTAAACAAATATGATTGTCTTAGGGAATTATTTCAAAAGTAAAATTGTTATTTAAGGAGATTGAAAACTAAATAGTTGAGACTTGATAGTTGTTTTTTTTATATGGATAAATGTCTGTTAAATTGACACTATCAGGCATGCTATCAGTTGAAGGGAGAACTATCTTTAAAATACTTGATGCTCTTTTGTTGTTTCATTCACAAGAGTTCGTTAGACGAGAGGGTTGATCTAGAAAAGTGGTTAAGTTGCCTTCGAGTTAGGGAATCAATGATGGGAGCTTATTCTGGAAAACCCAAAGTAGGGTTTTTTATCATTAATTATTATTGTCTTGGTTAGAGAGAGAGGCAGACTAGCTGGATATACTTTGATAGTTCGTAATTGATTGGAGAGATGTTAGGGATAACTTTGGATTTCATGCTAATGATAGGATCATAGATGCCTCGGGATTCATGCCACTGTCATGTACGAGAGAGAGGACAGATGAGAGATTGGGGGGATGTAGTGAGAGACTGTGATAATATAAGAGGGAAAGAGGGGTTCATAATAGAAGAGAGAAAGCTAACAGATGAGAGATTGGGGGAGAAGAAGGGAGAGAATTATTTAAGCAATGCATTTAACTTTTTTCTCATCCAAATTCCATGTCCTTTTTTTTTGGGAGTAATGCTTATTAAAAATGAGTTAAAGGAATGAAAAAAAGTACAAAATACCTTGCTAACAAGATAAGACCTAATTTGGGTGGATAAGCATCACAAAGCTCAATTGAAATATTAAAAAAAAAATGCTTAATTGAAATCTAGTTGTGGATGTAGTGGGATTAGAAGCTTGGTGTGGTATTTGGGTTTGGTCTAGGAGACCTGTACTACATCAATTCTCCTGAGGTTAGACAATCTTGCATTTGATGTATAAATTTGGAATCTATAGGAAATGCACTAAGTAATAGCAGTGGATATAGAGGCACGGGTACTGATTGGCATTTGTGAAATTTTTGCAATGCGGTCCAAAAATAAAGTGTAAAAATAAAAGCAAAAAGTAAAGTATGCAAACCGATTTATAATGATTGAACCAACTAGCCTACATCTCCCCCACAATTTTTTTGTTTGGGGATTTCACTAGCTCTCTCTCACCTTCTGCTCCCAACAAAATGGAGAAGCCTTTGCCCTTTGTAAGGTAATAGAGAAACCCTTTACACCACTCTCTCATAATGCATCTAGTAAGGTGGAGACACCTCCCTTCTTCACGGGTAATGAAGACACCCTCTACAACCATTTCCTCCTCGAGAAGTCCAAACTATTGTCACTCCAGTTTGATCCGTAGAGTACACATGACTTCCATGAGATCTTCATAACCTTTACAAAACTCTAGAAGCTCTCTACCAATAGTTCCAAACTCTCAAACCAGAGGAAAAGAATGATACAATTAAAGAACAAGCAAAGTTAAACCTTATAAAAGTTTCTTCAAGAAATCTCTCAATAAAATTCCTGACAAGTTTCTAAATCTCTCCTCTCTAAAAGTGTTTGAAAAGGTCTCTTTCAAATTTGTGAAAAACTCTATAGTTTCTCAGAGAACAATATTAATATGATGGTTTCCTTAGAAGTTCCAAAAGGGTTGTTTATTAAGATTGTCTGCATGATCTTATACTTTGATCAAAGGACCACACAATATGATTAGTATAATCAGCTTGAAACTCTAAAAATCCTTCTCTGTTTGATTGGACTATATTATTATTATTATTATATAGTATGATTATTATCATATAGTATCATTAGTTCATTTTTCGCCTCCATGATATTAATTTTGTGGGTCTGTACGATTTGGAATCGTATTACCATATCTTCTATTTATTCAAATTGTATTATATGTTTGTGCAGTATAATATTTTTTTGTTCAATTTTAATTGATGTCATAAATTCTCGGGTCTTAATTAGGTAAATATTATATATAAATACAGTACGATATGAATCGTATATTATGATCTGTTCAAATTTGAATTTACATATTTAAGGAAAGAACATATAACAGTTTATTCGATCTTGATTGTAACTAGTCGTACTGTTTGACTTATATCGTCCAATACGATTAGTACGATATGGACCACTGGAGCTAAAAGGTTGAAGTAGCTCTAGTAGTATATAAGATTAGAGAGAGTCATCTTAAAAGGTTTGGTCACACAAAGTATCGACCTTTCGAGGACTTGGCTAGGAGAGTAGATGAATTAGATCAGCCAATGTTAAGAAAGGTCAATGGTGGTGGCAGCTATGCCAACTCTAACCTCCAATTCTTAACCACACATGACATCATTCATGAGTATAGTTATTCTTATACTCCCTAGCAAAATGATTTTGCCGAACAAGAACAAAAACACCAAGATCTCATTGAAATAACACACCCTTTTTGAAGCTTGACTACCTTATCACCTTTGGGTGAACAGTCTCTTCATATCAGTTTGCTTAATAATTTGACTGCCTACTAAAGCTATCAAATTCAAAATATCAGCTCTTATATAATAGAAACACTTGACTAATATCTAAAAGTCTTTGGATGCTCATATTATCCATGGCTCCAATTTCACTTGTCCCATAAACTTGCTCCATTATTGGTTTGTCCCATCTTTCTTGATTACTTGTCAACCCAAAAAATGTTACAAATGCTATAATCCTACCACAAGAAAAGCATCATCTCTAGACATGTCATTTTTTATGAGCATACCTATCCTTATCATTGAACGTGCTTATGGCACACCAAGAGAGGATGAATTGGTCTTTTAAAAATCTTTTACTTAAAACTAATAAACAATATATGTGGAAGCATTCAAGAAAGTAGAGTATTTTAATCAAAACTAAAAACAAATGAGATATTTTTGTTCTTTTCAATTTTAAGAAAACAATTTTTTTTTTCTTTTTGAGTTTTAGAAATAAAATTTTAACTAGCAAAAGATCTTTCACAAAGGTAACCAAAAGTAAATCAGTGTGCGAAAAATAAATTGCAAGAAAATAAAAGAGTGCACAAATCAGATTTATAGTGGTTCGATCGAAATCAACCTACATCCACTCCTTAAAGATCCTCCTCTTTAGGTATTGCACTAACTCAGATTCCTTTGACATGCAACCAAGTGGAGATATCCTTCTCCCTTATTAGGTGGAGAATGACCTTTACATATTCAAAAAAATCTATCTCCTTCCTCGTCCCGGCCCTGCGAAGATGATGTCCCTACTTTAGCTCCTCGTTCCGACAGAGATGTCGCTCCCTATTTTTGCCTCATCAACCTAATGGAGATACCGATCTCTCCTTTTGCTTCTCGACCCAGCATAGATGCTAACTCTAGCCTCCTTGGCTAGCAAGTCTTTCACACCAAAGATTTTTTCTCCTAGAGCTCTTCTCCAAGAGCTCCACCAAACACAATTAGAGGACCCAAGGTGTAGGTGTGATGCCCAGAATCTAATTTGAAAGAATTATTGATTTATCTTTTAATAAACAACAACAACAACAACCAGAACTGTCTAATATTATTTATCAGTGATAAACAGCGGAAGCAAATTTTATAATTCAAAACATTAATATATACATTTATATTCCATCCCAAAAATTTGATATAATACTCAGGGTCTATGTAATCATCACATATCTATCCTATCTTAAGTACAAAAGAATAGCTAAAATAAAAAGAACCTGAACCTGAAGAAATCCTAACCAGCCTCACACTTTTGATCCTCTGCCCTGACCTGAAATCATTTAACTATATTTAATGAGCTAAAAAGCCCAACAGGTCACCAAAACTCACAACTGAATTCAAAGCACGGTAAAGAATCAATATACATGTCAAGGATTAAATCATAGCAGTAGCCTTCAAATGATTATTGAATCAGTGTAGAAATAGTAAAACTCACATGCAGTAATAGTAAAATCTGTAAACAGTAAAACACTAGTAAAGTAATAAACCAGTATGATTGTCAATTATATAAAGAAATCTTCATATCGATGATACAATCTGTACATAAATCATATAAAACATCAAATCAAAGCATCGGTGAAGACTGTCGAAATCATGTCAACATAATAAAGTCACATAAGAGTGTACCTATACTATCCAAGTATTTTATATCACGTGCTCAGTATATCACATGCTTAGTATCAGTACAATGAATCAGTTATATCAAACAATATCAATATCTAAATTGATAATAATAATAACAATCTAGTAGCAGGAGCAATAGAATATTGTAATAACAGTAAATTCATACAGTAACAATAAATTCATATAATAATAAGAACAGTGCCTCAAGAACATGCATTTCAGTAGTCACACTAAATATGTAAGAAGTCCTAGCTATCACGATGCTTTTTAGTATTTATCAATATCAATAAACTGTTGGCTCAGTAAACAGAGTGGTCACTCTTTATCTGTAGGCAAAGTAATCATGTCCTTATAACTCCCAATCAGTGTATCATGTGAATCGGTAGAGGATAACACCAAACTACAGTATTTAAAAGAAAGCCCATTGGTCTACCATTTTATACAGGTCAATCAGTCTCCAACCAACAGGTCAACTAGTTTTTACTTATATTTTACACACATTATTATCACAGTACTATAACAGTAATAACGACAAGCTATTGCTCAATAATATATCCGCATTCATTTTCAATGCATTGTAGTAAAAAAGTATAATTAAGCTGAATTTAGAAAATGTCAAAATATTCTAATGGTAGATAATAAAAATATACTGAGTAAAAATTCATATTTTCAGAATTTAAACAAATTATCAAATATTACATAAATAATATTCTGAAGCTTTAATTGAATTAAATCACTATTTTTAGACGTCAAAATAAATTTTTAAGTAGGCAAAAATTATTTTATTTTTAAAATAAGCCGATGAAAAATCTCAAAAAATTGCACTGTAACCTTCAAAATCTAACTTTTCTTCTCTCTCACTTTTCTTTTTTATTTTCCTAAAGAGCTGTCTGTTGCTAAAATCAATATAATAAAGGATTTTTAAAAAACTTTTAATAACTCTTAGTGACTTAAAATATTGTAATTAAAAATAATTTAATATGATATAATTAATTTTAGTATAAAATTTATAAAAATTTTTTTGGGGCTTCAAAAATTATAGAAAAATATTCATAAAATAAATTATTTTATTTAGAAAATATTGATGAAATTGATTTGCAAAACGGACACCTGACGGTCTCAAAATCTCCACTTGTACTGACATTTGCCAATTTCTTAAGGATTTTCACCGTCGCCCAAAAATTATGAAAAAAGTCGTGCAAGTAAAATACTATAATAATAATGCTATGATGAAGATGGTTTGTGATTTGGGCTTATTATGACTCCAGAAAATTATTTTTGGTAGAGTCAAAATACGGGTTATTACAATCTACCCACTTTAAGAAAATATCGTCACCGACATTTTCCTTAAGGATTTGGTCACAAAATCTATATAAACAAAATTTGTACAATCAAATTTCAAATAAAATCAAAATCAAATCAAAACTCATAAAAAATCATACAGTCATGCAGTTCATTCTTCACGTCATCCATTTATGCATGATATGCTATGTCATTCAATCATTCAAATAAATTTATTACCAGTAGAGCTTTCAGGTTGTTGTTGATCTTTCATATATTGTAAGTCGTATACATGTGACATCACTAGAGTAGTTACAGTTGGTCATGGTGCAACAGTCTCCCTCTGACTCTCACTGACAGCTCTTTCATTTGCCTTATTGGTTGATTTTTCACTATATGCTCTTGACCCAATAGTCCTTTGTTCTACAACATATATGAGTTATCCTGCACCAAAATTAGTTCTTCCTCCAAATCTCCTCTAAGGACAGTCTACTACCTTATGTCCTTGCTATCTACAGTGAAAACATCTCCTTATCAACAAGTAGTACTGACCCGTATATCGTCGATCATAGTGAATGAACTCGTCGTAGCTGCCAGAAGATGTCATTGATGCAGATTCTCTTGAATCACTGTACCTACTTTTCTTGTCATTATCTCTCTCTCTCTGCTTGGCTCATCTCTACTCCTCCTGCTGACATCATATATGGAGCCCACCTCATATCTAGATGCTGTTGCTGCCAAATCAATCTCTATCAGTCTGGCCCGCTTTACCAACTCAGAAAACTCTTGAATCCGTAGAGGCACTAATGCATGTTTCAGCTCCTTGTTCAACCATTGCAGAAATCTGTAGCACTTTTCTTTAGCAGTAAGAATCAAGTGAGGAGCATACCTAGCAAGAGCAGTAAACTCGACCTCATACTGCATCAGTGTCTTTCGTCCTTGCTCCAGCTTAATGAAAGCTTCATGCATCTGTCGTCGGGCTGATGGAGGTGCAAACCACATCTTGAACACTGTAGTGAACTCATCCCAAGTGATCTCAGTATTTGTCTTCCCTTGAAATTTCTCTCTTTGCTACCCAACCTACCATATCTCTGCCTCTTCTTCAAACAGGAATATAGCTAATGGTACCTTTCGGCTCTCAGGACACTACATATTGATAAAGATCTTTTCTATCCTCAGCAACCAGTCTTATGTAGCTTGAGGTCCTACAACTCCTTTGAATAATGGAGGCTTCAGCTTATGAAATATCAGTAAATGCTTATCTCTCTGTTCTTCTTTGCTTCCAGCTGACTTAGGCTTCGTTTGGGACGGCTTTTTTATTGCTTCTTAAAACGAAGCTCTAGTACAAAAATTTTAATTTTGTACTAAAACTCCATTTTAAAAAGCAATAAAAAGCTGTCCCAAATGAAGCCTTACTCTGTGCATCTTCTATTACCTGTGCTATAACAGTAGCCCAATTGCATCACACTATTTGATGTCACGGAAGCTGCATTGTGTTGCTCATTGAGTATATTTAACTCTGGCAGATCTATTTTGATTGTTTACCTACACAGTTTAATATGATCTAAATAATACACACATGTAATCCATTATGTATGTAAAATAATACACCCTAAACTACCCATTTTATCCAACACAATTAATTCCCACAGCTCTGGTAACAATCATTTCTTTCAATAACTGCTCTAATATCAATTGTGATGTCCTAAAATCTAATCCAGAAGAATTATTAATTTATCTTTTAATAAATAACAACAACCAGAGCTGTCTAATATCATCTATCAGTAATAAACAGCGGAAACAAATTCTATAATTCAAAACATCAATATATATATTTATATTCAGTCCCAAAAATCGTATATAATACTCAGGGTCTATATAATCATCACATATCTATCCTGTCTTGAGTACAAAAGAATGGCTAAAAAAAAAAAAAAATCTGAACCTAAAAAAATCCTGACCAGCCTTACACTTTTGATTCTCTTCCATGATCTGAAATCATTTAACTACATATAATGAGCTAAAAAGCCCAGCAGATTACCAAGACCCATAACTGAATTCAAAGCACGGTAAAGAAGCAATATGCATGTCAAGGATTAAATCATAGCAGTAGCCTTCAAATGATCATTAAATCATTGCAGAAATAGTAAAACTCACATGCAGTAATAGTAAAATCTATAAACAGTAAAACATTACGGTGCGAAAGCCAGTAAAATGGTAAACTAGTATGAGCTTCAAATTTATAAAGTAATCTTCATATCGGTAATACTATAGATTAAAAAAGCATTCAAGGAGGACGCCTCGTCTCAAATCGAGGCAGAGGTTGGGCGAACTGATGCTTAAGCCTCGAACGCTCGGGCGAAGCTTACATCTTTTTCCACGAAGATGTATGCCTCAAGGCGTGAGGCGTCGAGGCGACAAAGGTGCTGCCTCGATTTATTTTGCTCGATTCATTTCACTAGACTCGTGCGTGTGCGCCAGTTGAGCGCCCTTATTAGACTTATGGCTTCTTTTTCAAAGCACTTCCGCCACTCGCTCTCGTTCGTTCTCTCTTGTACCCTATTCTCTCTCGTTCCCTGCTCTCTTTCGTTCGTTCGTGTACAAAGCTTCCGCCGACTTCGACAACCACGTTCGGTCGATCATTCCTTCGTGTATACTGCTTCTGCTGACTACGACTCTAGCTTCGACTTCGACGACGACTTCGTGTGCAAAGGTAAGGTTCCCGATCTTTCTTCCTCTATCGTTTTCATCATTTCGCCTGATTTTCTTCCCATTTTAGTCGGTGCTTCATCTTCGACTTAGACTTAGACGTCCCTTTGACGTGCTTCATCTTCGACCTCTATCCGACGTGCCTCTTCTACTTCGACGTGCCTAATTTTCTTCCCATTTTTTCCTCTTCAACTTAATCTCCGCCAAGGTAACGACTATTTCTCTTCGTCTACTTCTCGTAATTCACTGCGCTTTTGCTGTGCTTTCCTTGCGATTTTGCTGCCCTTTTGCTGCACTTTCACTTTTGCTACTTTTTTGCTGCACTTTTGCTTTGTAATAAGTTGTTTTGATCACATTTTTGTTGCGCTTTCACTGTGCTTTTGCTGCCCTTTTGTTTGCTTTCACTTTTGCTGCCCTTTTGCTGTGCTTTCACTACGCTTTTGCTGCCCTTTTGTTGTGCTTCCACTTTTGCTGCCCTTTTTCTGCTCTTTTGCTTTGTTAATAATATTTTTAGTAATTATTCTTCGCCTGTCATTATTAAAAATCAGATATATGTCATCAATTTATAATTAAACTTGTATTTTTTAAAATGACTAGTGGCACAAGAAGGAAAGATCCTGCATGAAAATATAGCACTCAAGTTGAAGTGCCAGGTGAAATTGCGAAGAAGGGATATGTTTACATGAAATGTAATTTCTGTGAGAAGCGTATAACTGGTGGTGTCAAAAGATTGAAGGATCATCTAGCCTGCACTCATGTCAATGTGGGACCGTGTGCAAAAGTACTTGATGAATTGAAAAATGAATGTATAGATTACTTAAAGAAGTTTGTCACCACAAAGGAGGTCACACAAAAAATATGGAAGAGATGATAGGAAATTTTTTTTACTATGGATCACAACATGAAGGTTCCAGTAGTGGAAGCTATCTACTTTCTTCTAATCGAGGCACTCGGGGGCCCATGGATAGATTTATGGTTAATATTAATAATGAGGAAAACATAAACACTCAGGATATTCCTCCTTCTACTGCTACAAAAGAACTTAAGAACAAAGTTTGTTTAGATATCGCTAGATTTATTTATGAAAATGGGATACCATTTAATGTTGTTAGGAGTCTGTCATGGATCAATATGTTACGATTTGTTGGAAGCTATGGAAGAGGACTACAACTTCCAAGCATGTGTGAGCTGAGGACTTGGATGCTGAATGAGGAGGTCTAGACAACTTTAATAATGGTTGATGATGTTAAGAAGACTTGGATTGAGACATGAGTGACAATAATGTTAGATGGTTGGTCAGATATTCGACATAGAACTATTATTAATTTATTGGTCAACAATCCATATGGAATTGCTTTTCTAAAATCAGTGGATGCTTCAAGTTTTGTAAAGGATGCATAATTGTTGTTTGAAATGTTGCATGAAGTTGTGGAGGAAGTAGGAGAAACCTTAGTAGTATAAGTTGTTACTGATAATGCAAGTGCATACAAAGCTGCAGGAAGATTGTTAATGGAGAAGAGACCTCACCTTTATTGGACTCCATGTGCTGCACATTGCATTGATTTAATGCTTGAGAGGTTGGGACAGTTGCCTCAGCATAAATTAGCCCTATTGAAGGCCAAATTCGTTAGTAAGTTCATTTACAATCATTCTTGGATGCTCAGCTTGATGAGAAAATTCATTAACAAGAAAATTATTAGATCTGCTGTTACGAGATTTGCTACTGCATATTTAACCTTGCAGAGATTTAAGGAGTTAAGACAACCTTTGGAAGATATGTTTTCTTCTGATGATGGGATAAAAGTTCATGGGCCAAAAAACAAGAAGGAAAACAAATTAAAAAGATTGTTATGAAAGATGATTCATTTTGGCACAATATAAATTATGCTTTGAAGACAACAAGACCATTACTTAATGTGCTTAAAATGGTTGATGGTGAGAGGGCCCCGACTATGGGATTTATTTATGAAGCAATGAATAGGGCTAAAGAAGGCATTGCAAAAGATTTTGGAGGTGAAAAAAGTGCCTACAAAGAAATATGTGATATTACAGATGAAAAGTGGGATCGTCAATTACACCAACACTTACATGCTGCTGCATACTATTTGGACCCTCAATTTCATTATGATAAGGAATTTCACGTTGCTAAAGAGGTGAAAACTGATTTGTATGCATGTATGGAACACTCATTTTTGGTGAAGATTATCTCAAAATGAATGATCAACTTGAGGATTTTTATTTGAAGAAGGGAATGTTTGGATTTAGAGCAGCACAAACATGCTACAAAATAAGATCGCCTAGTATGTTTATAGTTTGTATATTTATAATTTTAATTTTAATATTTATGTTCAAGTCTTCTGCTTCAATCTATATTCATAAAATACTATTCATTTTCATGTAGAACGTTGGTGGGCTCAGTTTGGAGATGATATTCCTGAATTAAAAGCAATTGCAATTAAAGTTCTTAGCCTAACATATTCGGTTTCTGCATGCGAGCGTAATTGGGGCACCTTCAATCAAATTCATACAAAGAGAAGAAATTGATTAGCGGCAGATCGAATGAACAGACTAGTTTATGTTATGTTTAACAAAAAATTGAAAGATAGACATCTCAAATTGCAGAAGCAAGAAAACAGTGATAATGAAATTGACCCTTTG
Organism: Dendrobium chrysotoxum; assembly: GCA_019925795.1. Classification (NCBI taxonomy): domain Eukaryota; kingdom Viridiplantae; phylum Streptophyta; class Magnoliopsida; order Asparagales; family Orchidaceae; genus Dendrobium; species Dendrobium chrysotoxum. The sequence continues at coordinate 38,946,650 of CM034302.1, forward strand.
CTTGCTGATGATTTACAATCTGATGATGAATGAGTTACTTTTAAGAATGCTGATGTTTCTGAAGTTGAAATAGAAGGAGAAACTCATGTCAATGAAGACAATGAAGCAACCTCCCAACTATATAAAAGAAAAAAACAAAATGAGATTGGAGCTTCAAAAAAATTCAAAAATATTCTTAAATATAATGAATTATTTTTTATGTTATTATTGTTTCATTCTAGAGCTAATGAAATATTAACTGATATATGGGATAAATGAAAAAATATTATAGATGATGAAGAATTTGAGGATGACTTTGACATTAATTATGAAAATTTTTCTGAAGACAATCAAAGTGATGATGAGCCTGCATTGGGTCTTGATCCTAAGGGGATGTTTTATTTTTAAGTGAGTTTATTTTAAATCTTGTATTCCAATAATATTATATTTTAACAAATCATCAAATTCATAATTGACATAATATTTTATTATTTTTTGTCATTATTCATAATTTTAAATTCCCTTATTCTTATCATTTTTAGGCTTACGCCTCGATCCGCCTTGAGGCTTACGCCTCGCTTCGCTTTGACAAAATGCCTCGATTCTCGATTTCGCCTTTTAAAATCATGGGTAATACCAGTCAGTACAGAAGTTGTATAAAACATTAAATCAAAACATCGATAAAGACTGTTGAAATCATGTTATTACAATAAAGTCATATAAGAGTGTACCCATACTATTCAGGTATTCTATATCACATGATTAATATATCACATGCTTAATATACGTACAATGAATTACTAGTATCAAACAATATTAGTATCTAAATTGGTAACAATAACAACCTATTGGCAGGAGCAGTAGAATAATATAATAACAGTAAATATGTGCAGTAACAATAAATTCGTACAATAATAAGAACAATGCCTCAAGAATATGCATTTCAGTAGTCATACTAAACAAATTAGAAGTCCTGGCTATCACGGTATTTTTTAGTATTGTAATAATATCAATAAACTGTTGGCTCAGTAAATAGTCATCATTCTTTCCCCGTTGACATAATAATCATCTCCTTATAATTCCAAATCAGTGTATCATGTGAATCAGTATAGGATAACACCCAACCACATTATTTAAAGGAAAGTTTATCGGCCCACCATCCTATATAAGTCAACCAGTCTCCAACCAACAGGTCAACTAGTTTTTACTTATCTTTTACACACATTATTATCACAGTACTATAACAGTAATAGCGACAAGCTATTGCTCAATATTATATCCACATTAATTTCCAATGCATTGTAGTAAAAAAGTATAATTAAGCTTAATTTAGAAAATGTCAAAATATCGTAACGGTAGACCATAAAAATTATACTGAGTAAAAATTTACATTTTTCAGAATTTAATCAAATTATCAAATATTGCATAAAATAATATTCTAAAGCTTTAGTTTAATTAAATCACTATTTTTAGACGTCAAAATAAATTTCTGAGTAGGTAAAAATTGTCGTATTTTCAAAATAGACAGGTTAAAAATCTCAAATAAATATTCAAAATGTTCATAATCTCAATCTATATAACATATAGAAATTTATGCGATGAAAATTTTACTAATACAAAATTATAGTCATTTTTCGGTAATGAAAATACAAATTTGATAAAAAAATATTAAAATCACAAAATCTTTGAAATAAAAAATAGTGTAATGATTCCTTACAGTGAGGCGAGCAAATCTCCCAACTGGGCTGACTGACAAAAATCGTATCGCAACTTCTAAAATCTAATTTTTTTTCTCTCTTCACTTTTCTCTTTTAATTTCCTAAAGAGCTATCTGTTGTTGAAATTAATAGAGAAAAAAGATTTTTAAAAAGATTTTAATAACTCTTAGTGACTTAGGATATTTTAATTAATATAATAATTTAATATTATATAATTAATTTATTCAATTTTTTAGTATAAAATTCATAAAAATTTTTTTGGGGCTTCAAAAATTATAGAAAAATATCCATAAAATAAATTATTTTATTTAAAAAATATTGGTGAAATCGGTTTGCAAAATGTATATTTGACGATCTTAAAATCCTCACTTATACTGACATGTGTCAATTTCTTAAGGATTTTCACTGGCACCCAAAAATAACAAATAAAAATCTTCAACATAAAATACTATAATAAAAATGCTATGGCTAAGACAGTTTGTGATTTGGGCTTATAATGACTCCAAAGAAATTTTATTTAACAGAGGCAAAATACGGGTTATTATAGCAGGCTAGCCAGAGCAACTGTGTGAAGCCCCTCACACCCCTTAACTCCCTCAAAACAAACTCCCTCTCTCACTCACCTCCTCTCTCTCAATTATAAAATTGACACTCGTCCAGGATGAGCTAAGTTTGTCCAATTGAGTTTTCTTTTAGATCGTCTCGTATGATATTGATCATATAGTACGATCATTCATGATGATTAAATTCTAATTCGATTTTTAAATCTATGAGATTAAATTAGGCAATTTTAGTTAATGTTCGTATAGTACGATTTAGGTCATACAATACGATTTAAATTTCAAAATTCAAATTTGCATAATTTAGGTAATATAGATTTGATGGCGTGGCTTATTAAAATAGCTGATTGTCTTGTATAGGTCGTACAATACGATTCGTTAAAGCCCAATTTTAATTAACCTTATTGAGTTAAACATTTGAATTAATTTCTGTTTGAACATATCGTACAGTATGATTCTGATCATATAGTACGATTAATAGAAAATTTTAAATATTTAATTTTGCTCTCCCTTGTGTGTGTGCATGATTTTCTAGCTAACATACACCTAACACAAAAAATTACTAAATAAAAATAAAAAGTACAAACTATTTCACACCCTCAAAAGTGATGACGAGGAAGCTGAGGGAGCTGGGAGTGAGGCATTGGTAGATGAGGATGTAGAGTTGCATCTAGATATGGGATAGGTCTCCCTTAACTCCGTGGTGGGAATCACACCATAAAAGTGAAAGGAGAAATAACAGATAGGGGGTGAAATTTGTGGACACTGGAAAGGTGGAGACTGGTAAAGGAGTGATTTTGATCATACAAGGGGTCTAGGTGAGGGATGACTTCCTTCAATTGGATTTGAGGAGAGCACTGATGTCATCCTGGGGATGAAATGTCTATGACCTTAGGGGATACTAGGGTTAAGTGGGGAGCATTGATGGTGGAGTTAATGGTAGAGGGAAGAAGCATGATGATCAGGGGTGATGCAGGGTTATCCAAAGCCATGTTGTCACTCAAAATCATGATGAGGACCATACAGGAGGTGGGAGAAGGATTCTGGTGGAGCTGTAGAGCTTAGAGGGGATCAGATTAGAGGAGGGTGGAGATATTCCTCCTTAAGTATAATCTCTTATGCAACAATTCAGTGAGGTCTATTAGCCGCCTCAAGGATTACCACCATCGAGGGAGTAGGAGCAAGCCATCACCTTGAGGGAGGGGGTCTCGCCGATTAGTGTCAGGCCTTACCACTACTCTCAGATTCAAAAAGATGAGATTGAGAAACTGATTTGAGAGATGTTAGAAGTAGGGATCATCAGGTCGAGTGTGAGTCCTCTTTTAGTCCAATCTTACTGGTCAAAAAGAAGGATGAGAGCTAGAGATTCTGTGTGGACTATCGGGCCCTGAACAAGAGATTGCATCAGACAGGTTTTTCATTCCGGTAATAAATGAGCTGTGTGGAGTAGTGTTGTTCACGAAGATGGATTTGAAGTCTAGAGAGGAGGATATTTCAAAGACCACATTCAGAACTCATGAGGGATACTACGAGTTGCTGCTGATGCCGTTTGACTTCACCAATTCCTCTGCTACCTTCCAGTCCCTCATGAACAAGGCATTCCGACCATACCTCAAGAGGTTTGTACTAGTTTTCTTTGAGGACATCCTAGTGTACCGCAGGTTAGATGTGGAGCATTTGGAGCACTTGAGGGTGGTCTTAGAAGTGTTACAGGAGCATCAGTTGAGGGCTAACTTGAAGAAGTATTATTTTGCACAGGCTAGTGTGGAATACTTTGGACACGTGGTATCTTAGGAGGGGATGGCCGCTGACCAGGCTAAGATTGAGGAAATGTTGAAATAGCCTCTACCTAGGAATCTGAGGGAGCTGAGGGGTTTCTTAGTGTTGATGTGGTACTATAGAAGATTTGTGAGAGAATACAACACTATAGCTTGGTCATTGACGTAGCAGCTGAGGAAGGATAGCTTCTTGTGGGGAGAGGCAACTATTCAGGCATTCGAGAGATTAAAAAAGATCATGAGCATGGTATCAATCCTAGCCCTACTAGATTTCGGCCAGATTTTCATGGTAGAGATTAACGCATCAGGGTATGGAAGGGGGTGTCCTAGCCCTACTAGATTTTAGCCATATTCCACATTTGTTGCATGAGTTCCATGGGAGTGCTGTTGGAGTTCATTCTAATGTGCAGAAGACATAAAAGAGATTCGTAGAAGAATTGTATTGAAATGGGATGCACAAAGATGTGGAAGAGATGTTGGCTAGATGTGAGGTATGCCAACGGAACAAGTACATGGCCATGACTCCAAGGAGTTTATTTCATTCCCTAGCTCTGCCAGACAAGGGTGTGGGAGGAGGTCACTATGGACTTTATATATGGGTTACTCCGATCTGAGGGGTTTATAGCGATTCTGGTGGTCGTTGATAGATTGAGTAATTATGCTCACTTCATTCCTCTCCCCTACACGATAGTGACAGTGGCAGCAACATTCATCAGAGAGTTGATCAGACTGCATGTAATACCGGAGCCTATAGTGTCCGACCGAGATAAGGTGTTCCTTAGTCACTGTTGGAGGGTGTTGTTCAGGCTTTAGGATATAGTACTGAAGAGGACCACCACTTACCATCCTCAGACAGATTCGCAGGCGAAGGTGGTTAATAGGAACTTGGAGACTTAGTTGCGATGTCTCGCTTCAGAGATAGTTCGGTTGTAGGCCAAGTGGCTATTATGGGTAAAGTATTGGTATAACACTTCGTATCATTCGACTTCACAAATGACTCCTTTTAAAATGTTGTCCACTTGGTGCATTTTGGGCAGAGTAGCACACCAGTTTTTTCAATGGCATAGTACTTGGAGGAGAGGAATAGGGTGCTGGAGGAATTAAAAAGGCATTTGCTGAGGGCTCAATAGATCAAGGAGAAGCAGGTCAATGGGCATAGGAAGGACATCTACTTTGAGAGATGTGGGATAGGATATATTTGAAGCTTCGTTCTTACAGACAAAGAATGGTCACTAACAGGAGAAACAAGTTGGCACCAAGATACGCACCAAGATACTTTGGACCTTACGAGATATTGGAAAGGATTGGAGTTGTGGCTTACCGATTGAGGTTATCCTTGTCTGCTACCATGCACCCAGTGTTCCACGTGTCATAATTGAGGAGAGCTATTTGAGATCATGCAGCTAGTTCAGAGCTACTCGTGACACTGACCGAGGACTTGGAAGAGTGTTGGAACCCATGGAGATGATATTTTTATGATTGGTAACAAGTCATAAGTTGTTTTGGCCCTGATCTCAAATCTGAAACCAGTTTTTAGCTTAAAGCAACTTAGACCTATCAACTTCTTCCTCGGCATTCAAGTTTTATTCGCTCCTTAAGGCCTATTTCTCAGCCATGAAAAGTATGCCATCGACCTCCTTAACAAATTAGGTATGGCATCTTGTAAACCTCTTCTCAATCCATCTCCTTTCAAAACTCCATTCACCGAAGACCCCGCCATTCCATTTGATAACCCCACCTTTTATAGGCATCTAACCAATTTTCTATAATACCCTTACCATCATCCATCCCGATCTACTCCTTTCCATGAATCTATGTCAACAATACATTACCCTCTCCGATGTTATTTTCAACTATTCAAAAGGTTACTTTGCTACATTCAATTTAAGCTTCACTACAGTCTACCAATTCACAAGGTTGATTTTACTCTTCTTTCCTACTTTGATTCAGATTTGGACGGCAATTCATTTGATGGAATTCAACTACTGGTTACTGCTCTTATTTTGAAAACATTCTTGCCGCATAGAGTGTCGAGAAACAAAGCATAGTTTTCCCTATCATCTACTAAAGTTGAATACTGCACCTTTGCCACCACTGCAACTAATATTATGTTTCTCTGTTGACTCCTCGAAGAATCACATTCCTATGGATCAGCCTCACAACTTCATTGTATTAATATTTTTGCATTATCCTTGGCCAACAACCTGGTATTACATGACCGTACAAAGCACAGAAAAGGCGATTACTGCTTCATCCGAGAACATAGTGCAGCCAACGAAATTAATATTCTCCGCATCAGCTCGCACAATCGATTCAGCGACATATTATCAAATCTCTTCCTATTAAATGATTTCAGATGCTATGTGACAAGTTGACAATCCAACCTCAGATTATCAAACTCAAGGGGAGGTAATAACAGACTTAAAGAGATCTAGCAATACTCAAGGAAATGGATCAGCCACTACCTCTGCAGTGATGATCACAGCCGCACCTTTATAAAAACCTTTGTGATCTTTGCCGTTCAAGCATAACAACCATCTGCAATGCCAATAATTATTAGCTTACTTAATTTGTTGCATATAAAATGGCTACAGCCTATACTCCGTAATATAGAAATTGTATTAGTTCTTGTGCATTCTGTTTTTCATTTTCTATATCTTCATTCTAAATAAGTGAAACAAAATTCATTAGCTCTTTTCGCACGCGCTCATAGAGAATGTCATAGTAGACTGAGATGTAGAATGTTTTTTATGTTTTCTAATTCCACCTGTTTCTCAATTTGATTTTGGCTTTGTAGTCACGCTCAGTTCGGGACTTTGACAACCATGCCACATGCCTAGTTGGAAAATTTGAGGTATTATTATCTAATTTTCCATCTTATTATATATATATTGAGATTTTGACATTTGTGATACCAAATTGGTGTATAATTTTTATTTGAGACTGTGGATACATACTACCGCCGTTGTAGTAGTGTTAGCTACGTGGGGAACGTATCAGTTCCACTGCTCTGCATCAGTGCTTTGGATGATCCCGTATGTACCAAGGAAGCGATTCCTTGGGATGAGTGCAGGTATAGCTAACTCCTTCCTGTTGCGAAATGTTTTTGTTCCATTTTTGGTGGAATATTTTGAGTGCATCTGCTGTCTTCTAATTTATTCAGAGGCTATTGAATTCACAGAGCAAACAAGAATATTATTCTGGCAACAACAGTCCATGGAGGTCATCTTGGATATTTTGAAGGGATAACTGCAAGCAGCGTATGGTACGGCTCCTAAAAATCCACGTATTTTTAAAGACATGTTTCCATTGCACACGGTTTAGTTTTTCCCTTTTCTTCTATGCCCTTTCGGGAGTGTCATTAAAGACTAATTTGGCCAAGAATAACGGCAAAATAAAAAAATAATCAGCTCTGAAAGGTCTTTATAGAACATATATTTAGTTAATTCTATCCTTGCCGTTAATTCTCCTAGTAATAGGAATAATGGATATTCTCCGGTATTCGAGTAAGAGGAATAATGGTTGCATGTACACTTGAAATGGCACTAAAGTTGCATTTCTAGTAAAATAATTACCAATCAGTTGAGTATTTTCTTTATTTGCAGGTGGGCAAGAGCCGTCGATGAGTTTCTTTGTGTTCTGCATTCAGGCCCGTATATGCATGGACAGAAGGTGTGTTATCTCTATCCTAAACGTGTATTTGGATCATATTTCAAAATTTCTGTGATGTAAGCTGTAAAAACTGAATACGCTGCAGATGGAGAGCCCTGATCTATACAATCCACTGGATTCTTCCATTGATAAAAGCCCATATATAAATTTGACAAAAGATGGATTAGTTACGGCAATGAGAAGTGGAGCAGAGGATGAAGACATTGCTGGTGAAAATGATGAGCAGGGAGACATTGAAGCAGAAGCTGTAAGTGGAGCCATTGTTATCACAGCCAGTGAAGAGCATTGTGCACGGACAAACACAGCGTTGGATACTCCTTCATCAATGTCTTTGCGTCCGGGTCAGACGGAAGACGAAAATGCTGGTGCCCGAACTTCCAAAGATGCATCTGCCACATCAATGAAGACATGCCTCAAGCAGCTTTCCAGGCAAAGCCAAAAATCATTGTGGTTACTTGCTTACATAGCCGTCGTCTCATCGTGGCCCCTGGTTGGCTCTGCTCTTCTTTTTGTATTTAGGAGTAAGCTGAAGGGCGTCTTTCCCCATTCAGTACGCAGAGGATAAATGATACGAAAAGGAGATATCGTATGCACTAAAACTGCTGGTTCTCGTTTCACAAATGAATATGGAATAAACAAATATATCAGCTGGGGTATTAGATGATTTCCTTTCTCTTCCTGTGCAATTCATATGCCGTTGTAATATATAAAAAGGCTGCATTGTTGTGAAACTCGAATGCAAAGTATTGCATCTAAAATATAAATTTACTGGTGGCTTCATAATATAGTTTATTGCATCTAAAATATGACATGATAGGAACATGAACTCGTCTAGACTATGCTTGAGGCTCATAAAAGGATAAGTCGAAATAATCAGTAGAGGGTACTGGCCCAGGCTTATTAAGGAATTTGCCTAATGCAGGGTGGACTAGGATCTCCTTGTCAAGTCAACAACCATGTACATGCCACTTGTCAGGACACCGCATCAGAAGTGCAGGCACTCATTGACTTTCTTGTGGACTTCAACGATCTTGGTGTCGAGTTGAAGGCGACGACTCCACAACTACGTTGGATTTTGCATTTTCAGATGGATAAGGTGATGTAGCACATGGATGTAAAAAATATATGTGCTCATGCCATAGAGAATTCATGAGGATTAATCATGAGAATTTGCATCTTTTTTTATTTTGAGTTTGGTCTATTTCGTGTTATGGATTTCATATTATTATATTTTTCTTTGTTAGTAATTATTGTATTATGTTTAAGGCAAGTTCAATGTAGCAAGGGTCGGCAATGCTAGAGTGTGAGTGTATAAAGAGGTGGTTTAGGTAGTTTTCAAGTGAGGCCCAATTATGGAGCAGGGGGGGTTGTCTCCTCTCCTTTTTTTTGGTTTTAAGTTTGAATGAAGAGGTGTCTCCTTCGTTAGAATTTAATTGTATAAAAATTTCGTAGGAGAGAATAATTTAATGGTGCTTACACATTTTTAGAGAATTCTAAAGGGCTATAAGGCTTGGTGGTTGATCATTCCAAGGAGGTTGGGTGATTATTTTTGGATTTCTTGGTTTGGTGAGTAGATTTTAATTTTATGTATTTATTTACTGCAAGTTTCTCTTAGTGTTCTAGTAGGGGTAATCCATTATAAAAATTTATGAAGTTTAATTATCTCCATTTAATTTAAGTCTAATCCTACTTATAAGACCTAGCCAAGAAATTCATATTTGTTGGACAAGTCTTGTTCCTCTTGTTATTTGACCAATCAAAATTTCATTAAAATCTCTAGATCAATAGCCCACATTCTATACTTCAATAATCTTAAATTTATTTGGGGATGTTCTAGTTAACTTTTTGGAGAGCAAATTAGTTTTAATTCTCAATTCTTTTTGTTATTTTTATCCTTAAATAACACTTCATAAAAAAATCCTAAAATAATATTTCATAAAAAAAAATCTTGAGTCTAATCATCTCCTTGTAGGAAACATTACTTTTTAATGAATTTGTTCTAGAGGATTTAGATGATCTAGAAAAATCTCAAGTTTGGGATGCACCCCTTGAACTTGAATAAGAAATTAAATCTACTATTGATGAATTGAAAGAAACCAACTTAGGCCATCAAGAAATCTTCATTTGATTTCCATAAGTTCATTATTAAATGAAAATGAAGCAAATGACTTGGTCAAGTTGCTTTTGGAGTTTAAAGATTTTTTTTGCCTAGATTTATGATGAAATGCTAGTACTATCTCAAGATGTGGTAGTTTATAAACTCAAAATCAAACCTGACATGGATCTGATGAAACTACCTCCTAAGTGCAAGCATTTGGAAATTGAATAGTAAGTCGTACCTAAAGTTAAAAAAGATCATTGATGTTGGCTTTATTTGAGAAAAAAAATGTCCAACTTGGTGGCTTGTACTAAAGGTTGGATATATTTAAAAAGAAGATTGGATAGATTTGCATATATATCTACTCCAGAGATTAAAATAATGTTTGTCCCAAAGATGAGTTCTTGTTGCTTGCACTAAAAGTTATGGTGGACATTGCCTCTTCGTACACTTTTTTTTCCATTATGAATGGTATGTCTAGATATAATCAAATCAATATGGCTCCTAAAGATGAGAAATTTACTATATTTAGAACATTTATAAGAGTTTTATGCTACAAGTTTATGTTATTCAGACCCAAAAATATTGGAGAAACATACCAGCAAGGTATGACTTATATCTTTGATGAACTTATCCAATAATAAGTGGAATGTTATGTTGATAATCTATCCATCAAAAGTTGCAAAAGGGAAGACCACCTTCTAGATTTGAGAATTATCCTTCAACAGTTATGCCACTATGATTTAATAATAAACTCTCTTAAGTGCGCCTTTGGTGTCACATCAGAGAAGTTTTTTGATTTTGTGGTAAGACATTATGGAATAAAAATTGATCCTTCAAAGATAAATGATATCTTAGATATGAACCTTCTAGAAGTATTACACAATTGAGGTCCTTCCAAGGTAGGTTAAAATATGTGAGAAGATTCATTTTTAATCTATCTCAAAGGTGTTAGCTATTCCAGCCTTATGAAAAAGGGATTCTCGGTATCATTGGCATGATACATGTTAAAAGGCATTTGAAGGAGTAAAATAATAATTGATGAAACCTCTAATTTTTATTTCCCTTATCCCATGAAAGCTCTAAATTTTTTATACCACATCTCTAGAAAGAATCTCTTGGCACCTTGTTAGGTAAAATTAATGAGGAAAGGCTCTATTAAGGATGCACGATTCATCAATGATGAGGATATTGAAGCAATAGAAGATATCGAGATGCACCAATAATATATTCCAAAGTCTTAAATATGGAGCAAATAAACTATTAGGTACTAGATCTGTTCATCAGCATAATTCATCATATCATAGGTCTTTCCCTATCACATCAAGCTCCTTTTAAATTTTTTGCTAATCTTAGGATCACAAGTGATAAGACATCCATGCAATATTTTCTTTAGTGGCTTATGTTGTTATCACTAATTTAGACATGAATGAACACCTACACGTGTCGAATATTAGTGCTAAACCACATGACATAGCACATGATTTGTAGTATAAATGGATAAAAATTAATCTAACACTTAGGAATAACACACTCAACCATCACCAACCACTTCTTAGCACCATCATTCTGAATGCACATGCCATCCAATATATACTTCAACACATAGTTATTCAAAAATTAGGTGATAGGATAGATATCACTCCCCTTTTCTCCTTAGTTACCTATTTCTATATAACAAGAATGGAATTTAACTTGGTAGATATGTTGATATAATACATAAAGAATCTTATAACGATTTGCATATGATATTTATTGATTTAGAAAAAGCATATGATAAAGTTCCAAGAGAAGTGATATGGAGAGTTCTTGAAAAGAAAGGAGTTAATAACGCTTATATTCAAATCATTAAAGATATGTATGCATGAGCTATTACTTGTGTTCAAACACAAGGTGGTTTGATCAAGTATTTCCCTATTTCGGTTGGATTACATCAAGGATTAGCTTTAAGCCCATATCTTTTTGCGTTAGTCATGGATGTTCTCACTAGACATTTACAAGAGGATGTACCCTGGTGTATGCTTTTTGCTGATGATATTCTACTTGTTGACAAGACTAGAGAGGGAGTTGAAGGTAAACTTGAAATCTGGAGATCAACCTTAGAGTCTAAAGGTTTTCGCTTGAGTAGATCTAAAACTGAATATATGGAGTGTAATTTTAGCAGCAATAGACCTAGTGAGGGGATTGTGACTTTGGGCGATCGAGTCATTAATAAGAGTACATATTTTTTTATCTTAGATCTATTATTCAGAGTGATGGTGAAATAGATGGGGATATTATTAGCAGAATTCAAGTTGGATGGTTGAAGTGGAGGAATGCATCGGGCTTGTTGTGTGATAGAAAAGTACCCCTCAAACTTAAGGGAAAATTCTATAAGATGGTGGTGAGACTTGCAATGCTTTATGGTGCCGAATGTTGGCCATTAAAAGAGAAGCATAATACTAGGTTAAGTGTTGTAGAGATGAGGATGCTCAGGTGGATGAGTAGATTTACCCTTAGAGATAGGATATGGAATGAGCATATACGTGAAAAGGTTGGAGTAGCTCCAGTGGAAGATAAGATTAGAGAGAGTCGCCTTAGATGGTTTGGTCACATAAAACGGTGGCCTCCCAATGACCCGATTAGGAAAATAGAGGTATAAGATTTGACTTATGTTAAGAAAGGTAAAGGTAGACCTAAAAAAACTTGGTTAGAAAATATTAGAAATGATATTTCTTTATTAGATTTAAACAAGAATTTGACTTTTAATAGGACACAACGAGAAAAAGGATTCATATAGCCGACCCCATGTAGTGGGATAAAGGCTTGATGATGTTGTTGTTATTATATGTAATGTTTGTATTTTTGTACATTGACCCTACTTTTTATGATGTCAAAAGGAAGTGTGTTTTTTTGGTTTTGAGTAATTTCTTTTTTGTAATATTTTTTTAAATAAAAAGTGTGTTTATTTATAAATAATTTTCTCTTTTTCACATTTTTTTATCATAAATTGAGGGGGGCAAAAGGGTTTCTTAAATTTGAAAAGAAATAAGTAATATAAAATTTTCTCAAAATATCATTTCGACTAAAAAATATTTTCTATTATAAAAAAGGAGAAGATTATTGAACCCCATTAGCTAGGTGTCCACTAGAGTTCTCATGATAATAAATATTATTAGTTATACTAATAAGCAGTTTAGTTGTGTGTGCATGGTATTGCTTTTTATACAAACATTATAGGCAAAGGAAGAATAGCAGTACTTAGTATGCAGTTGATGTTATTAGGACAAGGACTAGATGCTGCTAAATAATTAAAGATAAAGAAATTCTATTGAAGATAAGAAGATCTTGAAGTAAGGTATGTGCTAATTTATAACTTTAATTTTTTTTCTATTTTATAGCTTGAGACTTTTTTTAACCTTAACTATATACTAGGATGAACAACGAAGCACACACCCATCAGTGCAAGTCAAAATAAATAACATAAAAAAGTTAATTAAAATACTAGATTTTTTAGATAATCGTACTGTGTGAAATGAATTGCATTTTGGTAAGTTATGATAATCAAGTGTTAGTAATTATCAAAAATTTAAAATTCATTATTTGCACAACTAATCATATTGTATAATTCATATTGCACTAGATGATCAATTATTTCAAATTAGTCTAGCCAAAATTTGATATTTTCAAAAATACTTAAATTTAAATTTTAAATTAATCATACTTGACAAACTAGTTTGTACTGTACAAAACTTTATTTCTCATATTAATATTTACCTTTTATGGAAACTGAAATCAAAGAGGCAAATAATTTTTTTTATATTGTATGATCTTTAAGTTAGCAATATTGGACATATCATATTGTATGATATCAACATATTAATATACAATTAACACAAGTAATTTATTCAATCAAGGTTTTAGGTTTGTTTTTATATAAATACCAAACAAAATATAAAGAGGATGTGATTGAGAGAGAGAGAGAGAGAGAGAGAGAGAGAGAGAGATCTACTTAGAGAGAGACCACAAATTCTTAGAGAAAATTCTTAAAAGCTTCATGAAATAGTTTGAGGGAGAGGGAGAGGGAGAGAGATAGGAGAAAAAAGTAAGGGGTTTTTTTTTGGAATGCTGACTAAGAGATCTTTGTGTGATAAAAGTGCATAAGGTTGTTAAACTTAATCTATATACTTATCCCTTTGGTTGTTGTGTGTGAGATCTCTTTTGATCAAAGAGCTTTGAAGAGTCATGGCATGGGAGACCCTTAGTTTAGTTGGGAGGCTAGAGGTGTAGGAATCTCCACCATGATTGGTATAGAAGGATAATGGCTTCTCCAGAGAAAAGTGGCATAAATGGTATTCTCCATTTCTATATGAAGGAGAAGGGCTTCTTTGCCTTTTTGGGAGCAAAACGAGTGTAGTAGAATTCCCAAGGAGAAGACTCTAAGGAGTAGACATAAGTCTAGTTGACCAAACCACTATAAAAATTTAATTTATATTTTCTTTTTGGTTTTGGTTATTTAATTTTTATTTATTGCAATTTCTTTCCTTTCTTACTGTAGGTTGCATTAATATTTCTCTTTAGAAGAATAAATAATATATTTTTTGAAAAGCTTTGATTTTTATTTTTTGATAAAAAAAATATACTTTAACTATGATAATTTTATTTTTTTAATATAAATGGGGGATGAAACAAACTTTGGTGCACTAAAATTTCAAAAATCTTCATAGTATTGTCAAACTTTTAAAGCAACCAATTCAACCCCAACCCCCCAACCCTTCTTTCTTTTGTTCCTCATGCACTAACACCCACTTCCACTCTAGAATGGGAAATGTTTATAGTAAACCAGTAGGACTTGAGTGTTCTGCCTTCACAATCATACAAGTCTCTCTATATAAACTTTGCTAGTTCCCACTCCATACAAGGCCACAAAAATATCTTCCTCAAATCCTAATACATCCTACTACTTCCAAGGTGGATAATATATCATAAATAATGAGTTTCATGCAATTTTTCTTTAGCTGGGACCCAAAGTCTAATGTTATAGGTCATACATCCTGATCATTCACATGTAATTTAGATCATTTCCCAGATTTAATTTGCTCTACCAAAACTTCGTACTCATCATCTACTTTCTGAGTTGTCTTAATTATGTCCTATAAATGAGGCAGAACATTAATCTATTATAAAACACCATCTACATCGAATAGTCACACCACCACTAATTCTAACTTCTCCATTTTAGAACCAAGATATTTTTGAAGTTATCATACTAGCTACTACTACTAACTTTCTATACGAAGTGCTAGCTACCACATTATCATTCCCAAGTTCATTAATCATGCTTAAATCATAGTCCTCAAATAATTAAAACCATCAACTGTCTCAAATTCAATTTCTTCTAATTAAAGATATATTTTAAATTCTAACAATATATATGTATATATATATATATATATAGAATTTCACTCCATATAAATAGTGTCTCAAAATGTTTAATGCAAACACTATTACTACCAACTCCATATCAAGAGTTGGATAGTTCTTCTAATGAGAGTTCAGCTGTCTAGAGGCATAAGCTATTACTTGAAAGTTTGTGTAGATTGTTAGACCTTATAGAATTGTCCCAAGGCTAACCAATAAGGTGGGGGGGGGGGGAGTGAATTGGTAATTAAAAAAAATTTCAAATTTTCTTAGATTTTTGAAAACCTTTTTAGATCTCTTTGAAAATTAAATTACTAATCATAAAATATGTAGTTATTTATAGAAATGATTATTACAGAGGATTTTTCAACCATAAAAAATTTTAAATACAGAAAATAAAAATGCGGGAAAAATTAAAAGCAATAGAAGAACACTAAATTTTATAATGGTTCGATCTAACTTGACCTACATCCACTCCCTGGAGACTTCTTCTCTAGGTATTGCACTAAATAATAGTGACTCTCCTTTTGCCCCCACAATAAGGCGGAGAAGCTGTTACAAACTCTCTTCCACCAACCTAGTGCGGTAAAGAACCGTCACCTTTTACACTCTTCAAGTGATGGCAGCGTACTGTCACGTCCTTTTTCACCCACCTTGTGAAGGCAGAGTATCGTCACATCCTTTTTCACCCTCCTCATGAAGGAAGAGTACCTAGATACAATATTGAAGATATTCTCCCAAGAGCCTCCAAAGAAGTTGGGTAGAAACTTGAAGAAGACAAAGAGATCCTCACTTTGGGCAACCTTGTGAATCCCTCACAACTCCCCTTTACTAGATCTCTCATTCTTCACTCTCAAAAATTCTCCCAAACACAGTCTCAATGGTCACTCTCAAGAGAAATTCGCAGCAAAGGATTCTTGAGATAGTTTTTAGGACTCTTTATATAGAATACACATGAAAAACTATCCAAAAATTAAATTTTTTAAGAGAACCATCCTAAATTCATATTGTACAATTGTGGTTCATCCGGTATGAACAATTCAACAAATCAAGGCTTCATTTGGTATGAACTTGGATGAACTCAGTTTCTTACAGTGCTAGTCATCTGTATAAATACAGATTATACTGTACGAATAATTTAAAAAATAAATGTGTTCATTACAATCTGGAATGAACCTAATTTCATACTCTATTATTCATCTGTATGAATGTAGATCTTACTATATGAATAGTTCAAAAATAAATGTGTTCATTCGGCATGATCTGGATCGAACTTAATTATGTACTCTATTAGTCATATATATGACTTGACATTGTATAGTACGAACAGTTCAAAAAATAAATGTGTTTATTTGGTATAATATAGAATAAACTTAATTTTGTACTCTGTTAGTCATCTGTATGACTTGACATCATATAGTACGAACAGTTCAAAAGATAAATTCAAGATATGATTTGATTAACTGTATTTTGGAGAAAAATTATGTCAAATCGTACAGCACGATTATATATCATACAATATGATTAGTATAAAGAAATCAATTTAAATTTTATCTCTCTCTTCACCTGTGTGTGTTTGCACGGTTACCCCATTACAATTACACTTGCTCAAGAAATAAAAATAGAGATATACATCCTCTATTACATAAAATCCTATTTTATCCTGTCTTGAAGTCTTCAGTAATCTAGAGTAGTATATGATTTCCCTAAAATATTAGTACACACAAAAATAAATAGAAATATCTAATATATACAAGGAGAAATAATAAAATCATCAAAATAATAATATTTAATTATCATTAAAAACACAATCTCAATCCTAATTCCTGAGTTACAATAATCTTCTCTTTTTTTATGATGAAAAAAATAATTATTATTTGAATTATAATTTAAAGTTCTTTTCTCTTAAGTTCCCCCTCAATGAATGATCAATTAAAAATCATGGGAAAAAAGAATTTCATCCTCTCCTTTTTTATTTGATTTTTATAAAAATCTATAATACCAACTTGCAAGAAATACATAACACAAACACACAAAAATACAAACACCAAAACAAATACTCAAGACCAAAACAAAAACACCAAAACACCAAAACACAAAACACAAGCCCAAAACACAAAAACCAAAACATAGACACAAGACCAAAACACAAATACTAAAACACAAACACAAGACCAAGAAGACTTCAAACAAACATAAACTACCTCCCCCTTTTGACATCAACAAAAAGAGGAGAGAAAAAAAAAAACAAATATAGAAATCCCCTGAATTTGTAAGATTTTAAGAACAAATCTAAAGTCTATAAAGAAAAAAATTTAAAATTTGTAAGAAAAATATTAAATTTCTGATGCAAAAATAAGATATATATATATATATATATATATATATATATATATATATATATATATATATAATCTTTTTAAAAAATCATATTTTAAATCAAAGAACAAATAAGATATGAATAGTTGACCAGGTTTAATGTTCATTCTAGAAAGCAAAAATATCAAATAAAATAATTATCACAAAAATAATTGAATAAAAATTAAATAGTTTCAAATTCAATAGTTGAAATTATTGTTTAATGGATGGATTTTTCTAAGAATTAGAGATATAGAGGATAGAACTAAATATAGTGTGGGCTCATTTTATGCATCTTTATCAACTAGAATTGAGAAACTTTTATTGCTGCAATTACATATCTTTTGATTTTGAATTTTATTTGACGAACATTATGCATATTTTTAGGTTGGGCTAATTTTGTGCCTCTTTTCAAATTTGGCACACTTTGTGCATCTTTTGATATTTAATTCTTTCCACAACCTAAATCAATAAATCTTAGCTTGTGTGATTATCTTCCAAATAAAAAAAAAACTTTCTTGTATATGGAAGATTAAACCACAAAATAAAACCCAATAGATAACAATAAAATCAAAACATTAAACATGAAAATAAAAGAAAAATAAGTCACCTTTTTGCAATAATTATAATTATAAGATAAGTGTCCATTAGAATAGTAAGATGATCTTCTTATCTAAATCTAATAATAATTTGATTTAAAGTTTGAGTAAAAAAATTTTACTAAGGAAATAACAATGTAATACAGAAAAATTAAAATTTTCATCCTTTAGATCAACATTCTTAGATTAGTCAATTATAACTTATAGACAAAACAAGTCAACAATATAAAGCAAATACAAAACAAGTCAACTATAACCACCTTTTTTTATAAATTAACACAGACTCAATCATAAAGCAAATACAACTAACCCAAAATAAGAGCATCTAAATGCAACATCATAAAAACTAAATTATCAAAACATATATTAATAACCAAAATGAACTCTGGGGGATCTTGATCTGGAGGAGGCTGTGGAGGACTAAACTAGGCAAAGTAGTTGTAGATGGTAGCTACTTGAGTATTAACTGAATCAAACTGTCCTCTAACCCTGCCCAAATCCTCATTGTATCTATAGTCCTGCTGGTCCAAACGAGTCTCAATATGATTAATTTGTTGAATTATATGAGACTTGAGGTGATTGAATCTCTGGATCAAATCTTGGTAGAATTGATGCTCAGGTCTAGGTCCAGGAGTAGGTGCAGGTGCTGGAGTAAGTCCCTCTTTTTCACCAAACCCATCTCCTTTATCCCCTTAATCCTGATGGAAAAGAATATGAAATGAAGCATCAATAAAATAAATAGGTAGATTATTTAGGGGAATGAGATGACTAAGATTATATTTCTTCTTAAGGATGTAGGCAATCAAGTATCCTAAGGCCACATTCTTCTTCCTTCTAGTGACAGGGAGTCTGATGTTAGTAAAGTTTTTGATGTAGTCCAGAATCAATTAGGCATCATCAATTGGAGTATTTGACATTATGTAGTATGTTGTTATAGTAAGCAAAGGAGTGATATTGACTCAATCACCAGCTTTAGAAATAATATGGGTTCTTAAAATATGCTGGATGATTTTGGCATTTTGATTTAAAGTATGAATAAGGGGTAAGTGTTGGATTAAAGGTATATCCCTAAGAGTTTGATTTATAGTAGACTAATTAAAATCACTTCTTGAAATCATAGAATGTGCCCTTACTCCTTCAATTTTAAGATGTAAAAATGTGCCTAAATCTTCTTTAGTGATTTCTACTCTTTGGTGGAAGACATATGACGATATTATGGTGTTATTCTCCCTCATTTTCATATTGAAAAGAAAATAATAAAAAGTGCCAGAGTGGAATGCATAGATCAATGTGAGAATGAAAGAAAACTGAGTGGATTCAAACAGAGGGATAATTGAAAAATTGATGTCTTCTTAAATAAGAAGACATGGAGTAATTTTGTCCTGAACAAAATGATCATAGGCTTATTCATTCTCTCTTAAAAGAAAGTTATCATCTCATTCAGTACGAGATAAACTTTCTTCAGAGTGACATGCCCATTTGTTGCTGCTTGCCATTTGAAGAGGATTAAACACAAGAGAGTCTGAATGTGAAAGGGATTGTGAATAAATTCAAAAAATAGCTTCCAATTTATAGGAATCGACTAATTTTGTATAGTACAAAATTAGGTTTGTACGTATGACTTTGAAATTCATACAATATGAATAAAATTTTATACATCTGAATATAAATCATAAAAAATAGTTATTGCATCGAAACTACTTTTCTTAAAATTATCTTTCTGATGAGTCATTTCGTATGGCCCTTGATCAAAATTGATCATACAGATGAACAAGCATTCGTCTAGGATGATTTATCAATAATGATCGTACATATCGATTGAACTCATTCGCATATAAACTGATAAGTGGATCATACAGATGAATAGGCTTTTGTTTGAGATGATTATCATATAGTAACTGCCCTAAACCCTAAATAAATTTGTTCTGAAGCATTTTGCCACATGTTCGTATGGACAAATGATTGGTTATTCGTATAGATAATAAGGTGTTCATACTGTATGATTACCATGAAAAGTTATCAAAAATTCATCTATTCAACTCAGAAAAGAGATCATAAAAAATTTTGAGAATTCGTATGGTACGACAGTGGTTCGTACAATATGAATAAAAATGAATATTTGGATTTGCACATGATGATCAAGATACTTTTCTAAAATAAACCAAATAAGACCCATTAAATAAGACCCATTAAACACAAAAATAAAAATAATAAAAGGATAAATAAAAAACAAAATAAAAGAAGTACAAAATAAAACAAATCATAAATAAAAAAATAAAAGACAATCATAAACACTAGAGAAAAAAATTACATAATCACATTTTGCAGACTCATAATTTTTCAAGCATGAGTATCAATAACACCCAATCTAGTTCTTAAGGTGCTTAAAGCTTTAAAAACCAGTAATTTTATGAAAATACCTGCAAGTTAATTTTTAGTAGCTACATGATATAGCTCAATTTCTTCTTTGGTGACATGGTTCATAATGAAGTGATGCCTTATGTCTATATGCTTAGTCTTGGAGTGTTGGATTGGATTATTTAAAATGCAAATGACACTTGTATTAGCATAAAAGATTGAAATAGTGCCAATTAAAAAACCTAAATCTATAAGTTGTTATTTTAACCAATGAACCTGTGTAACACAACTTCCTAAGGCTATATATTCTTCTTTAGCAGTATAAAGGGCTACTGAGTTCTATTTTCTGTTAGACCAGAAAACTAAAGAGTTTCCTATGAATTAACAAGTTCTAAAAGTACTTTTTCTATCAATCCTATATCTTATAAAATTTGAATCAGAATATCTAATAATTTTAAAAGTAGTGGTCTGCCTAGGATACCAAATTCCTAAGTTTTGAGTTTTTAAAAGATATCTAAGAATTCTTTAAAGAGCAGTCAAATGTGATTCTTTTGGATCAGCTTGAAATTTGACACAAAGATAAACACTAAATATGATATCAGGTCTACTAGAAGTTAAAAAAGTAATAATCCAATTATCCCTCTAAATTTCTTTTGATCAATAAATTTGCCTTTAGAGTCCTTATCTAACTGAACTGAGGAACTCATGGGAGTACTTATTAGTTTAGCTTTATCCATTTACTTTCAAAGGACGTTCTTAATATGTTTTAACTAAATAAGAAAGGTGCCTTCCTCTTTCTGCTTTATGTTAAAACCAAGAAAGTAATTTAAGTCTCCCATCAAACTCATTTCAAATTCCTTACTCATTATTTTTATAAAGTCATCACAAAGTTTTTTATTAAAGGATCCAAACAAGATATCATCAACAAAAATTTGAATAATTAGAATATCATCTTCAACTCTTTTTATAAAGAGAGTAGCGTCCACACTCCCTTTAAAAAAAGATCTTTCTAGTAGGAATGTGCTTAGCCTTTTATACTATACCCTAGGTGTCTATTTTAGCCTATACAATGGCTTCTTCAATTTAAACACATTATTAGAAAATTATAAATTTTCAAAACTTGGAGGTTGCTCAACATAAACATCCTCTTTTATCAATCCATTAAGAGAGGCACTTTTTATATTCATTTGAAATAATTTAAATCCTTTAAAATAGGCAAAGGCTTGAAGCACCTTTATTGCTTTAAGTCTAGCTACAGGGGCAAAAGTCTCCTCAAAATTAATTCCTTTCATTTGATTTTACCCCTTGGCCACCAATCTTGCCTTATTTCTAACCACTACACCTGAATTATTAATCTTATTTTTGAAAACCCACTTAGTTCCAACAATACTTTAATTTTTAGGTCTTTCTACCAACTCCCAAACATTATTTCTAACAAATTAATTCAACTCTTCTAGCATAGCTAGAATCTAAAATTTATCAAAAAGTGCTTAATTTATATTAATGGGTTCAATCATTGAAAAAAATGCTGAGTGGTTTATTTCTTTGCTAAGTCCATGCCTAGTTCTAACACTTTCACTCGGGTCTCCTAAAATCAATTCTTTAGGATGACTTTTGAAAAATTTCCATTCTTTAGATAATGTATTTTTTGTTCCAACCCTTTCTTCAAGATTTGTATTTTTATTTCCTTGGGTAATTTCTTCAACATCTTCTTCTTCCATCCTAGACCCTTTAGAAATATTTGATTAATCAAAAACTATATAAGTGGTCTCCTCTACTATCAATGTCCTTTTGTTAAAAACTCTATAGGAATTGCCAACACTTGATATCCTTGAAAAATTCCCTCATCAAATTTAGGATCAAATTTTTCTAAAAGAGTTTTTCCATTATTATGAATGAATACTTTATATCCAAAGACATGTAGATGTGAGAGGTTAGGTGTCCTATCCTTAAGAAGTTCATAGGGTGTCTTATTCAACTTAGATCTAATGTTCACCCTATTCAGAACATAACAGGCTGTATTAACCGCTTCAGCCTAAAATATTTAGGAAGTGAATATTTAGCCAATATGTCTTTAGCGGCTTCTACCAAAGTAATGTTCTTTCTTTCAATAACCCCATTCTGTTGAGGGGTCCTAGGAGCTAAAAAGTTATGATCTCTCCCTTGCTCTTTACAAAAAACTTCAAAATTTTCATTTTTAAAATTTCCACCATGGTTACCGTGAATTGTAAGAATTTCACAACCTAACTTCCTCTGAATCCAAGTAAAAAATTTTCTAAACTCATCAAATGATTCACTCTTATGTGATAAGAATCTAAACCAAGTGAACCTAGAATAATCATCAATAATTACATACCCAAAAACTTTTTCTCCAAGACTTACAGTGCTAATAGATCCAAAGAGATCCATGTGAAGGACTTCTAAGGGTTTATTAGTTTTAAGATATTTAATTAAATAAAAGGAGGACTTGACTTGTTTCCCTAATTGACATGCATCACACAGGTGATCCTTAGTGAAGTCTAATTTGGGTATGCCTCTAACAAATTCCTTTTCGATAATTTTCCTAAGAATTTTCATGCTTGAATATACCATTACCAAGATTCATCAGTAATAGTTTTTAGACAAAAAATATTAGAAGATTTAACACAATTTAAATCAAGCATGTAAATATTATTTATCCTATCTCCATGTAACACATCAACTGCATTTTGGCTTATAATGTAGCTAGTAGGCAAAAATTTTATAATGCAGCTAGTAGGCAAAAATTTTATGTTAAAACTCTTATCACAAAGCTGACTAATACTTAACAAGTTATGTTTTAAGCCTTCTACTAATAAAATATTTTCAATCAAAAAATTCTTTGTCTTACTAATCATACCTAAACCTGCCACTCTCCTAGTGGTGTTATCTCTAAGTGTCACTTTGCCACTAATCCTGGCCTCCAGCGATATAAATTAATTTGCATCTCTAGCTATATGATTTGAACATCCACTATCTAGGTACCAAATGCTCTCATGAGGGCTTGTATGAGAGCATTTCTATAAAATTATCAAATATTAAACTTAGGAATTCAAATAAATTTGGGTTCACATCTTAACAATGATAATCCAGTTGCATGTTTGATATGTTGTGATTGATATATCTTAGGTCTCCACACTAAATGTGCTATACTATGAAATGTACAAGTGTGGAAAATATGCCCCAACATGCCACATATAAAACATTTAACACCAAGAAAATGATTTACTAATCTAAATGAGTTATAATACCTTTTCTTAGGTTTTAAACTTATACGCTTTTTGTTAGTATTGTGAAATTGTTCAAGTGAGGGAGCTGACTTATTTTCCTTATAAGTTTTCAATTTTATTTGAACATTTGAGTTTACACTTTTCAAAATTGAATTTTCAATCTTCAAATCATGTTCCCTTCGATCAGATTCATCCATACATTCTTTAATACTATTTTCAAGCTCAATATAAGATATTTTCAATAGTTCTTGCTTTTTATTCAAATCATGAAATTCATCTACCAAAGCCATGTGATTATTATCTATGTCTGCATGATTATTTTTCAGATTTCAATGCTCTTTTTATAAATTCAAATACTCGATACTAAGATTAGTATGCAATTTTTTAAGTTTTTTATATGCATTATTAATTTTCTCAGAAATTTTAAATAATTCATCGCACGATATGTCACTTACCTCCTCTTGATTTGAATGATCAAGTTTATTTACTATTAAGCACAAATTTGTAACTTCCACTTCTGCTTCTATTTCTGAAGAGTATGAAGCTGAGTCAACCCATAAAGCTCTTTGCATTCTTTTCTTGCCCTTCTTAATGTTAGTTTTCTCCTCAACTTTCTCCTTGTTAGGATTAGCTTTGAGATTTGGACACTCAGTCTTTATATGTTTAGGCTTTCTGCGTTCATAACAAATAACTTCATTAGAAACTTTTTGATTCATATTGAACATACCTTTATTCCAATATTGATGTTGTTATTGCTTTCTCTTAAGAAAACTTTGAATTGCTTAGTCATAAGTATAATATCTTCTTCATCCTCTAGCATTTATTGATCACTCTCTAAATCATCAACTTTTAAAGCTATATTTCTCTCTTTCGTTTTGTCACCTGCATCGACCTACCTTTGATTCATTCCTTACTCATAAGCAATAAGTGATCCAAGCAGATTGTTAATAGAATATACATTCAAATCTTTAAACTCATTTATGGTAATTATCTTTATATCTTAAGCAGTAGGTAAATAATATAAAATTTTATTAACTCTTTTTTTGAATTTGTAAGTTCTCTGCCTAAAGCATGCAATGAGGTAACAATCTGAGTAAACCCTGTATACATATCAAAACTTAACTCATTTGGTTTCATGCAAAATAGTTCATAGACTTGTAATAAAATGTTCAACTAAGATTATTTTATCTCATTTATTCCTTCATAAGTTATGTAAAGTCTATCCCAAATTTTTTTTCTAGTTTTGTAAGTAGAAATACACATATAATCCTCAAATTTTAAAGCACAAAAAACTATTTAAAAATTTTACATTTAACTATGCTAATTTTCTTTCTTCTAAAATCCATTAAGTAAATGGTGTTTCAATTCTAATGCAATCAATAATTCTAGTAGGTCTAATATAACCTTACTGTACTAATATCCACATGTGATATTCAAGTGATTGTAGAAAAGTAGACATATGAGTTTTTCAAAAATCAAAAGGAATGTTTTCAAATAAAGGTGGTCTAGTGATCGAATATCTTTCAGTAGTATTCCAGTTCTAAAATTAGCCATTATCATTTTTTAAAAAGTAGTTTAAACCTTATTTTTGAAATTGGCTCTGATACAAATTTAAAGTTTGTGTAGGTTGTTGGACCTTATAGAACCGTCCCAAGGCTAACTAGGAGGGGGGGGGGGGGGGGGGGTGAATTGGTTATTAAAAAAAATTTCAAATTTGTTTAGATTTTTCAAAATCTTTTTAGATATTTTAAAAAATTAAATCACTAATCCTAAAATATGTAATTATTTATAGAAATGATTATTACAGAGGATTTTTCAACCATAAAGAATTTTAAATATAGAAAATAAAAATGTGAGAAAAATTAAAAATAATAGAAGAACACTAAATTTTATAGTGGTTCGGTCCAACTTGACCTACATCCACTCCCTGAAGACTCCTTTTCTAGGTATTGCACTAAACAATTTTGTCTCTCCTTTTGCCCCCATAGTAAGGCGGAGAAGCCCTTACAAACTCTCTTCCACCAACCCAATGCAGTAGAGAACCATCTCCTTTTACACTCTCCAAGTGATGGTAGCGTATCATCACATCCTTTTTCACCCTCCTGATAAAGGTAGAGTACCATTATGTCCTTTTTTACCCTCTTGGTGAAAGCAGAATACCTAGATCTAATGTTGAAGATCTTCTCCCAAGAGCCTCCAAAGAAGTTGGGCAGAAATTTAAAGAAGACAAAGAGATTCTCACTTTGGGCAATCTTATGAACCCCTCACAACTCCCCTTCACTAGATCTCTCACTCTTCACTCTCAAAATTTTTCCCAAACATACTCTCAATGGTCACTCTTAAAAGAAATTCATAGCAAAGGATTCTTGAGATAGTTTTTAGGACTCTTTATATAGAATACACATGAAAAATCATCCAAAAACTAAAATTTTCAAGAGAACCATCCTAAATTCATAATATACGATTGTGGAACATCTGGTATGAATAGTTTAAAAAATTAGGGCTTCATTAGGTATGAACTCAGAATGATCTGGAATGAACCTAATTTCATACTCTATCAGTTGTTTGTACAACTTGACATCGTATAATATGAAGAATTCAAAAAATAAATTCAAGCTATGATTTTATTAACTGCATTCTGGAGGAAACTATGTCAAATTATACAGTATGACTGTATATCATATAATATGATTAGTCTAAAAAATTAATTTAAAATTTATCTCTCTCCTCATATGTGTTTACGTGTATAGTTACCCAATTACAATCAAACTTACTCAGACTCAAGAAATAAAAATATAGATATACAAACTCTATTATATAAAATCCTATTTTACCCTATCTTGAAGTGTTCAGTAATCAGGAGTAGCATATGATTTTCCTGAAATATTAGTACACACAAAAACAAACAAAAATATCCAATATATGCTAGGAGAAATAATAAAATCATCAGAATAATAATATTTTGTTATCATAAAAAAACACAATCTCAATCCTGATTCTTGAGTTGTAACATTACCTTACCATTCTGCTACTAAATATATCCCAATACTTTCATTATAGCATCACCAAATACTTAGAATCCATCATCTCTATAAGATATAAATAACACCGGGGTTGTCATCAAACATTCATTCAATTTTTAGAAACTTGCCTTGTACTCTTCTATCCATGTAAACTATACTGCCTTTTGAAATAGCCTAATTAAAGAAATAGTAATATGAGAAAATCCTTTAATAAACTGCTTGTACTATGCATCTATACCAATAAATTTATAAACCTTTGATGATGTTCAGGTTTTTATCTAATCAATAATAGCTTGAACTTTATGGGGATCTATAGAGATTCCTTTTACTAACCATATGCCAAAAAAAAGTCATAGATTTTATTTAGAAGTAGCCTATTTTTTTTAGAGCTAATCTTGAGCAAACCATAGGATCATTGCATCAAACTCTCCTTTGAGAGACCATATAATCATGGAATTAAATTATGAGAATTTAGTATACAAACTAAATGTTTTTAGGGCTAATCTTGACTGAACCATATGATCTTGTCTTGTCTACCTTTTTGGGAGTAAAACAAGAATGTTAGTGAAATTCCCAGGGAGAGGACTTTATGGAGTGGATGTTGTTCAAGTTGACCAAACATTTATAAAATCTAGCTTGTGTTCTCTTTTCTAATTTTGGTTCTTTACCTTTTATATATTGAATTATCTATATTTTCTTTTCTCAAGATGCATTACTATTGATCATTAAAAAATAAATAAAATATATTTGTTTTTGAAAGCTTTGATTATTATTTTTTGAAAAAAAAATAAAAAAAATCAACTCTTTCACTTTAATTATGGTAAATTGATTTTTAAAGATAAAGGGGAATAAAACAAACTTTGGTGCAGTAAAATTTTAGAATTTGTCTATTAATAGTGTTAGTAAATATTTTAAAGGCACCAATTCAACCCCCCTCCCTGGCTTTGATGTTCCTTGGACACTTTCACCCACTTCCACTTTAAAATGTGTAATAATTATAGTAAACCACTAGGTGTTGGGTGTTCTACCTTCACCATCAAATAAGTCATAAATATATATACAAACTATGTTACTTCAATCTCCAAACAAGGCCACAAAAATATCTTCCTTAACTTCTGATACATCTTAATACTTCAAGGGTTGATAATATATCTTGAATAATAAGCTTCATGCAATATTTCTTTCCTCAATTCACTTCTAGCGGGGACCCAAGGTCTACTATTATAGGTTATAACACCCTGACAATTCAAATGTAATTTAGATCATTTCCCAAATTTAATTTACTCTATAAAAATTACATACTCATCACTACCTTCTGAGTTGTCTTAATTTTGTCTTACAAAGGAGGATGAACATTCATATGTGATAGAACTCCATCTACATTGAATGGACACAACATGTTTAATTCTAACTTCTCCATTTCTTGAACTAAGATCTTTTTAACTGATCATATTGGATGCTACTCTTGTAAACTATCTTTTCAAAGAGCCAGCTACCACATTAGCTTTGTAACATTCATAGAGTATGCTTAAGTCATAGTCCTTAATCAACTCCAACCATCTACTTTGTGTCTAATTCAATTTCTTCTAAGTAATGATGTATTATAGACTCTAATGATCTATATATTTCTCACATTTCCATTCATGCAAGTAGTGTCTCCAAATTTTTAATGTAAACACTATTTCTACCAACACCAGATTATGAGTAAGATAGTTCTTCTCATGAGCCTTCCACTGTTTATAGGAATGTGTTATTACCTTCCCATTTTATTGCTAAACATAACCCAATTCTTTTATTACAACATCATAAAATCCTTGGAATCCATCAACTCTATATGGGATAACTAACATTAGGGTTGTCACCAACCACTCATTCATCCATCATCTCCTGATGGGATAACTAACATTAGGGTTGTCACCAATCACTCATTCAATTATTAGAACCTTGCCTCATAATCTTCTGTCCATATATACTACACTAACTTTTGAGTTAACCTCATTAAAAGAATAGTAATTTGAGAAATACTTTAACAAACCTCTTGTAGTGTTGAGCCATACAAATAAAATTACAAACCCCTGATACTATTGTGGGCCTTATCTAATCAATAATACCTTGCACTTTATGGGGATCTATAGTGATTCCTTCCTTACTCACCATATGCCCAAGAAAAGTGATAAATTTTTTCTAGAAGTCACACTTTGAGAATTTAGCATGTAACCTAAATGTTTCTAGAGCTAATTTAGAGTAAACCATATGATCTTCTTTAGTATTTGAATTCACTAAGATATCATCTTTGAATATTATAATAAATTGACCCAAATATTAAGAATTATGTAAATCTATTTATTCAAGTGAGTTTTTGATGATTACAAAAGCTTATTGTTTGTTTATTATTTCTCCTAACAAATATTGAAAATTTTGTTTTATGTGTACTAACATGTCTTTCAGGAAATTCACACTCCAGACTGCTGAAGACTTTAAGTTATTTTGTTAGAGTTTATTGAAAGTGAATTCTGTATTTTTTACTTTTCTTGAATCTGAGAGAGTGTGATTGTAAGTTGGATAACTGTGCACACAGACAGTGGGGGAGTGAAATAAAACTTAATTTTTTAAAACTAATCATACTGTATAATGCATGATCGTATGAGACAATTTATCAAATTTCTCCTCTAATATGAACCTGCCTGGTTAAAATTTTTTTTAAGTATAAATTATACAGTACGAAAGGTTTTCATATGTCATTTTCTAGAGTATGAAATGGGAGCGTACATGGTTTGTACTGGATCGTACGGGATGAACTATTCAATTTTTAACTGTTCGTACAGTATGAATGGACTTCATATATTATTTTCCAGAGTATGAAAACTGGGTTTCATTGGTTCATACAGGATCATACGGGATGAATTATTCAATTTTTTGAACTATTCGTACAATACAAATAGACTTCGTATATCATTTTATAGAGTATAAAAACTAGGTTTCATTGGTTCATATAGGATCGTATAGGATGAACTGTTTATTTTTGAACTATTCGTATAATATGATTTTAGTCCGTATATCATTTTCCATAGTACAAAAATTGGGGTTCATTGGTTAGTATTGTATCGTATGGTATGAACCATTCAATATTTTGAACTATTTATATGTATGAATATCGATCGTACAGGATGATCCGACTGTGTCAAATTTAAAATTTTTAGTTTTTGGACGATTTTTCTTGTCCTTTGTTTAAAAGGTTCCAAACAATTGACTGTAAGAAGAACTTCCATAAATTTCTCTTGAGTGCTCTTGAGGAGGGTGTTTGGGAGAGTGTTTTGAGAGTGGAGAGTGAGCGATCTAGTGTAAGGAAATTGTGATGGGATTCACAAGGTCATCCAACAGTGAGATTCTCTTACTTGTTCTTTAAAGTTCTTTCCAATCTCCTTGAAGGCTCTTGCAAGAGGATTGTTTGAGAAAGCTCGGTACTCTACCATCACCAAGAGGGTAAAAAAGATGCTTGGTTCTCTTCCAACACCTAGAGGATGTGAAAGGATGAGTGGGTTCTCTGCCTTCACCAGGAGGGTGAAAAAGGATGACGGTTCTCTGCCGCACCAGGATTTGGTGGAAGAGAGTTTGTAAGGGCTTCTCCACCTTGCTGTGGGGGCAAATGGAGAGTCACTTTGGTTTAGTGTAATACCTAAAGAAGGAGTCTCTAAGGAGTGGATGTAGGTCGTGTTGACCGAATCACTATAAAATTTGGTGTTCTTTGTTCTAGTTTTATTTTTTACAATTTTTATTTTCTGCTTTATACTTTATTTTTTTGTGGTTGATAAGTAAAAAAAATTCAAAACTTATCATACTATATGAAGTGGATCGTACTGTACGATTTACATAAATTTTTTAGTAAAAGGTTTTCAAAAATATCCAAGAGAATTTTAAAAGTACCAATTCACCCTCACTCTTGGTTAGCTTAGGGACGTAATCGATAGGTCTAACAACCTATTCGCACTTTCAAATGGTATCAGAGCCTATTTTGAAAATTACTATTTAAATTACTTTTTGAAATTCGATCATGGTTAATTTTGGAAAGTGAAACACTTTAGAAGGTTACTCGATCACTAGACCACCTTTGTTTGACAACATTCTGTTTAACTTCTGAAAAACTAGCATGTCTACTTTTTTATCATCTCTTGACTATTACATATGAATGTTAGTACCGGATGGTTATACTTCACCTACTAGACTTGTAGATGGCATTAGAGTTGAAACACCGTTTGTTGATTGGACTGTAGAAGAAAGGATTTAGCACAATTAAATGCAAAATGCTTGAATAGCTTTTTCTGTGCTCTTAAATCTAAAGACTATATGTGTGTTTCTACTTATAAATCTGGAAAGAAAATTTGGGATAGACTTTATATTACATATGAAGGTATAAATGAGGTGAAGCAAACTAGATTGAACATTCTTTTGCACGACTATGAACTCTTTCGCATGAAACCAAAGGAATTAATCTCTGATTGCATACATATTGCCACTTCATTGCATGCTTTAGATAGGGAATTAATAAATGTAGAAAAAGTAAATAAAATACTTCATTATTTACCTACTGCTTATGATGCAAAGATAACTGCCATAACTAAATCGAAAGATTTAAATATCTATTCTATTGATAATTTTCTTGGATCATTAATTACTTACGAGCAATCTGTGACTCAAAGATAGATTAATGCTGGCTACAAATGGAAGGAGAAGAATATAGCATTGAAGGTGGATGGTTCAGATAGTGATCAGTCACTAATTGAGGATGAGGAAGATATTGCTTTTCTGACAAGGCAATTCATGAGTTTCCTAAGGAGGAAGTAAAGGAGACGCCAACAATGGAACAAAGATAAGTTCCATAAAATGTCAAGTCTTCTAATGATATTATGTATTATGAGTGCAGGAACCCAGGGCACATAAAGATAGATTGCCCTAATCTCAAAGCCAATCATAACAAGGAGAAAGCCTAGGAGAAACTAAAAGATAGAAGGGGCAAGAAGAGACTTCAGTAAGTATTTTGGGCAGACTCAGCTTCAGATTTCTTAGAAATAGCACCTGAAGAGGAAGTCATAAATTTGTGCTCGATGGCTGACAATCTTGATCATTCGAATCAAGAGGAGGTATGTGACTTAAGTTATGATAAATTATTTGAAGTTTTTGAGCTCATTCATTCGGCATATAGGAAACTAAAGAAATTACATGCTAAGTTGAATTTGGATTACTTAGAGCTACAAAATGAATTTGAAATCCTTAGGAAAGACCATGCATTAATTGATAGCAACCATATAACTTTATTGGATGAATTTAATAATTTGAATAAATAGCATGAACTTCTAAAATCATCACACACTGAACTTAAAAATCATTTCAAAACTTTTATGGATGAATCAGATAGTAGAGAGCATAACTTGAAAATTGAAAATTCGATTCTAGAAAGTGCTAACACATATCTTGAAGTTAAGTTGAAAGTACTTGAGGAAAATAATATTCCACCCAAACTTGAAGATTTTCACAAATATTACCACAAGTGCACTAGTTCAAAATCTAGGAGAAGATCTTATAGTGCACATAGATTGATAAATTCTTTTCCTGGAATAAAATATTTTTCTTATGGTATGATTAAACATATTTCCCACACTTGTACTATTTATCATAGAACACATTTAGTGTGGAGACCTAAGATACATAAAACATAGCATATCACACATGCATCTGGTTTAAAATTGCCAAGAGGTGAACCCAAACTTATTTGGGTTTCCAAGTCTAATATTTGATGATTTTATAGGAATGCTCTCACACATGACCTTGTAAGAGCATTTGGTACTTGGACAGTGGCTGTTCAAAGCATATGACTGGGGATGCAAATTAATTCATAACACTGGAAGCCATGAATGGAGGCAAGGTTACACTTGGAGATAATACCACCAATAGAGTGGTAGGTACATGTATGAATGGAAACTCTAGAAATTTTGTGATTGAAAATATTCTGTTAGTAGAAGGCTTAAAACACAATCTATTAAGCATAAGTCAACTGTGCGATAATGGTTATCATATAAAATTCTTGCCTGCTAGCTGTGTTATTAGTCAAAATGGAATTGTTGTGTTGAATGGTGATAGAGTAAATAATGTTCACATGCTAGATTTGAATTCTATAAAATCATCTACTACTTTTTATTTGAAAACTATATCTAATAACTCATGATTATGGCATAGAAGACTTTGTCATGCTAGGATAAGAAATCTTAGGAAAATCATCCAAAAAGAGTTAGTTAGAGGTATACCCAAATTAGAATTTACAAAAGATCACTTATGTGATGTATGTCAACTACGAAAATAAGTCAAATCCTCTTTCAATTCAATCAAGGAAGTTAGAACTAGCAAGCCCTTAGAGATTCTTCATATGGATCTCTTTGGACCTATTAGTACCTTAAGTCTAGGAGAAAAAAGGTTTGGGTATGTAATTGTGGATGATTATTCAAGATTCACATGGATTAGATTTTTGTATCATAAGAGTGAATCATTTGAGGAGTTTAGAGACTTTGCCACTTGGATTCAGAGAAAATTAGGATTTGAAATTGTTACTATTTAAAGTAATCATGGGGGAGAATTTGAAAATTAATTATTTGATGATTTTTATAAATCCCATGGAATAGATCATAACTTCTCAGTTTCTAGGACACCTCAACAGAATGGAGTAGTTGAGAGAAAGAATAGGATATTAATTGAAGCTACTAGAGCCATGTTACCAGAATATTCACTTTCAAGATATTTTTGGGTTGAAGCAGTTAGTACCATATTTTATGTGTTGAATAGGGTGAATATTAGATCAAAATTAAACAAGACACCCTACGAACTTCTTAAAGGTAAAATTCCCAACCTCTCACACCTACATGCTTTTGGATGTAAAGTATTCATACATAATAATGGAAAAAACTGTCTTAGAAAAAATTGATCCTAAATCTGATGAAGGAATTTTTTTAGGATATTCAAGTGTTGGAAAATCTTATAGAGTTTTTAATAAAAGGATATTGATAGTTGAGGAGACCACTCATGTTGTTTTTAATGAATATGATAATACTGGAGGTTCTAGGATGAAGATGAAGTTGAGGAAATAACCCAAGGATTTGAAAATAAAAAAGTGGAAAAAGGGTTGAAAATGAAGAAGAAAATAATTTTCCTAGAGAATGGAATTATCCCAAAAGACATCCTAAGGAGTCGACTTTAGGAGACCCAAGTGAAGGAGTTAAGATTAGGCATGGATTGAGGAAAGAAGTGAGTCACTCCGCTTTTATTTCAATGATTGAACCCACTAATATAAATCAAGCACTTTCAAATGAGTTTTGGATTCTAGCTATGCATGATGAGTTGAATCAATTTGCTAGAAATGATGTTTGGGAATTGGTAGAAAGACTGAAAGATCAAAGTGTTGTTGGAACAAAGTGGGTATTTAAGAACAAGATGAATGATTTTAGAGTGATTATAAGGAATAAAGCAAGGTTAGTGGCTAAGGGGAATAATCAAATTGAGGGAATTGATTTTGAGGAGGCATTTGCCCCGGTAGCCAGACTTGAGGTAGTTAGAGTGTTTTTAGCCTATGCATGTTTTAAAGGTTTTAAGTTGTATCAAATAGATGTAAAGAGTGTCTTTCTAAATGGGATAATCAAAGAGGATATTTATGTTGAGCAACCTCCAGGTTTTGAAAATGCACAATTTTCCAATCATGTTTTCAAATTGAAAAAGTCATTGTATGGACTTAAATAGACACCTAGAGATGTGCATGAAAGGCTAAGCACATTCTTACTTGAACGGTCATTTATAAAAGGGAGTGTGGACACCACTCTCTTTATAAAAAGAGTAGGAGATAAAATACTCATTGTTTAAATTTATGTGGATGATATTTTATTTGGATCTATTGATAGAAATCTTTGTGATGAATTTTTAAAAATAATGAATAAGGAATTTGAGATGAGCTTAATTGGAGACTTGAGTTACTTTTTAGGGTTTAACATTAAGCAGGATGAGAATGGAACCTTTATAAGCCAGTCAAAATATGTTATAGACATCCTTAAGAAGTATGAAATGGCTAAGACTAAACCAGTGAATACACCCATGAGTTCCTCAGTGCAGTTAGATAAGGATCCTAAAGGAAAATCAGTTGATTAAAAGAAGTTTAGAGGAATGATTGGATCTTTACTTTATTTGACAGCTAGCAGACCGGATATCATTTTTAGTATTTATTTATGTGTTAGATTTTAAGCAAATCCTAAAGAGTCAAATTTAACTACAGTTAAGAGAATTATGAGATATCTTTTGGGGACTCAAAACCTAGGAATTTGGTATCTTAAGAATAGCACTATATTTAAAATTATTGGATACTCTGATTTAGATTTTGCTGGTTATAGGATGATAGGAAAAGTACTCCTGAAACTTATCAATTTATAAGAAACTCTTTATTTTCTTTGTCTAGTAGAAAATAAAACTCAGTATCCCTTTCGACTGTAGAAGCTGAATATATTACCTTAGAAAATTATATTCCACAAGTGCTTTGGTTAAAACAACAGTTAATTGACTTAAGATTTTCTTTTGGCACAATTCCAATCTTTTGTGATAACACTAGTGCCATATGCATTTCAAAGAATCTTATTCAGCATTCTAGAACTAAGCACATTAATATAAGGCATCATTTTATTAGAGATCATGTAGCAAAAGGGGAAATTGAATTACATCATGTTGTTACTAAGGATCAACTTGCAGATATTTTCATAAAACCTTTAGCTTTTGACACTTTTAACATTTTAAGGACAAGGATAGGTGTGATTGATCTTAATGCATAGTTAAAAATTCTGCAAACGTATTTTTCTATGTGATTATATGTTTGTCTATGTCAAATATGTGTATAGTGTTAACTATATATTTTGTATTGTTTTATTTGTAATGAGTCACTTTATTTCTATTTTATTTAAAAAAATGTGTGTGTGGGAATAACAATGAAAAATGAGTATCTTTGAAAGGTTTTTTACTTGACCATGTACTATTTTTTGTGTTCTGATCATACTATACGAAATTATTTTATACGATATAAATTCTATAGCTTGTGCATAAGAATCTGCAGAGTTGAAGAGATAAAATTGTGTTTTGTCATACTATATGATGACGACATCATATCATACGATATGTATAGGTTCATTTGTACGCTTGGGGACAGGTTTATGGTTGTGTCAGTTATTATTGTTGATCGTACATACAAAAACTTTGATTGTCTGTACGATCCATGTTATCTATTCGGATAAGGACGAACCTAACCGTCACCTGAATGATCTTTAATTTTCTGATCATCTCGGACGAACACGCAATCGACTGTACGATCAGGAAGTTAAAAAGCCTATATGAAAGGATGCATCAGGAAGAGCAGTTTACGAAAAGCTGTTTCATCGTTAGCCATTTTCGTTCTTACGTACGGAATTTATTTTGTCCCGTACGAACTCTTTTCATACTGTACGATGGATCATTTTTTCATTCGTTTCACTTTCATTTCAAACCCTTCAAAGCCATAAATTAGAGATGTTTGGAAGTGGGAAAAGATCATGACATGCTAGGGGATCATCCTCTAGACAAGACTGGGATGATAATTTTTTGTCTTTACAAAATGAGGAGGCTTATTTCAAATTTTGTGCTTCCAAAATTACTCCCTCTCGTATCTTTCTGCAAGAAAACATTCATTTTACAGTAATGCTACTCTTTAATTGTACTCAATTCTCATTCTTTCTTACCCTCATTCATGCATACAACAAAGATTTTTTTCATGTTTTCCTCGCAAACATGAAATTAAATCAGGACCACACAAGGATCACCTCTTATGTACTCAAACATATAGTAGAAATCACTAAGGAGGATTTTGGGACATTTCTTCATCTTAAAACCCTAGGTATTCGAGCACACACCCTGACATCTAGAGCTGATTATGATTGGTCAGAAGTGAATCAAGTCCTTAGGGGTGTAAGCCAACTAAGCCACTTACCTAGAGTTTACACCCTAAATACAAATGCAATAATCATCCAACATGTTCTTAGGACTTCCATAATCCCAAAAGCTGGAGATCGAGTCAATATGACACCCCTCCTCTCAATTGTTACCTATTTGATCATGATTGGACAACCAATAGATGAAGCCCAATTAATCATGGACTACTTGTATTCTCTCACTAACATTAGCCACCCTAGCATCAAAAGGAAGAAAAATATTACCTTGGGATATGTGATTTCTTATATTTTAAAAAAGAAGTATAATTTGGTCCACTCTGACGGACCTACTGAGTTGTCAATTTACTTTATTAATGCTTCTTTTTGGGCACTTTTTGGGAGAGAGGATTCTGGAAATAATTCTAAGGAAGAACCTGCACCTGCACCAGTACTAGCACCTGGACCTGATCAGAATTTTTATTAGGAAATGGTCCAGCAATTTGATAGATTGAAAACTCATTTTGATAAACGATTTAATCCAACTGAAAATAGAATGAACCAGTAGGATGCTTGATACACAGAAGATATGGGGTGGATTCATGAATAATTTGATTCTGTAAATACGAATGTAGCTTCCATAAATAACTACTTCATAATGTTCTATCCTCCTCCACCTCCAGATCAGTCCCCCTCAGGATTTTAGATGATTGTATCTCTATTTGTTTTTTGTTGTGTCTATGTTGTTCTTCTAGGATTGGATATTTGGTGACTCTGTGTTTGGTATCTAATTATACTTGTGGTTTATTATGATAGTACTTGTAGTGGTGGCTGTTTTGTTTGATCTTTTGGATTATGATATGATATGTATTCGATCAGATGATGAACGAAGTGAAGAAAACATGTTTGGATGCATATTATAATGTGACTTAATTTTTTTTTTGTAGTTGATTGATTTTATAAAATGTTAGTTGAATATATTTTACAATAGTAATCACTGTGCATAATTTAATCTCTCAAAATATTTAGATTACTTTGTGACTGGGTGTAGATTAGAAGATCTTTTTTATATTAGTTTTAGACATGTATTACTTAGCTTAGATTGTTGCATATTTGATGTCTTAATATTGCTCATGCTTTCTATCTCAAAGTGATCATTATTGTATTTGTGTCAAGAGATTATGTTTTTGGAAAAAAAATATTTTAAGTAGGCATAAAATGAGCTAAAAATAAAAAGATGCATAAAGTGTGCCACGAATACAAAAGATGTGCAATGTTCGCCAAATTATAAAGAGGCACAAAATTAGCCCAAAATTGACAAGATGCACAAAGTGTGCCATTCAAATTGAAAAGATGCGCAATATCGCCAATTATTCTTTCCTTTATCAATTTCTCAACTACACAAATCAATGATCATCACTATTGAATTAAAACATTGTTAATTTTATTTCATCATTTCTACAATAGTTCTAGCTACTTAATCTGTCTATTATATTATTAATACAGATCAACTTTTCTTATCCTTGTTATTCTGTAATTTAAACTTTTGAGTTTTTATCTTTTGCATCCAATTTCAATATTGTAATTATACTTCATTTAACATTATCTTATTCATCAACTACTTGGATAGTTACCTTTTTATTATTTTCAAAGGAGGAGTTTGTATTATTTGATTATGTTTAGCATTGGTATTGGCTGTTATGTGATTGCTTGTTAAGTGTAAGTGTGTATGTTTTGTTTGATATGCATGTTATGTGTGTATTTGTGTGTGTTTATTTTGTTTTATCTTATCTCTCTATTTATCCCTTATCTCAAATAGACCATTAATTTAGGGGGAGCTTACATTTTGGGGGAGCTTAGAAGAAAATTTGCATTTATCGGTTAATCCAAATAATAATTATTTTGACATCATAAAAAAGGGGGAGATTGTTGAGAATTATGCAAATCTATTTATTTAAGTGAGTTTTTTGATGTATGTTTTTGATGATTATAAAAATTTATTGTTTGTTTATTATTTCTCCTAATAAATATTAGAAATTCAATTTTGTGTGTACTAATATGTCTTTCAGGAGATTCACACTCCAGACTGCTAAAGACTTTAAGTTATTTTGTTAGAGTTTATTGAAAGTGAAGTCTGTATTTTTTACTTTTCTTGGGTCTAAGAGAGTGTGATTGCAAGTTGGATAACTGTGCACACACATACTGGGGGAGTGAAATAAAACTTAATTTTTTAAAACTAATTGTACTATACGATGTATGATCATACAAGACGATTTGTGAGATTTCACCTCTAATACGAACTTGTATGGTTAAAAATTCTTGTAAGTATAAATCGTACAGCACGAAAGGTTTTCATACATCATTTTTTAGAGTACGAAATTGGAGCTTGTATGATTCGTACTGGATCGTACGGGACGAACTATTCAATCTTTTAACTATTCGTACGGTACGAATGGACTTAGTATATCATTTTCCAGAGTATGAAAATTGGATTTCATTGGTTCGTACAGGATCGTATGAGACAAATTATTCAATTTTTTGAACTGTTTGTACAGTACCAATGGACTTCATATATCATTTTATAGAGTACAAAAATTAGATTTTATTAGTTCGTACAGGATCGTACGTGATGAACTATTTATTTTTGAATTGTTCGAACAGTACGATTTTAGTTCATATATCATTTTCCAGAGTATGAAAACTGGGGTTCATTGGTTCATATTATATCATACGGGATGAACCCTTCAATATTTTGAACTATTCGTACGTATGAATGTCGATCATACGGGACGATCCGACTGCGCCAAATTTGAAATTTTTAGTTTTTGGATGATTTTTCTTGTCCTTTGTTTAAAAGGTTCTAAAAAATTGACTGTAAGAAGAACTTTTATGAATTTCTCTTGAATGCTCTTGAGGAGGGTGTTTGGGAGAGTGTTTTGAGAGTGGAGTGTGAGAGATTATTCAAGAAGGCTCGGTACTCTGCTGTCACCAGGAGGGTGAAAAAGGATGCTTGGTTCTCTGCCGACACCTGAAGGGTGTGAAAGGATGAGTGGGTTCTCTACCGCACCGAGATTTGGTGGAAGAGAGTTTGTAAGAGCTTCTCCACCTTGCTGTGGGGGCAAAAGGGGAGTCACTTTGGTTTAGTGCAATACCTAGAGAAGGAGTCTCTAAGGAGTGGATGTAGATCATGTTGACCAAATCACTATAAAATTTGGTATTTTTTGTTCTAGTTTTATTTTCTACAATTTTTATTTTCTGCTTTGTACTTTATTTTTCTGTGGTTGACAAGTAAAAAAATTTCAGAACTGATCGTACTGTACGAAGTGGATCGTACTATATGATTTACATAAAGTTTTTAGTAAAAGGTTTTCAAAAACATCCAAGAGAATTTTAAAAGTACCAATTCACCCCCCTCTTTGTTAGCCTAGGGACGTAATCAATAGGTCTAACAACCTAGTCACACTTTCACCAAATACTCTCTAAATACTCTATTCATCAAATCCATGAATGCCTCTAAAGCATTTATTACTCAAAATGGCATAACTAAGAACTTAAATAAACCATATCTACTATTGAAGTCTATCTTCGCCACATCTTCATCCATTACTCTCAACTGATGGTACCAAACCTCAAATCAATCTTAGAGAATATAACATCTCCTTCAAATTGATTGAACAAATCATGCGTGCCAGGTAAGGGATACTTATTCTTAATAGTGACCTTATTCAGCTTCTTATAATCCATGCACATTCTCAAAGTACTATCCTTCTTCTTTACAAACAACAGTGGAGAATTGTATGAAGATTCACTAGATCTAATAAACATTTAGTAACTAACTCTTACAATTGAACCTTTAACTCCTGTAACTCCTTCAGTGCCATCCTATATGATGTTTTTATAATAGGAGATGTACCTTCCATAATCTTAATACAAAAATCTACCTCTCTCTCTTTATCTCCTGGGTGGTAAATTTAAAACTCATTAGGAAATACATCTAGGAATTCCTTCACTATGGGAGCTTCTTCAACAGCATCAAACAATTTACTCCCATTTATTACATGAGCAAGAAACATAAAATTTCCTTTCCTCCATAGTTTATTAACTTGTGTCACTGATGTTAAGGAAGATAACACACCCCTTATAACCTTAAAATAAAATACCATTCTTCCTTCACTTTCGACTACCCTTTTTTGAATATAGTTTATACAAGCTCTATACTTAATTAGTCCATTCCCAAAATCACATCAAATTCCTTCAAAGGAGAAATAATTAAATCATTTTATAACATCTTACCCAAAATGACAATCTCATAAGAAATTATATGACTAGCAATCATAACATATTAAGTTGGTAACAAATTAAAAATACTTAATAATAATAAAATAGGATGCACACCCAAACCATCCAAAATATATTTAGATTGGTGGAAATGACTCACTTTAGAATGAATAAAACCTTATAGGGCTTTACATAAAAGAAAACCATACCAATCATAACCTCTGGTGCTTCATTAGCCTCCAATTAAGTTAAATTGTAGATTCTAAGCTAAGTTGGAGCTGAAGTTCCTATAACACTTGCTTTCCATTGAAGTCCTCTAGCTACCCAAAAAATCTAGTTCCACCAGTCCTACTGATTGCTCCTTCATTAACTGCTCTAAATGGCACTGACCTTTATTATATAAAATTACCTCTCATTTTAGGCTTAACTTAAGGACAATCAACCATCTTGTGACTCGATTGGCCACACTAGTAACACTTTCATATCAATATGATATAGTGACCAAAGTGCCTTCTCCCATAAGTAATATGCGTTGAAATACGATTAACTAATACTCAAAAAATACTCCCATGAACCACAAAACTCTCTCCTTTCTTAAAGTCAATTACTCTATACTTGCTCTTTTCCCCATCAAAATTGACCCTAGATGGCTCTTTCCCAAAACTCATCCTATTGGCATCTCATTTCTATTGAGTGGACATCTAGTCATTCTCTTCCAATTTTTCCCTCTTTGCCAGCTTAATAAACTCCCTAATTTTTTAAGGTACCAGAAGCTACCTCAAATTATTTCTATGACCCATAAAAAATTTCTCCTTATATTTCCTTGCATCAACTTCAAGAATACCTCCTAAATTTGCTCCTAGTTTGTGGTAGCAAAAATTAGTTTCTAAATGTCCTTATAAATTCCTCCCTTATAATTTTTATATTTACTCTCTTTTATAATTTCTCATTTTGATGACCCAAGCACTAACACTCAGCCTCACCTTGCAGTATGAATACTGCCAAGAACACCTTACAATTTTTAGGATATTACGTACTATCAAAAGATTTCTTTAGCCTCATCAACCAATCTTCTACTTTTTGAGATTCCACAGCACCATAAAATCTTGGAGGTTTCAATTTTAAAATAATTGCAGATGCCTATCCACATCCTCTACTCTAGTAGTGGATATTTTACTTTGAGCATCTCCCATCAATTGAGCAATAAGACTTGCCAACTATAACATAGAGTTTGTTCCCATAACACCTAAAATGCATGACCATGAAGTAATATAGGGACTCTTCACATTCATTCCATGCTAATCATGGGGATCCATAAACACTTACTATGGCGAGACTAGATTACTAAGAAAACCAACTTAAGTATAATCTCTATGACATAACATCTGGCCAAAAATTATTCCTATGGCTCTAAATAATATATCAAATCATCCAACCCATATCTATGATACCAATCCTATGACAACCCATAATCTAATTGGAAGAAGTAACATTCATAACCTAAAACTTTTATTTTTCATAGAGCAACTACAATAACAAAAATAAGAACAACAACAACCTTAAGCCTTTATCCACTATGTGGGGTTGGTCACTAACAACCAGAAATTATGATAACATCACATTCCATGCATCCTTAATAGTCTTGCATTATAATTCATAACATTACAAAATTTTATTCTTCTAATCCACGATTAAAAATACTACACTACTTAACTGATCTAAAATAAAATATAATACTTATAGATGAAGAAACTTCAGCCTTTTCTATCTTCCTGGTCCTACTCAACTGGTGCTTTGCCCTTTCCTTCAAAATTAGGAAGCAAGCTAAAATGAGCAATTACATTGCTCATTAGACTACTAAAGAAACTTACTAAGGTATTCAATTTAGTTTCATTCTCCATTTACATCATAATTTATCATATGTATAAATAACATAATATATAATCCAATAAATGTATATATGACATGAAATTTTGTATTGATTGCATTATAACATGACTTTCCATAATTTAAAATCACTTGATTAAAGCTTTTGATGCCATTCTTTCATATTAGTCTAATATGAATTTTGTCTTTCTATTTCGTTTATGCTTATACATTTTATTTAACACATGTAATATAACAAGATTTATCAAATACTTGAGGCTTAATGCTTGCTATGATGCCAAAACTCCTCTTTTTCCTCCACATCGCATTTTACATGGAATGGGTTCATAGAACCCCAGTCTAGTGCCCAAGTCAGTCATCATATTCCTTATGGCAGGTTCATAGAATCCTAGTATTGTGCCCATGTAAATCTTGGCATTTGACATGGCATGAGTTCACAGTGCCCCAATCTAATGCCCATGTCAATCATCACACTCCATATAACATGGGTTCATAAACCCAAGCCTAATGCCCAAATCAATCTCCTTCCATCCTCATCTTTTCCATATGAACATGTATGAATTGTATATAATATGAAATAAAACATGTGCCATTTTTTGTAGAAGATAAAATATACCAGCTTATGATAATATATAACATATTACATTTCCATATGATGAGTCACAATAATAATAATAATAATAATAATAATTAAATTTTGCAAAGTTTTCTTCTAGATAGAATTCATAAAATTACTTAAAACTATCAAATTCAATATCATTGTAGAGCATGCATTTTTATATCAAACTATTCAAAAATTTATTACATGAGTATGAGAACATCCTAAATTTAAAATATTTGATAAAATTTTACAAAATATCTTTAAATAGATCAAAAAATGTGATTTTTTTTCAAAAAAACTAATAGTTGTAAGGAGAAATATTATTTAAACCCCCAAAAAATCATTTGATTTGATTTACAACCAAGCAAAATCAGAAATTAAAAACTAAAGCATGTTTTCAATATCTTATCTTGAGAAGAACACCTCTCCCAATCAGCACAATGATTAAACCAACTCTGCAGTCTCAAAAATCATGCTCTTCTTCTTCTACCCTTCCCTTCTCTCTTTTTTTACCCAAAGCTCTGTTTCTTATAAATTGAAATAGAGAATGGAATAGGGAAATGAGATATATATATATATATATATATGATTGTGGACATCTTCACCTTAACCACTGAGATCTTTGCACTGCAGCACTCCTTTCTCACAGCATCGCTGCACTCACATTAATTCTCAAAAGTGAGAGTTTGGCACTGTCATGCCGGATCTCTAGCGCCGTTGAGCCACCCAGGCACCCACAACGCCACAGTGCTCAAATACACAGTAACACAACGTGCCTATAAAAAATTCTAGTTTAACTAAATTTCGTTCGAAATAAAATCAATACAATTTTGATTCATTTAGTTGTTAGGAAATATTTTACGTTTAATATAAACATGCAGCTTTATCGACGTCATAGCCATTTTCCTATATATACAAAAGATGGATCAATAATCACCATCAAGAAGATATGATAGGAGGAATCCAATGCTACAATTATTTTATTTTTTATTTCATTCTTCAATAACTACATGTTGTAAAATAAAAGAAATAATTAGTTATTTTAACAAACATTATTTTTAGAAATTTTTTTAATACAAATCTTTACAAAAATATTAATACAAAATTTTAAATCATTAACAATATATAACAAAAATCTAAATTACATATTATTTAAATTTTTTATTAGAATTATAATGAGGGTCACTAAAAGGAAAAATTTTAACGGGCTAAAGAGTATAAAGCTTGAATCCAATTGCCAATTAAACATGTAAGCTCTAACAGGCTTGGCATGTCACATCAACGCTCAATCTCTCGTTAAATGGGCCA
The DNA here is from genome assembly GCA_019925795.1 of Dendrobium chrysotoxum. Classification (NCBI taxonomy): domain Eukaryota; kingdom Viridiplantae; phylum Streptophyta; class Magnoliopsida; order Asparagales; family Orchidaceae; genus Dendrobium; species Dendrobium chrysotoxum. The sequence goes on from CM034302.1 coordinate 38,991,489, forward strand.
TTTAGCCTACTATTAAAATTTTTTAATTAAATTTTTTTTATATAATTAAATTATTTATTATACCGGTTCAAAAATTTGTGTTATATATATTTGACTCAGTCAATTCAAAATTTTGAAAATTTAATAATTATAAATTATTTTAAATGTCTGTCGAATCAGATTCTAAAAGATTTTTGAAATTTTAATTTGCAATTGAGACGGATGATCGAACTCCCCCAATTATTTTTACGAACTCCTGGCGCATTACGGGCCTTAATTCCTTAGCCGTTGCAGGCTGATAAAAGATCGTGTTCGATGTTAAGACGAACACGTGTCAAATTTATCTGGATCTGGCGTGGCTGAATCCACCAAAACTTTTTTGGGAAAAATCCACCAAAACTTGATCACGTGCTTCTCGTGTGCTTCCTTGAGCAGTACTTACAAAAACGTGGTAGCTCACGACTTTCATATATTTTTTTTCTTTTATACTTTTTTACGATTAAATGCTATTGACTTTGATATAAATAATTTAGTTTCAACAACTTTTTAGAACTTGATTAGTGGACAGTCTCCAAGCCTTTCATTTTTTTAATTCTACCGTACAGTGAAGTTACGCTTGCTGGCTGTCCATCCACCTTTCGGGACCCACTTCCGGAATAATATGGACATTATTTGATTCGACCTTGTATAATTTGTCAATAATGAAAAATATGATTTAATTAAGAATGGACTTGTTCAATAGGCCTGGTAAGTGGGAGTCCCGATCAAAGCTGCGTCCAATTTTTATGATAATTACAGTGGTAAACAGTAACTACGCTTTTATTACGCACCCTTACAAAAACTGGACGGTTTTTTGATCCGGACTCCACACGTAATAATCTCTCTTTAAGTGGACGAGTTGGCTTGGCAGGTACCCTTGCAGAATTGCCATTTACCCGCTGAATTGCGTAAGACCATGGCTAATTTGCTATCTGTCTTTTGTGTTCATGCTAAGAAATCACTGGCAAGCTCATGAATCGTTATATGAAGGAAGGTGAATGAAGAGCCTGAACATTAGCATAGGATTCAAGAGAGCTATTTGTTCTCAAGATCCCGACACATGACCCGAACACCACCACCGTGAGATCATTTGACCATCGCTGTTGGACTACTGCCCGATCAGCACCATCTGACTGCCGTCATCCCATCGCTCCACTTACATTGTTGAACAATCGCTCGATTCCACCGTCAGAACACTACATGAACTTTGCTACCGAACTACTGTCATAATGTTGTCATTTAATACCTGACCGACAACTCTGATTGGAAAACTGCCTGATGCCACCATCATACAATCTTTTAAAATCATCATTCGACAATATCTTGATGCCTCTGTTAGACCATAGAGTGATCACGATCGTTGCATAACTACTCTATGCCACCATCAGGCCGTTACCCTATAATCATCATCGGAACAACACCTATTGCTTCCGTCAAGCCACTATCCAACGACTATTGTTGGAAAATCACCAGATTGCCATCATAGCATCATTTTTTCTTCAATCAATGTCCCCCGACTATAGTCCTTCTAGCCACCATCTCTCCACAATGATCCTTTGGACCAATGTCTCCTGTCAATGATCCTTTAACTACCATCACCTACCAATAGTCTTTACCTACCGTACCTTACTACAATCTTCCGACCACCATCATCTAACTATAATCCTTGAACCTGCATCACTTGACTACAAGGAATTATGGCCCTCTAATCACCGTTCCTAATAACAGTCCTTCCAACAACTATCACCCAACTATGAGTCACCTGACTATAAGATGCCATTAAACATCACCTGACTAGGGGTTGCTATTAAGTGAAGATTATGTTTGTTTTCATTATGTTCAATTCTAGTAAAATATGTGTTTTAGTTAATGTGGTGCAAGAATATCTGAGGAAAAGTTTAAAAAATTTGTAAAGTTAGAATTAGCACCGTAGCTCCTCAAACACTAATGCCACAACGCCTTCAATGTCTTGGCCTCAGAACTAGACATTGCATATCTCAAGTCTCATGAAAATTATAAATTAATTCAACACTTCATGAAAATATAGTTAGCACGGTAGCACTACTAGCACCTCAGCAGCATAAAGGGAATGCCCCTATGCTCTGCTCTCTATCATTTTTGCAAATAACTCAACATCGAAGTGTTTACCTCTAAAGGGCCATATCGCAAGATGACATGTTTGAGTGCCACGAAGATCAATCTTTTATAGCACCATGGTGGAGTTGTTAAGAGGGGTTTACTCGGTAATCATCAGTTTGGGCTAGTCCAATGGTGCAGTGGAGTAAATTCAATAGAGCCGAGGCTCTAGTTCATCAATATAACACTATAGTGCCACCCTATCGAGCTTCACAATGCCTGATTCAGTTTATGTGAGAAAATATAAATAATTTTATGTTCTTTTGAGGAAGGGGACAAAAAAAAGTTTGAAGAAGTGCCTTGTGAAGTGGTTGGTCATTTGTGCATTGTAAAAAAAATCACTTAGGAGTGGAAGAGAGTGTTGAGAGTGAATGTGTGAAGAGAGAATCATTCTAAAAAGAGTCTGTCTGCAGGATATCTGTGACATTCTCAAAATTAGGGTGATTTTTTTTTCATTTTTTTTTATCTATTCTTAAAAGGAAGCAATAAAAAATGTTTTGTTCCAAATTAATTCAATGCTAGCTAACTTAATTTTATTGTCATAATGTTGACTCTTATATATAAATGTGAATGGCTATTCTTAATTACTCTCGTGCTTATTTGAAAATTTGCAATAGCTAGGTATAAAGTTAAAATTAAGTATAATATATTACCTCAATGGAGGAATGTTAGATCAATTAGGAATAATGAGATAGAAATCTTTCATACCAAGACATCGAATAAATAAGATTCTTGATTCTATGGAGATAAAATCACCGTAGAGAGGTGAAAACTTCTTTACACCTTTATAAGCTCGATAGATATCTATGGGTGTATATGCTCTAATTCATAACTATTGCAGATGAGTTTGCTTAGAAGAAAATAGGTTTATTCACTATCATTAGTCTAAATCATCTTAATTTTCTAATTATCTTCACTTTTTATTATATATTTTAGTATTGTTTGTACCACAACCTTATTTCATAGAGTAGCATAAACTTTATGGCTTGAGTTGGTAGTACTAGAGATAGTTGCAGCACACTTGTGTCCTTATAAGATCGACACTCTTCTCATACACTTTATTACTTGATCGATATAGGCACTTGCGTAACTGAGAATATCACACATGCATATGTCGGGGACACAAAAGTATATTTTTTGTAATTTTCTTTGTGTTGTCCAAAAAAGTGGCATATATAAACCTACTTTTATTGTTTAATTTTTAATTATTTAGTTAGATTTGTATTTATATTTATCACTTATGAACTTGTGAATATTTTATAATTATTATTTAATTTATTTTTTAGTTACATTTAATCTATTATTTGTTGTTTGTATATGCATTGCAGATCTGATAAGAGACCTTTATTACTTGACCTAGAAATAGAAAGGACCCATATAAAAATCCTAAAAAGTAAAAAGACTATCAAAGTATGTATGGTTGAACCAAATCCATATCATGATCAACCTTGACCTCTTTAGAGTATGCCAGTCCATTATTAGATGGAATCCATTAGAGTATTAGTCGATATACTATCCAAGTCAGTAGTTTCAACTAATCTACTATCCAAGCTGAAAGAGCGAATAGGTTGTTAGACCTATTAATTATATTCCTAGGCTAACCAAGAGAGGGGGTGAATTGGTACTTTTAAAATTCTCTTAAAATTTTGGAAAATTTTTTATCACAATACAAAACAAATCGTACTGTACGATCATAATTCGTACTGTATGAACAGAGTTAATCTTTGATGCTTTTCAACCACAGAAAAAATAAAACACAGTGCAGTGAGAAAATGCAGTAAAAAAAATAGAATAGAGAACACCAGATTTTATAGTGGTTCGGTCAAACATGACCTACATCCACTCCCTAGAGACTCCTTCTCTAGGTATTGCACTATATCAAAGTGACTCTCCTTTAGCCCCCACAGTAAGACGGAGAAGCCTTTACAAACTCTCTTCCACCAAATCCTAGTGCGGCAGAGAACTGACATCCTTTTTTAGCCTCCTGGTGAAGGCAGAGAACCAACGTCCTTTTTCACCCTCCTGGTGAAGAAAGAAAATCAATCGTCCTTTTTCACCCTCCAAGTGACGGTAGAGAACCAATCATCGTTTTTCAACCTCCAAGTGACGACAGAGAATCGGAAATCTCTTGAACAATTCACTTGTAAGAGCCTCTAAGGAGATTAGGAAAATGCTTGAAGTATAAATACTGAGATCCTCGCTATTCGATAACCTTGTGAATCCCGTCATAATTTTCTCTTCAAAAATCTCTCAACACTTTCTCTCAAACACTCTCCTAATCACTATCCCTTTCACACTCAAGAAAAATTTTCACAGAAGGATCATGGAAAAAATAGTTTTTAGGACCCTTAAGTACTAAGGACAAGAAAAACAGTCCAAAAACTGAAAATTTTAAGTTTCACGCGTGACGATCATCCCGTACGATCGACAATCGTAATGTACGAACAGTTTAAAATATGAAATATTCATCTGGTATGATTTAGTATGAACCCCAATCAGAGCCATTCGTACCACAAAACCTTCGATACGAAATCATTTCATACTGTACGAATAGTTCAAAAATTTTGACTACTCATCCCGGACGAATGAGTACGAACCCCAAACCGAGCTGTTCGTACCAACCAATCTTCTGTATGAAATCTATTTCATACTGTATGAATAGTTCAAAAAATTGAACGATTTGTTCCGTACGATCAAGTACGAACCAAAACTGAGCCATTCGTACCAACCAATCTTCTGTACGAAATATAATTCATACTGTACGAATAGTTTAAAAATTGAACGATTCATCCGTACGATCTAGTATGAACCTTATGACAACCAATTCAGAGCCGTTCGTACCGGCTGTTCGCCCTGTATGAACTGCTTGTACGAAGTATTCAGATCCATTCGTACAGAAAATCCTTATGTACGAAGGTAATTTCGTACTATACGAACTGGACTTAGAAAAATGTTCAAACAAATAGGCTCATTGTGGAGGACATAAAGTATAGATCATCTCGTCCGATCCCAAGATCATACTATATGATCAGTTAATTAAAAATTTTCACTCCCCCATTGTGTGTATGCACGGTTATCCAACTTACAATCACACTCTCACAGACTCAATAAAAAATAAAAGGTACAGACTTCACTCACAATAAACATTAGCAAATAAACTTGAAGTCTTCAGCAGTCTGGAATATGAGTTCCCTGAAAAATATGTTAGTACACACAAAAAGAAACTCCAATATTTGATAGGAGAAGAATAAAATAAATAATATGCTTTTATAATCATAAAAAATAACTTGTATCAGAATTCACTTGAATAAACAGATTCGCAAAAATCATAATAATCTCCCCCTTTTTGATGATGGCAAAATATTTATTGTTTGAGTTAACAATTAAATTCACATTTCTCCTAAGCTTCCACTAAATGAAAGCTCCCCCTAAATAAATGATCTCCTAAGCTCCCCCTAAAGAAATGACCTACCCTAAACAAGAGATAAGAGGAAGTTAGATGATCTAATAAGGAATGTAAAGATAAGAGGAGGATAAAAAGAAAACAACCACATACACACAAAAATAGAACAACCACATACACATACATTAATATTTCATATTAAACACACATATCAAGCAAAAAGTACACATCATGCAAAATCATGCAAAATACACATAACAAGTAACAAGTACCCATCATATAACATGCAACTGATAATGCAAAAAAAGTCAAATAATACAAATTTCCCCTTTTGACAACAACAAAAAGGGAAGTCATTCAAAGAAGTTGAGGATTTAAATAATGTTAAAAGAAGATTAACTACAATATTAAAATCAAATATAAAATGTAAAGACTCAAAATGGTTTAGATCACAGAGTATAATAAGGAGAAGAAAAGTTGATCTATGGCAGTAATGTAAAAGATAGATTAAGTAATCATAACTATTGTACAAATGATGAAAGAAAATTACCGAATTCCTATGTCAAATGTGACAATCATTGAGTAGTGAGATTTGAGAAAATGTTAAAGGAAAGAATAATTGATGATGACATTGTGGCGACATTGCGCATCTTTTCAAATATTTGGGCTAATTTTGTGCCTCTTAACAATTTTGGCGATATTGCACATCTTTTACTATATGGCACACTTTGTGCATTTTTTTTAAAATTTTGGCTCATATTGTTTTGACAAAATTAAATTCTTTCCAACAACATAATCCCTTAATCACTCGTACAATAATGAACACATTGATATAGATATTAAGAGTAATATTAAGACATCAAATATATAATAATTTAGACTAAGTAACACATGTCTAAAATAAGATAAAGAAAGATCTTTTTAATCTACACCAAATCATAACAAAATCTAAATATTTTGAGAAATTAAAAATATGCATAAAAATTTCTAATGTAATCCAAATTCAGTTAACATTTTATAAATTTGATGAACTACATTCGAGTATTCAAGATTAGTAAATTTTCAGTCATAGTCACAATCATAGAATAGTATGCATTAAACTTGAACTTCTTTATTCCATAATGATCCACATATATGAAATAGCAAGCTTTTACATTCAAAACAATCTCATAAGATAAAGCTTGCTAACACAAATATCATTCATACAACTACCACAGAAAAAACAATAAAAACTAGAATCACAACAATCACAGCCTGAAAGAATAACATAGCTAATAAAAAACAAAGATAAACAACTAGAAGGACATCTCTAATAGTCTGCAGGACCCTGATCTGGAAGAGGTGGAGGAGTAGTGAACATAGAAAAGTAGCTATTGAGTGTTGCAATTTTAGTGTTCACTGACTCGAACTGGTCTCGAATCCATCCCCTATCCTCATTATATTAATCATCCTGCTGCTTCAAATGCGCCTCCACATTATCAAACCTTTGATCAAGCTTATTAAAATACTGGACCATATCCTGATAGAAGTCTTGGTTGTGTCCAGGTGCAGGTGCAGGATCAGGTGCAGGTGCAGGTTTATCCTCAGAAATATCCTCATCTCTATCTCTCCCAAACAGTGCCCGAAAAGAAGCATTGGTGAAATAAAGTGGCAGTTCAGATGGTCCATCAGGGTAGATCATATTGTACTTCTTTTTAAGGATAAAACAAATCACATGACCAAGGGCAATATTCTTCTTTCTCTTTACACTAGGATGACCAATATCGGTGAGGGAATATAGATAGTCCAAAATTAATTGGGCTTCATCAATGGGTTGGCCAGTCATAATCAAGTAAGTGACAGTAGAAAGAAGAGGGGTCATGTTTAATCTATCTTCGGCCTTAGGAATGATGGAGGTCCTAAGAACATGTTGGATTATTCAAACATTTTGGTTCAAGGAGTTAACTCGAGGATAGTGAGTAGGTTGGTTTATATTTCTAATGACTTGATTGACTTCAGACCAATTATAGTCTGATCGAGAAGTTAGAGTATGTGCCCATATTCCCAGAGTTTTTAGATGAAAATATTCTCTAAGGCCCTCATTGGTTATTTCAACTCTTTATTTTAGGACCTAGGAATAGATTCTAGTATGGTCCTGATTAAAAGTCATGTTGGCCAAAAACACATGGAATAAATCTTTATTATATGTAAAGATCAGAGTGAGAAGAAAAGAAAACTGGGTAGAGTCAAACAGTGACATTACTGCAAAGTAAAGTTTTTCTTGTAGTAGAATGCGGGAAGGTGTTACTTTAGATGTGGCATACCTATAGAAAGCTTCCTCATTTTGAGCACTTAAGAAGTTATCATCCCAATCCCTCCAAGATGATGATCCTCTAGATTGACGAGCTCTCTTTCGCTTCCTGACGTCTCTTTTTAATTCTCTGAAGGGTTTGAAAATGAAAGTGAAATGAAAGAAAATGACCCTCCTTTATATAGAAAAGTAATCAATCATACTGTACGAAAAAATTTTGTACGGGACAAAATGAATTTCGTCTGGGATGAATCAAATTTCATACAGGATTAATGGAAACAGTCAAAAATGAAAAGATTTTTTTTAATCTGCTAGTCCTGAGGTGTCCTTTTGTATAGGCTTTTTGACTTCCTGATCATACAGATAATGACGTATTCATCCAAGATGATCAGGATATTAAAGGATCGTTCAGGTGACGGTTAGGTTTGTGCTTATCCAAATTGACACATGGATCATACAGATGAAGACGTGTTCATACGTACGATCAACAATAATAACTGACACTAACTGTGAACATACCCCATTCGTACAGATGAATCTTCTACAATCGTACAGTACGATGAAACAATCGTACAGTATGAACCGACAAAGAAAATATAGTTTTGTTACTCCAACTTTACAAGTTTTCAACACTAAAATAAAGACCAACACAAGAAAAATTTTTTAATTTTTTTTTAAAAAAACACAAGATACCCACAAAACACAATAAACTAGAAACAAACAAACTAATAAACACATACAAAACAAATTTACAAAATTTTCAATCATGCATTAAGATCAATCACACCTAGCCTTATCCTTAATATACTAAAAGTGTCAAAAGCTAGGGGTTTTGTAAAAATATCTGCAAGTTGATATTTAGTAGTGACATGATGTAGTTCAATTACCCCTTTCGCTACATGATCTCTTATGAAATGATGCCTTATATCAATATGCTTTATTTTAGAGTGTTGAATAGGATTCTTTGAAATGCAAATGGCACTAGTGTTATCACAAAAGATTGGAATTGTACCAATAAAAAATCCTAAGTCAACCAATTATTGTTTTAACCAAAGCACCTGTACAACACAACTCCCTAAGGTAATATATTTTGTTTCAGCTGTAGAAAGTGCTACTAAATTTTGTTTTCTACTGGACTAAGAAACTAAAGAATTTCTAATGAATTGATAAGTCTCAGAAGTACTCTTCCGATCAATCCTACAGCTAGCAAAATAAGAATTTAAGTATCCAATTATTTCAAAAGAAGAACTATTCTTAGGATACCAAATCCCTAAATTTTGAGTTCCTAAAAGATATCTCAATATTCTTTTCACTACTATGAAATGTGATTCCTTTGGATCAGATTGAAATCTAACACATAAGCAAACACTAAACATAATATCTGGTTGGCTAGTAGTCAAGTAAAGAAATGATCAAATTATTCATTTATACTTCTTTTGATCAATAGATATTCCCTTAGAACTCTTATCTAATAGTACTGAGGAACTCATGGGTGTAGTTACTGGTTTAGCATTATCCATTTCATACTTTTTGAGGATGTTCTTAACATACTAAGACTGAATAAGAAAAGTTCCTTCCTCATTTTTCTTTATGCTAAAACTAAGAAAATAACTCAAGTCACCCATCAAACTCATCTCAAATTCACTACTCATTGTTTTTGAAAATTCATCACATAAAGATTTATCAGCTGATCTAAAAATGATGTCATCCACATATATTTATATAATGAGTATTTCATTATCTATTCTTTTTAAAAATAGAGTGGTATCAACACTTACCTTAACAAATGATCTATTTAATAGAAAAGTGCTTAACCTCTTATACCAAGCTCTAGGTGCCTATTTTAGTTCATATAATGCCTTTTTCAATATGAAAAAATGATTAGGAAATTTAGAATTTTTAAAGCCAGGAGGTTGCTCAACATAAACATCCTCTTCTATCACCTCATTCAAAAAGGCACTCTAAACATCCATTTGATATAATTTAAAGTCTTTAAAACAGGCAAAGGATAACAAAACTCTAATTGCTTCAAGTCTTGCTACAGGGGCAATATCTCCTCAAAATTCATTCCTTCTATTTGATTAAACCCCTTAGCTACCAATCTAGCCTTATTCCTAATCACAACTCCTGAATCATTCATTTTGTTTTTGAGCATCCACTTAGTCCTAACTAGACTTTGATCTTTTGGCCTTTCAATTAGCTCCCAAACATTATTTCTTTTAAATTGATTTAATTCTTCTTGTATGGCCAAAATTCAAAATTCATCCAAAAGTGCTTGATCTATATTAGTGGGTTCAATCATTGAAATAAAAGTTGAATGATTTACTTCTTTCCTAAAATCATGCCTAGTCCTAACTCTTTCACTTGGTTCTCCTAAAATCAACTCTTTAGGATGAATTCTAACAAATTTCCATTCTTTAGGCAATTGGTTTTCTTCTTCCTTTTCAACCCTTTCTTCAACTTTTTGATTTTCAAGTTTTTGGGTTACCTCCTCAACCTCATCTTCATCCAATTTAGACCCTTCAGTATTATAAGATTCATAAAAAATAATATGAGTGGTCTCCTCAACTACTAATATTCTTTTATTAAAAACTCTATAGGATTTTTTAACACTTGAATAACCTAGAAAGATTCCTTCGTTAAATTTGGGATTAAATTTTCCTAAGAGAGTTTTGTCATTATTATGAATGAACACTTTACATCCAAAAATATGTAGATGTGAGAAGTTGGGACTTCTACCTTTAAGAAGTTCATAAGATGTATTATTTAATTTATATCTAATGTACACCCTATTCAATACATAGCACGCTGTGCTAACTGCTTCAGCCCAAAAATATTTTGGAAGTGAATATTCTGTCAACATGGAACTAGTAGTTTCAATTAATATCCTATTCTTTCTTTCTACAACTCTATTATATTGAGGTGTCCTAAAAGTTGAGAAGTTGTGTTCAATCCCATGATATTTACAAAAATCATCAAACAATTTATTTTCAAATTCTCCCTCATGATCACTTTGCATAGTTACAATTTTAAAACCTAGTTTTCTCTGAATCCAAGTGGCAAAATCTCTAAACTCTTCAAATGATTCACTCTTGTGATTCAAAAATCTAATACAGGTGAACCTAGAATAATCATCCATAATTACATACCCAAATCTTTTTCCTCCTAAACTAAAAGTACTAACAGGTCCAAATAGATCCATGTGAAGAATTTCTAAGGGCTTGCTAGTCCTAATTTCCTTGATTGAACTGAAGGAGGATCTGACTTATTTTCCTAATTGACATGCATCACACAAATGATCTTTAGTAAAGTCTAATTTGGGTACACCTCTAACTAGCCCCTTTTGGGTGATTTTTCTAAGATTTTTCATACTAGCATGACAAAGCCTTCTATGCCATAGCCATGACTCATCAAATACAGTTTTTAAATAAAGAGTAGTAGAAGGTTTTATAGAATTTAAATCTAGCATGTAAACATTATTCACTCTATCACCATTTAACACAACAGCTCCATTTTGACTAATAACACAACTAGTAGGCAAGAATTTTATATGATAACCTTTGTCATACAATTAACTTATGCTCAACAGATTATATTTTAAGCCTTCAACCAATAGAACATTTTCAATCATAGAATTTCTAGAATTTCTAATTATACGTGTACCTACCACTCTCTTGGTAGTATTGTCTCCAAGTGTAACCTTACCTACGTTCCTGGCTTTAAGTGTTATAAATTGATTTGCATCTCCAGTCATATGCTTAGAATAACCACTATCCAGGTACCAAATACTCTCACGAGGTCTTGTGTGAGAGAGATCCTGTAAAATTATTAAATGTTAGACTTGGGAACCCAAAAAAGTTTGGGTTTACCTCTAGATAATTTTAAAATAGATGCATTTGTGATATGCTGTGATTTATGCATCTTTGGTCTCCATATTAGATGTGTTCTTTGTTGAATAGTACAGGTGTGAGAAATATGTCCTATCATACCACAAGAAAAATACTTTATTCCAGGAAAAGGATTCACCAATCTATTTGTCCTAAAAGATTTTTTTTTAGACTTTGAACAAGTGGTCTTGTAGTAGGATTTATGAAAATCTTCAAGTTTGGGTAGTTTCTTATTTTTTTAAAGTGCTTTTAACTGAACTTCAAGATATGCATTAGCACTTTCTAGAATTGAATTATCAATCTTCAAATTATGCTCTCTAGTATCTGATTCATCAATGAAAGTTTTGAAATCACTTTCAAGTTCAGTGTGTGATGATTTTGAAAGTTCATGCTGATTATTTAAATCATCAAATTCCTCCAATAAAGTCATGTGGCTGCTATCAATTAATGCATTATCTTTCCTAAGGATTTCATATTCTTTTTGCAGCTTTAGATAATCCATATTCAATTTTTCATACAATTTTTTTAGTTTCCTATATGCTGAATGAATGCGTTCAGAAACTTCAAATAATTCTTCATAACTTAAATCACCTACCTCATCTTGATCCAAATGATCAAGGTTGTCAGCCATTAAGCACAAATTTGTGACTTCCTCTTCAGGTGCTATTTTTGAAGAATTTGAGTCTGCCCAAAAAGCTCGTTGAAGTCTCTTCTAGCCCTTTCAATCCTTTAGTTTCTCCTCAGCTTTCTCCTTGTTAGGATTAGCCTTGAGATTGGGGTAATCCATCTTTATGTATCCTGGCTTCCTGCATTCATAATAAATAATATCATTAGAAGCCTTAATATTTTTATGGAACTTACCTTTGTTCCACTGTTGGCATTTTCTCTGCTTCCTTTTTAGGAAACTTCTAAATTACCTTGTCATCATGGCAATATCCTCTTCATCCTTAGGTAGTGACTGATCACTGTCTGAACCTTCCACCTTCAAAGCTATGTTCTTCTCCTTTCGCTTGTCTCCTGCATCAATCTGTCTTTGAGTCACAGATTGCTCATAAGTAATTAGTGATCCAAGAAGATTGTCAATAGAATAGACATTTAAATCTTTTGATTCAGTTATCACAGTAATATTTGCATCATAAGAAGTAGGTAAGCAACAAAGTATTTTATTTACTTTTTCTGCATTCGTTAATTCCTTACCTAAGGCATGAAATGAAGTGGCTATATGTGTAAAACATATATACATGTCTGAGATTGATTCATTCAGTTTCATGCGAAAGAGTTCAAAATCATGCAAAAAAATGTTCAATCTAATTTGCTTCACTTCATTTGTACCTTCGTATGTAATGCAAAGTCTATCCCATATTTTCTTTCCAGATTTATAAGTAGAAACACGCATATAGTCTTCAGATTTAAGAGCACAGAAAAAGCTATTCAAGCATTTTGCATTTAGTTGTGCTAATTCCCTTTCTTCTAAAGTCCAATCAATAAATGGTGTTTTAACTCTTATGCCATCTACAAGTCTAGTAGGTGCAGTGTAACCATCCAGAACTAACATCCACATGCGATAGTCAAGAGATTACAAAAAAGTAGACATGCGAGTTTTCCAGAAATCAAACAGAATATTATCAAACAAAGGTGGTCTAGTGATCGAGTAACCTTCTAATATGTTTCAGTTTCCAAAATTAGCCATGATCAAATTTTAAAAATTATTTTAAATAACTATTTTTGAAATAGGCTCTGATACCACTTGAAAGAGCAAATAGGTTTTTAGACCTATTAATTACGTCGTTAGGCTAACCAAGAGGGGGGGGGGGGGGGGGGGTGAATTGGTACTTTTAAAATTCTCTTGGAATTTTGGAAAATGTTTTATCACAATATAAAGCAAATCATACTGTACAAACATAATTCATACTATACGAACAGAGTTAATCCTTGATGCTTTTCAACCACAGAAAAAATAATACGTAGTATAATAAGAAAATGGAGTAATAAAAATAGAATAGAGAACACTAGATTTTATAGTGGTTCTGTCAAACACGACCTACATCTACTCTCTAGAGGCTCCTTCTCTAGGTATTACACTATATCAAAGTGACACTCTTTTAGCCCTCACAGCAAGGTGGAGAAGCCTTTACAAACTCTCTTCCACCAAATCCTAGTACGAAAGAGAACTGACGTCCTTTTTCACCCTCCTAGTGAAGGCAGAGAACCAACGTCCTTTTTCACCGTCCTGGTGAAGGTAGAGAACCAATCGTCATTTTTTACCCTCCAAGTGATGATAGAGAACCAATCATCCTTTTTCATCCTCCAAGTGATGGCAGAGAACCAGAAACCTCTCAAATAATGCACTTGCAAGAGCCTCCAAGGAGATTAGGAAGATGCTTGAAGTATAAATATTGAGATCCTCACTATTGGATAACCTTGAGAATCCCCTCACAATTTTCTCTTCAAAAATCTCTCAATACTTTCTCTCAAACACTCTCCCAATCACACTCCCTTTCACTCTCAAGAAAAATTTTCACAGAAGGATCATGAACAAAATAGTTTTTAGGACCCTTAAGTACTAAGGACTAGAAAAACCATCCAAAAACTGAAAATTTTAAGTTTCATACATGACGATCGTCCCGTACGATCCACATTCATGCTGTACGAACAGTTTAAAATATGAAATGTTTATCTCGTACGATTAAGTATGAACCCCAATCAGAGCTATTCGTACCACAAAACTTTCAGTACGAAATTATTTCATACTGTACGAATAGTTCAAAAATTTTGACTATTCATCCCGGATGAATGGGTACGAACCCCAAACCGAGCCATTCGTACCAACCAATCTTCTGTACGATATCTATTTCGTACAGTATGAATAGTTCAAAAATTGAATGATTCATCCCATACGATCTAGTATGAACCGAAATCGAGCCATTCGTACCAACTAATATTCTGTATGAAATCTATTTCGTACTGTATAAATAGTTCAAAAATTGAACAATTCGTCCCATACAATCCAGTACGAACCTTAAGACAGCCAATTCAGAGCTGTTCGTGCCATACGAATTACTTGTACGAAGTATTCAGAGCCATTCGTACAGTAAATCCTTATATACGAAGGCAATTTCGTACTGTACGAACTGGACTTAGAAAAATGTTCAAACATACAGGCTCATTATAGAGGACATAAAGTACTGATCATCTCGTATGACCCAAGATTGTACTGTACGATCAGTTAATTAAAAATTTTCACTCCCCCATTATGTGTGTGCACGGTTATCCAACTTACAATCACACTCTCTTAGACTCTATAAAAAATAAAAGGTATAGACTTCACTCACAATAAACATTAGCAAATAAACTTGAAGTCTTCAGCAGTCTGGAATGTAAATTCCCTGAAAACTATGTTAGTACACACAAAAAGAAACTCTAATATTTGTTAGGAGAAGAAAAAAATAAATAATAGGCTTTTGTAATCATAAAAAACAACTTGTATCAGAATTCACTTGAACAAACGGATTCGTAAAAATCATAACACAAGCCAATAATTTTGAGCTAAAACCTATTAATATCTAAATGGTTTATAATTCTCATTTAGGGGGAACTTGTGTTGAGGCTCCAAATCAACATTTAGTTAGTTTCTTAGAAATTTATGCAACGTTTAAGTATAATTGAGTTAGTGATAACACCATTAGACTTCAATTATTTCCATTTTCTCTAAGAGTCAAAGCAAAAATATGGTTGAGTTTTCTTCCCTTATGCTCCTTAACCACTTGGAATGAGTTGGCATAAAAGTTCCTAGCAAAGTACTAATAAGTGTAAATTATGCAGTATTTTAGTTATGTTAAATGTAATAAAAATATATTATTTTAGTTTTATTTATACTAGAATTATGTAGGAAAAAGAAAAAATTATAAGTGTTGAACATCGCCTTAGCACCGATGAGATAATGCTGCAGCATCATATCGATAAACTCCAAAGCATTGATTATAACATTGTCGCACCGACCTTCTCTATTTACAAGTGTCGTAGAATCATAAATGTTAGTGTTACAGTACATCACAGTGCTGCTGTGCTAAAAACTAACATTTTAGTATTGGGTGTCTCAAGAAAATTCAAGCAGGAGTGTTAGCTTTTTAAATGCCACAACACTAGAATGACATTCCAAGCTTTGTAGTGCTCATGGTTTTATAGCACCATAGTGGAGCAATTAAAATTTCTAAGAATCATGCCTACTTAATAAAAATATGCTTCAATTTGGGCAGTAATTGTGCCATATCATCTAGCGCCACGACAGAGCCAATATTACAACACCGAGGTGCTAGTTCATTTTACACTGCTGTAGTACCACCTTGTTTAACATGGTGCTAGAGTTCAATCCTGTACTTACTATAAATAGATATCAATTCTATTATTTGTAGAGCTCATCCCCTTGAGTGAAAATTTAGTACTTTTAAGTGTATTTCTTTAGTGCCCCCTTAGAGTAAATTTTAAGGGAGGCTAGGGAAGTGTTGCAAATCTGGACCCATTTTATGATTTTGATGATAACAAATATTATTGAATTTCTTATTATGCTATCTCCTATTAATTATTATTATTGCATATCTGCTTTTTTCTATGCACTAATATTTCAGGTCCATCGTATACTTGCAAGTTTGATTAACTCAATATTAGATAGACTAAGATTAAGTATGTCATGAAAAGTCTATATTTTTAATTCTTATATATTTTTACCTTTTTTGAGTCAAATCATGTATTTAGTGGATACTAAGCTTGACAACCATGCAGATAAATACTCAAGGGAGTTAGTGACAATAAAAGAAGTTAGATTTTTGAACTAATCATACTATATGATTCATATCATATTATACAATCAGCTAATTAGAAAATAATTAAAATAACTAATTATGATAATTAAGATAAGATGAACTAATCATACTGTACGATGTATATCGTATAAGATGATAAGTTGAAATTAGGATCCCAGATGCCTATCATAATTTAGACAATATTTTGAAATTCAAAATTTGTACTCATCATACTATATGATAGGTATCGTACTATACGATGTAATTAAATCTTGCCTAAATTAATCTTGTTATTATAAAACTATTTTGGATTAATTGATCTAATTGGATCGTACAGGATGATTTAACCAATTGTACTGCACAACCCAATTCCTCTATGGGACAATAATTATATCATTGCCAATCTCATGGGATGATAATCCAAGTCATTTGAACTAATCATACCAGGTGATGATCTAAATCATCCTAGATGATCAGCTCAATTCCTTGAACTAATTGTATAACACCTAGCTCTTTGTATAGTACTAATAGGAGTACTTTGAACTAATCATATTTGATGATCTATGATCGTACTATATGATTAGAATTGAATTTAGTACTTTTTATGAGGCCTTGTATGTAATCTCTCTCATTGAATTATTTTAAAGTCTTTAGCTGCTGAGTGTTCTTGAGAGGGAGCTTTGAGTGGAAGATCTAGGAGAGGTTTGGAAAGAAGAGGGAGAGCTTGTGTGTGAGGGAGAAGTAGTTTGAGGGGTTCACATGGTTGCTCCAAGCAAGTAACTTGCCTTATTCCTCTAATTATTTGTCATCATCATTACTTAGATGTTTTGGTAAATTTGTTTTCTTCTGCACTAAGTAAAAAATAATAAAAAAAATCTAAAAATATTATCTTTATTTTTAAATTAAGCAGTTAGCATTTTTAATTAACTAATTCACCCCCCTCTTTGTGTGCTTAGGGATAAGTTCACTTAGGCTTAACATCCTTATCAAACTTTCAATTAGTATCAGTGTGGTAATCAAAATAGTGTTTTAAAAAACCTAGAGAAAAATGATCAATGGCACACTTCAGAAATAGAAACACCATAAAAGATTACTTAATTACTCATCCACCATTATTTGAAAATACTCCCTTTAATTTTTAGAAAATCTACATGTCAACATTTTTAGAATCTACTAATTTTAAGATGTGACATATGATTCAATATGGATATTTTTTACCATCATGTATTATTAATGGTATGAAAATTGATATTCCTTATAATGAATGGAGTCAAGAGGATAGAGAATTTTCTCAATTAAATGCTAAATATCTTAACTATTTTTTCTGTGTTTTGAAATCTGAGGACTATACGTGTGTATCAACCTGTACTATTGGAAAGAAAATATGGGATAAATTATGTATCACTTATGAGGGAACTAGTGAAGTTGAACAATCTAGGTTAGATATTCTATTACATGATTACAAACCCTTTTGCATGAAACCTAGCAAATTAATATCAGATATATACACCAAGTTGACACAAATAGTGACATCTTTGTATGCATTAGGTAGAGAGCTATTGAATTATGAAAAAGTTAACAAAATCCTACGTTGCTTACCTAGTGTGTACGAGGCTAAAATTATTTCAATTATTGAATCAAAAGATTTAAGTATCTATTCTATTAATAATTTGCTTGGGTTACTCATTGCCTATGAGTAAGGCATGAGTCAAAGACTAAATTATGCAGGTGATAAAAAGAAAGAGAAGAGTGTGGCTTTGAAGTTAACAATTCAGACAATGAATATTCAGTAGTGGAGGAGGATGATGACATTGCGTTGATGACCCACTAGTTCAAAAGCTTTTTAAAGAGGATGAAAAGGTGTCATCAACAATAGTGGAGTAAAGGCAAAAGCAATAGAAATTTCAAAGCGTCATCTGACATAATACATTTTGAATGCAGTAAACTAAGACATCTCCAAATAGACTGCCCTAACTTTAAAACTCACCAGTTAAGGAGAATGGTGAAGAAAAGGCTAAATTTAGGAAGGGGAAGAACAAGACACAAAAGGCATTTTGGGTAGACTTCTCCTCATAATCATTAAAACTAGAAGCAGAGGAGGAGGTAATAAACCTGTATCTTTTCGCTAATGATAATCTTGATCAATCAGATCAAGAAGAAGTATGTCAGCTCACCTATGATGAATTATTTATTATTTTGGAGAAAACTCATGATTCATACAGGAAATTGAAAAAGTTGTTTGCTAATCTGAATAGTAATTTTACTACTTTGCAAAAAGAGCATACTTATTTGATAGATAATCATTTTAGATTGGATAGAAATCACATATCTTTACTTGATAAGTATGATGCATTAAACAAGAAGCATACTAAATTATTTATTGCATATGATTCCTTAAAAATAAAGCATGTTGAATTAGAAAACTCATTAAAAAACTTAGAGGCATGCCTAACAGAGATAGATGATAGTGAGCATGCATTTAAAATGAAAGTATCCATTCTAGAAAGTGCAAATAAATTCCTACATGAAAAAAATAATACACTTCAAGATAATCAAATATCACATACATTGGCATAATGGCATAACTCATCACAGCATGCATCATATATCCCTAGGAAGAGGCACCATAACTCACCTAGATTAGTAAATCCTTTTCCTGGTATTAGATATTACTCTTGTGGAATGCTAGGATACATAGCCCTTACTTGCAATATCCATCGTAGAACACATCTAGTATGGAGGCAGAAACTACTTGCATCACAGCATAGCATGCAAACATCTCAATCATCAATGTATAAGGTGGAACCCAAACTCACTTGGGTCCCCAAATCTAATATTTAATGACTTTGTGGGGAAGCTCTCACAAAAGACCTAGTAAGATCATGTGGTACCTGGATAGTGGATGCTTTAGGCACATGACAGGTGATTTGAAGCAATTCATCACAATGGAGGCCGGGTCATAAGGCAAGGTCACACTAGGGGATAACACCACTAGGAGAGTGGTTAGCTCATGTATAATTGACCATTCCAAAAATTTTATCATTGAAAATATTTTATTAATTGATGGCCTAATGCATAAATTATGGAGCATTAGTCAATTGCGTGATAAGGGTTTTGATATATAATTTTTATCTACAAAATACATGATTACTTTAAATAAAAATTTTGTTTTAGAAAGAAAAAGGGTAAATAACATTTATATGTTTAATTTGAATTACATTAAATATTTCAATTCTTTGTGTTTGAAAACTATAATTGATGAATCCTGGCTTTGACATAGGAGACTATATCATGCAAGCATGAAGACCCTTAGGAACATTACCCAACAAAAATCTAGTTAGAGGCATACCTAAGTTAGACTTCAGTAAGGATCACCTTTATGATACCTGTCAACTAGAAAAAACTAAGTTAGGTCTTCATTTCATTCAATCAAAGACATCAATATCTGTAGGCCACATGAAATACTTCATATAGACTTATTTGGACCAGTTAGCTCAGCCAGCCTAGGAGGGAAATTACATGGATTTGTAATAGTTGATAACTATTTTAAATTAACTTAGGTTAGATTCCTAGCACAAAAATGTGAATCATTTGAGAAATTTAGAACCTTATCCACATGGATACAAAACAAATAGGATGTGAAATATCAACGATTCATAGTGATCATGGTGGAGAGTTTGAAAATGAGAGATTTGAATTGTTTGTCAAGAAATATGGATAGAACATAACTTTTCTGCCCCTAGGACCCCTCAACAACATGGAATAGTTAAGAGAAAAAAATGAACTTTAGCAAAAGCTACTAGGGCCATACTAGCTGAATATTATCTCCCTAGATACTTTTAGGCAGAAGTAGTAAATACCTCTTATTATATTTTAAATAGGGTGAATGTTAGATCCAAGTTAAATAAGATACCCAATGAACTACTTAAGGGTAGGACACCCAATATTTGTCACCTACATATCTTTGGGTGAAGATGTTTTGTCCTAATCAAAAGAAAATCACCCTTTAGAAAATTTGATCCCATTTTCGATAAAGGAGTCTTCTTAGGTTATTCATCTGAAGGTAAGGCCTATAAAATCTTCAATAAGAGGACCTTAATAGTAGAAGAGTCTACCCATGTTGTGTTTGATGAATCAGATAGGACCTCTCAATCTAAACTAGAAGAAGAAGAAGTAGAGGTAATTCAAGGGGTAAAAGCCATTAACATAGGAGATAGAGTAAAACCTCAGGTACCCATGCCTAGAGAATGGAGATACTCATCTTGTCATCCTAAATAATTAATCTTAGGAGACCCATCTAATGGTGTTAGAATTAGGCATGAACTAAGAAAGGAGGTTAGTCATTATGCATTTATCTCCATGATAGAACCCACTAACATTGATCAAGCCCTAGCTGATGAATTATGAATCCTAGAAATGCAAGAAGAATCAAATCAATTTATTAGGAATGATATTTGGGAGTTGGTGAGTAGACCTAAAGACTAGAGTGTTGTAGGAACCAAATGGATTTTTAAGAATAAAATGAATGACTTTGGCATAGTAGTGAGAAATAAGGCTAGATTAGTAGCTAAGAGATACAATCAAAGTGAAGGGATTTACTTTGAAGAGACTTTTACCCCAGTAGCTAGACTAGAAGCCATTAGAGTGCTCTTAGCCTTTGTTTGCTTTAAAGGATTTAAGTTATATTAAATGGATGTTAAAAGTGCTTTCCTAAATAGGGTAATTAAAGAGGATGTGTATGTTGAGCAACCCCTAGATTTAGAGAACTCTCTAGATTTAGAGAACTCTAAATTCCCTAATCATGTATTAGGACTAAAGAAGACATTGATTGGTTAAAGCAAGCACCTAGAACCTGGTATGAAAGGCTGAGCACATTCCTTCTAAATAGAGCTTTTATTAATAGTAGTGTAGAAACCACCCTATTCCTAAAGAAAGAAGGATTAGAACTACTCATAGTTCAAATCTTTGTTCATAGAATATTATTTGGATCTACAAATAAAAATCTTTGTGACAAATTCTCAAAAACTCTGTGTAAGGAGTTTGAGATGAGCATGGTGTGAGAGCTAAACTATTTTCTTGGATTTAGTCTAAAGAAGAAGGATGATGGAACATTCCTTAGTCAATCAAAATACATCAAGGACATCCTTAAGAAATATGAAATGGATAATGTTAATGTAATAAACACTCTGATGAGCTCTATTATTCTGTTAGATACAGACCCAAATGGAAAATCAATTGATTAGAAGAATTATAGAGGGATAATTGGATCACCCCTTTACTTAATTTCCAATAGACCTAATATCATGTTTATTTTTTATCTCTGTACTAGATTTCAAGCTAATCCCAAAAAATCCCACATGAGTGTTGTTAAAAGAATTCTTAGATATCTTCTTGGAACCCAAAACTTAGTAATGTTGTATCATAGATATAGTACTTCTTTTGAGATCATAGGATATTTTTATTCTGACTTTACAGGTTGTAGGGTTGATAGGAAAAACACCTCTGGAACATGTCAATTCATATGATTATATTTAGTCTGCTAGTTTAGTAAAAAAATAAAACTCTATCGCCTTGTCTACCACTGAAGTAGAATATATAGCTGTAGGGAGTTATATTACACAAGTCCTATGGCTTAAATAATAAATATTAGATCTTGGACTACCTATAGGCACCATTCAAATCATGTGTGATAATATTACTATCATTTGCATATTAAAGAATCCAATCCAACATTCAAGGACCAAACACATAAACATTAGGCACCATTTTATTAGAGTCTATGTGATAAAAGTGGATATAGAGCTACATCATGTAGCTACTAAAAATTAATTGACAGATATATTTACAAAACCACTGATTTTTGAAAGCTTTAGCATCTTAAGAACTAGACTAGTTGTTATAGATATTCATGCTTAAATAAGAATGATTTGAAAATTAAAAAAATAAATGTTTTTTGTGTCTTTTTTTGAATTTATTTTATGATTATTTGTATTATTTCTTTTGATTCTTGTGATTTATTTTATGTTCTTTTATTGAGCTTTCCTAATCATCACACACTACTTTCTGAATTTTATTCACATCATATTGTACGATTTCACATCGCTCTGTATAATATTCATAAAAAATATTAAATCATTGATCATAACACATCTACCAGCTAATATTGATCAATCATTGGTGATGGTGCTGTACTAACACCTACTTCGTATTGTATGATACATGTGGCAATGGACATTGTGTGAATTGAATTTGGTTGGTATGATATTTAATACCGTATCGTACTATACAAACACTTGTTCATACAGGACAATCAGACCAGTCAACAATCATCTAGGTTGACACCTCAGGATGAATGTCTTCTCTCTAATCGTCTAGTATAATTCTGATCATACTATATGATAAGACTACCTTTTTGACTGATCAGACTGGACAAAATTATATGAACTCAATTATACTGTATGATGTCTCTATCATAATGTACAATATGGCCATTCTATTTAAAGAGAGAAAGTTCAAAGCTTTTCTTCACTCAACCTATTTCACTCTTCTTACCTCCTCTCTAAAGATCTTTTCCTTTAAAATGGCCTGAGGAAAGAGTTCACGAGCTCTAATTGGAAGTTCTTCTCGACTCCCCTTAGATCTTTGGTTTGCCAAAGCCATTTATGAAGAGGCCTACAATTGATACAAAATTGTCGGGATCACACCTTCCAAGGTCGTAAACCAGGAAGTTTTAAACTTCTAGGTACTCTCTCTTTGCTTGCACCACCCTTCAGTTTATTATCACACTTGCCTACCCGTTCAATTCTAAACTTCTTTTCAAAAATTTTTCTAGTCTCTGAATTAATAGTGAGGGTACTACCATCCAATCTTACATCAATAGTAGGCTTATAAAAATTACCTACCATGATTTTTATGAATTCCTCCACCTTTCCACGACTGGAAAAATGTTCACCTCATAGCTTTAAATGCTGACTACGATCAGACCCTTGTAAACACCACCCTTTGGGAATCAAATATTAGATACCACATCGCCTATGTCAATACCTTAGTGCATAATGCTAGAGTCATCCAGCATATCCTTCATAACTCAATAATTCCAAAAACTAGGGATCAAATTAACATCACACTTGTTCTATCATTGGCATTTTCACTTTGTGGATGATGAGCCAATGGAAGCAGAGGGAGGTCCAACACCAACACCAGTTCAAGCACTTGCACCTATTCACCAATAATCACAATATGATATGATGGTTTAGAAGTTTGGCCAGTGAGAGGCCATTTTGGCACCTACGTAGTAGAGTAGCAACAATAATATGAAAATGATATGATTCACTTTAATAACTATGTAGCAAAGCACTAGCAACAACATGATAATGACAAGTCCTAATTTGGAGAGTAATTTGCTTCAATCTAACGATTCTTCCACCCACCACCACCACCTCCACCTAATAATAATCCATCATACTTTTAGTTTATTCTATATTTTTGTCCTTGTGTCTATTTTGTTTTTACTTCTATCCTTTGTGATGTATGTGCTTCTCTATTGTGTCTTTATTTAGTAAATTTCTCCTTTTTGTGATGTCAAAAGGGGGAGTAGTTTGTTATTGGTAGATTATACTCTATGTTGAGATGATTAATCAACTATTTTTTTTCATTTCCTATTGCTTGTGTATTCTTTCTTTATGTATTTTTTTTAAATAAAAAAACTCCCTATATTTGAGATATTTACCAACAATATTTGTGATCATGAAAAAGGGAGAGATTATTGCAAATTTGGACCGAAAGTCTTGCAATTTTGATGATAACAAATATCATTGGATTCCTTACTATGCTATCTCCTATTAACTACTATTATTATATATCTGCTTTTTTTTTTTGCACTAATATTTTAGGTCCACCGTACACTTACGAGTTTGATCAGCTCAAGATTGGGTGATTAGGGTTAAGTATATAGTGAAAGTCCATATTTTTAATTCTTATGTATTTTTTACCTTTTTTTTTAGTCAAATCATATATTTGGTGGATACTAAACTTGGTAACCATGCACACACATACTCAAGGGAGTGATTTAGTAACAATATCAAAAGTTAGATTTTTTGAACTAATCATACTGTACAATCCATATCATACAATATAATAAGCTAATTAGAAACTAACTAATTATGATAATTAATACATGATAAAATAATTATATTGTATGATGTATATCATACATGATGATCATTTGAAATCAGGATCCTAGTCACCAATTAAAATTTAGGCAATATTTTGAAATTCAAATTTTATACTCATTGTTGTGTATGACATGTATTGTACTGTACGATATAATTAAATCTTGCCTAAATTAATCCTATGATTAGGGAATGAATTTATATTATTTGATCTAGTTAGATCATACAGGATGATTTGACCAATAATATTGTATGACCTGATTCCTGTTGAGAATAGTGTAAATCTAGTTATTCAAGTGAGTTTTTGATGTGAGTTTTTTTAATGATTACAAATTCTCATTATTTGATCTTATTGCTCATTTATTATTTCTCCGAACAAATATTAGAAATTCTATTTTGTGTGTATTAACATATCTTTTAGGAAATTCACACTCCAGACTGCTAAAGACTTCAAGTTATTTTGTTAGAGTTTATTATAAGTGAAGTTTGTAATTTTTTACTTTTCTTAAGTCTAAGAGAGTGTGATTATAAGTTAGATAACTGTGCACACACACACTGGGGAGTGAGATAAAACTTAATTTTTTAAACTCATCGTACTGTATGATGTATGATCGTACGAGACAATTTGTGTTATTTCTCCTCTAATATGAACCTGCCTGGTAAAAATTTTTTCTAAGTATAAATCGTACAGTATGAAATATTTTTATATATCATTTTCTAGAGTATAAAATGTGAGCTTACATGGTTCGTACTCTATCATACGGGACGAACTGTTCAATTTTTTGAACTAATTTTATAGTATGATATTAGTTCGTATATCATTTTTTAGAGAATGAAATGGGAGCTTACATTATTCATACTGAATCATACAAGATGAACTGTTTAATTTTTTGAACTGATCATACAGTACAATATTAGTTCTTATATCATTTTCTAGAGTATGAAAACTTGGTTTCATTGGTTCGTACTGGATCGTACGGGACGAACTATATATTTTTATACTGTTCGTACAGTATGATTAGAGTTCGTATATCATTTTCCAGAATACAAAATCTGGGGTTCATTAGTTCATACTGGATCGTATGAGATGAACTGTTAAGTTTTTTGAACTGACGTACGATACGAATGTATTTCATATATCATTTTCTAGAGTACAAAAACTGGGGTTCATTGGTTCATACATGATTATTCGAGATGAATCATTTAATGATTTGAAATATTAGTACATATAAATGTTGATCGTATGGTATAATCTGACTCCATAAAACTTGAAATTTTTAGTTTTTGGATAGTTTTTCTTGTCCTTTGTATATAAGGTTCCTAAAAACTGACTATTTAACAGTCCTTCCACGAATTTGTCTTGAGTGCTCTTGAGAAGTGTGTTTGGGAGAGTGTTTTGAGAGTGGAGTGTGAGAGATCTATTGTAAGGAAATTGTGAGGGGATTCGCAAGGTTATCCAACGGTGAGATTCTCATATTTGTTCTTCAAAGTTCTTCCCAATCTCCTTCAAGGCTCTTGCAAGAGGATTGTTCAAGAAGGCTCGGTACTCTACCATCACCAGGAGGGTGAGAAAGGATGCTTAGTTCTCTGCCATCACTAGGAGGGTGAGAAAGGATGTTGGGTTCCCTGCCTCCTCCTGGAGGGTGAAAAAGAATAACGATTCTCTACTGCATCGGGACTTGGTGGAAGAGAGTTTGTAAGGGCTTCTCTACCTAGATGTGGGGACTAAAGGAGATTCACTTGAGTATAGTACAATACTTGGAGAAGGTGTCTCGAGGGAGTGGACGTTGGTCTTGTTGGACCGAACCATTATAAAATTTGGTGTTCTCTGTGCTTGTCTTTATTTATTACTTTTTAATTTCTACATTGCACTTTATTTTTCTGTGGTTGAAAAATAGTTTTAAAAGTGTTCTGATCATACGATATTAATGAAATCATATAGTATGATATATACATAGTTTTTAGCTAAAAGGGTTTTTAAAATAATCAAGAGAATTTTAAAATAACCAATTCACCCTCTCTTGGTTCGTATTGGGATATAATTAATAAGTCTAACAACCTATTCACTATTTCAAGTGGTATTAGAGCCTATTTCAAATATTACTATTTAAATTACTTTTTGAAATTCGATCATGGCTAATCTTGGAAATCAAAACACTTTAAAAGGTTACTTGATCACTAGACCACCTTTATTTGATAACATCCGATTTGATTTCTAGAAAACTCGCATGTCAACTTTTTTGCAATCTCTTGACTATCGCATGTGGATGTTAGTACATGATGGTTATATTTCACCTACTAGACTTGTAGATGGCATTAGAGTTAAAACACCATTTGCTGATTGGACTGTAGAAGAAAGGGATTTAGTATAATTAAATGCAAAATGCTTGAATAGCTTTTTCTGTGCTCTTAAATCTGAAGACTATATGTGTGTTTCAACTTATAAATCTGGAAAGAAAATTTGGGATAGACTTTGTATTACATATGAAGGTATAAAGGATGTGAAGTAAACTAAATTGAACATTCTTTTGCATGACTCCGAACTCTTTCGCATGAAATCGAATGAATCAATCTTTGACATGTATACTCGATTTACTCATATAGCCACTTCATTATATGCTTTAGGTAGGGAATTAATAAATACAAAAAAAAAGTGAATAAAATACTTTATTATTTGCTTACTGTTTATGATGCAAGATAAATGCCACAACTGAATCAAAAGATTTAAATATCTATTCTATTGACAATCTTCTTAGATCACTAATTGCTTACGAGCAATCTGTGACTCAAAGACAGATTGATGCAGGTGACAAATGGAAGGAGATGAACATAGCATTGAAGGTGGATGATTCAGATAGTGATCAGTCACTACTTTAGGATGAGAAAGACATTACTTTAATAATAAGGCAATCCAGAAGTTTCCTAAGGAGGAACTAAAGGAGACGCCAGCAATAGAATAAAGGTAAGTTCCATAAAAATGTTAAGGCTTCTAATGATGTTATTTGCTATAAGTGCAGGAAGCCAGGACACATAAAGATAGAGTGCCCTAATCTCAAAGCCAATCATAGCAAGGAGAAAGCCAAGGAGAAACCAAAGGATAGATAGGGCAAAAAAAGACTATAGTGAGAATTTTGGGCAGACTCAGCTTCAGATTCCTTGGAAATAGCACTTGAAGAGGAAGTCACTAATTTATGCTTGATAGTTAATAATCTTGATCATTCAGATTAAGAGAAGATATGTGACTTAAGCTATGATGAATTATTTAAAGTTTCTGAGTACATTCATTATGTATATAGGAAACTAAAGAAACTGTATGCTAAGTTGAATTTGGATTACTTAGAGATACAAAATAAATTTGAAATCCATAGGAAAGACCATGCATTAATTGATATCAACCACATGACTTTATTGGATAAATTTGATGATTTGAATAAATAGCATGAACTTCTAAAATCATCACACACTAAACTTGAAAATGATTTCAAAATTTTTATGGATGAATTGGATAGTAGAGAGCATAACTTGAAAATTAAAAATTTGATTCTAGAAAGTGCTAATGCATATCTTGAAGTCAAGTTGAAAGCACTTGAAGAAAATAGTATTCCACCCAAACTTGAAGATTTTCACAAATTTTACCACAAGTCCACTAGTTCAAAATCTAGGAGAAGATCTTATAGTGCACATAGATTGATAAATCCTTTTCCTAGAGTAAAATATTTTCTTGTGTTATGATTGGACATATTTCCCACACATGTACTATTCATCATAGAACATATTTAGTGTGGAGACCTAAGATGTATAAAACACAGCATATTACACATGCATCTAGTTTAAAATTGCCAAGAGGTGAACCTAAACTTATTTGGGTTCCCAAGTCTAATGTTTGATGATTTTTTAGGGACGCTCTCACACTAGACCTCATGAGAGCATTTGGTACCTGAACAGTGGCTGTTCAAAGCATGTGACTGGAGATGCGAATCAATTCATATCACTGGAAGCCAGGAATGGAGGCAAAGTTTCACTTGGAGACAATACCACCAAGAGAGTGGTAGGTACATGTATGATTAGAAATTCAAAGAATTTTATGATTAAAAATGTTCTGTTAGTAGAAGGCTTAAAATATAATCTGTTGAGTATAAGTCAACTGTGCGATAAAGGTTATCATATTAAATTGTTGCCTACTAGCTTTATTATTAGTCAAAATGGAATTGTTTTGTTGAATGGTGATAGAGTAAATAATGTATACATGCTAGATTTGAATTCTATAAAATCTTCTACTTCTTTTTGTTTGCAAACAGTATCTAATGTGTCATGATTATAGCATAGAAGACTTTGTCACGCTAGCATAAGAAATCTTAGAAAAATCAGCAAAAAAGAGTTAGTTAGAGGAGTACCCAAATTAGACTTTATAAATGATCACTTATGTGATGCATGTCAACTAAGAAAATAAGTTAAATCCTCCTTTAATTCAATCAAGAAAATTAGAACTAGCAAGCCCTTAGAAATTCTTCACATGGATCTCTTTGGACCCGTTAGGACCTTAAGTCTAGTAGGAAAAAGGTTTGGGTATGTAATTGTGGATGATTATTCAAGATTCATATGGATTAGATTTTTGAATCATAAGAGTGAATCATTTGAGGAGTTTAGAGATTTTGCCACTTAGATTCAGAGAAAATTAGGATTTGAAATTGTTACTATCCAAAGTGACCATGGGGGAGAATTTGAAAATGAATTATTTGATGATTTTTGCAAATCTCATGGTAGACCATAATTTCTCAGCTTCTAAGACACCTCAACAGAATGGAGTAGTTGAGAGAAAGAATAGGACATTAATTAAAGTTGCTAGAGCCATGTTGGCAGAATATTCACTTCCACGATATTTTTGGCCTAAAGCAGTTAGTACCGTATGTTATGTATTGAATAGGGTGTACATTAGGTCAAAATTAAACAAGACACCCTATGATCTTCTTAAAGGTAGAATTCCCAACCTCTCACACTTACATATTTTTGGATGTAAAGTATTCATACATAATAATGGAAAAACTCTCTTAGGTAAATTTGATCATAAATCTGATGAAGAAAAATTTCTAGGATACTCAAGTGTTGGAAAATCCTATAGAGTTTTCAATAGAAGGATATTGGTAGTTGAGGAGACCACTCATATTATTTTTGATGAATTAGATAATTCTGGAGGGTCTAGGTTGGAGGAAGATGAAGTTGAGGAAATAACCCAAGGACTTGAAAATGAAAAAGTTGAAGAGAGGGTTGAAAATAAAGAAGAAAAACCATTGCCTAGAAAATGGAATTTTCCCAAGAGTCATCCTAAGGAGTTGATTTTAGGAGACCCAAATGAAGGAGTTAAGACTAGGCATGGATTGAGGAAAGAAGTGAATCACTCTGCTTTTATTTTAATAATTGAACCCACTAGTATAAATCAAGCACTTTCAGATGAGTTTTGGATTCTAGCTATGCATGATGAGTTGAATCAATTTGCTAAAAATGATGTTTGGGAATTGGTAGAAAGATCGAAAGATCAAAGTGTTGTTGGAACAAAGTGGGTAATTATAAACAAGATGAATTATTCTGGAGTTATTGTAAAGAATAAAGCAAGGTTAGTAGCTAAGGGGTATAATCAAATTAAGGGAATTGATTTTGAGAAGATCTTTGCCCTAGTAGCCAGACTTGAGGCAGTAAGAGTGCTTTTAGCCTATGCCATTTTTAAAGGGTTTAAGTTGTATCAAATGGATATAAAGAGTGCCTTTCTAAATGGGATGATAAAAGAGGATGTTTATGTTGAGCAACCTCCAGGTTTTGAAAATGCACAATTCTCTACTCATGTTTTAAAATTGAAAAAAGGCATTATATGGACTTAAACAAGAAACTAGAGCTTGGTATGAAAGGCTAAGCACTTTCCTACTTGAATGTTCATTTGTAAAAGGGAGTGTGGACACCGGCCTCTTTATAAAAAGAGTCGGAGATGAAATACTCATTGTTCTAATTTATGTGGATGATATCTTATTTGGATCTACTGATAGAAATCTTTGTGATGAATTTTCAAAAATAATGAGTAAGGAATTTGAGATGAGCTTAATTGGAGACTTGAGTTACTTTTTGGGGTTTAGCATTAAACAGGATGAGGATGAAACAATTTTGAGTCAGTGAAAATATGTTAAGGGCATCCTTAAAAAGTATGAAATAGATAAGGCTAAATTAGTAAACACACCCATGAGTTTCTCAGTTTAGTTAGATAAGGATCCTAAAGGAAAATTAGTTGATCAAAAGAAGTAAGAGGGATGATTGCATCTTTGCTTTACTTGATAGCTGGTAGACCGAATATCATGTTTAATATTTATTTGTGTGCTAGATTTCAAGCAGATCCTAAAGAGTCACATCTAACTACAGTTAAGAGAATTATGAGATATCTTTTGGGGACTTAAAACCTAGGAATTTGGTATCCTAAGAATAGCACTGCATTTGAAAATATTGGATACTCTGATTCAGATTTTGCTGTTTATAGGGTTGATAGGAAAAGTACTTTTGGAACTTGTCAATTTATAAGAAATTCCTTAGTTTCTTGATCTAGTAGAAAACAAAGCTAAGTAGCCCTTTCAACTACAGGAGTTGAATATATTGCCTTAAGAAGTTGTGTTGCACAAGTGCTTTGGTTCAAACCACAGCTAATTGAATTAGAATTTTCCTTTAGAATAATTACAATCTTTTGTGATAACACTAGTGCCGTATGCATTTCAAAGAACCCTATTCAGCATTCTAGAACCATGCATATCGATATAAGGCATCATTTTATAGAAGATCATGTAGCAAAAAGGGAAATTGAATTACATGATGTTGCTACTAAGGATCAACTTGCAAATATTTTCACAAAACCACTAGCTTTTGACACATTTAGCTTTTCAAGGACAAGGCTAGGTGTGATTGATCTTAATGCATAATTGAAATTTCTACAAATGTTGTTTTGTGTGTGATTATCAAGTTTGTGTAGTAGAAGTTGTATATTTTTGTCTTATTTTTTTATTGTATTTTATCGCTTTGTCTTTTTACTGTTTGTACTTTAATGAAAAATTAAAAATATTTTAATTTGAAAGGTTTTTGAGATTTCCATATACTATTTTTTTGTTGTTCTGTTCGTACTGTATGAAATTATTTCATACAATATAAATTCTGTAGCATACGCATGAAAATTTGTAGAGTTGAGGGAACGGAACAATCTTCTTATTTGTTCATACTATATGATTACGTTATCATATTGTGCGATATGTAGAGGTTCATCTGTACGAATGAGGATGGGTTTGCAATTCTAGATAGTTATTACTGATCGTACGTACGAATGTATCATTTGTCTGTACGATCCTTATTATCATTTTTGGATAAGGATGAAGCCAACTGTCATCAAAATGATCTTTAATTTTCTGATCATCCCGGATGATCACGTGATCATCTGTATGATCGAGAAGTCAAAAGGTTGTATGAAAAGATGCATCGGGAAGGGCAGTTTACGAAAAGTCGTTTCATTCGTGGCCATTTCAGTTCGTATGTACGAAATTTATTTTATCCCGTATGAAATTTATTTTGTCCCGTATGAAATCTTTTCATACTGTACATGGATAGTTTTATTTTATATAGAAAGGGAGTTTTCATTTGTTTTACTTCCATTTCATACCCTTCAAAGTCACAAATTAGAGATGTTTGGGAGCGGGAAAAGATATCGACATGCTAGGGGATCATCCTCCAGACAGGATTTGGATGAAAATTTTTTATCTCAACAAAATGAGGATGCTTACTACAGATTTAGTGCTTTCAAAATTATACCCTCTCATCTCTTAATGCAGGAGAACATTCATTTTACTGTAATGCCGCTCTTTGACTCTACTCAATTTTCATTTATCCTCACCCTTATTCATGCATATAATAAGGATTTGTTTCATGTTTTCCTCATAAACATGAAAATAAATCAGGACCACACTAGGATCACTTCTTATGTTCTGAAACAAAGAGTAAAAATTTATTAGGAGGATTTGGGGACTTTTTTCATCTTAGAACTTTAGGAATTCGAGCACACACCTTGACCTCCAGAGCTGACTATGATTGGTTAGAAGTCAATCAGGTTCTTAGGGGAGTAAGCCAACCAAGTCATTTACCTAGAGTTTACACCCTGAACCAAAATGTAAGGATCATCCAACATGTTCTTAGAACCTCCATTATCCCAAAAGTTGGAGATTGAATCAATATGACACCCTTCCTTTCAATTGTTACCTACTTGATCATGACTGCTCAACCTATAGATGAAGCCCAAATTTATATTCTCTTACTAACATTGGCCATCTTAGCATCAAAAGGAAGAAAAATATTACACTGGGCCATATAATTTCATATATCTTAGAAAAGAAGTACAACTTAGTTCACCCTAGCAGACCTACTGAATTGCCTATGTTCTTTACCGATGCTTCTTTTCGGGCACTTTTTGGGAGAGAGGGCTCTGGAGATGATTCTGAAGAAGAAGATACACTACACCTGCACCTACACCTACCCATGTACCTGGACTTGATCAGGACTTTTATCAAAATATGGTCCACCACTTTGATCATCTCGATCAAAGATTTGATGATATAGAGAGACATTTAAAGCAGCAGGATGATAGATATAATGAAGATAGAGGTTGGATTCATGATCAGTTTGAATCAGTGAACACCAATATTGCCATAATCAATAATTATTTTGCTATGTTTGCTGCTCCACCACCACCTCCAGATGGAGGTCCTCCTTATTAGCAGTGATGATGTTCTGTCTGTTTTGGGTTAGTATTTGGTTGTCTTTGTTGTTATTCTATGTTTGACTGTAGTGGTTGTTATTATTTTTGGTTATTCTCTGTCTTTGCTGTGGATGTATCATTATTGTATTTGCAGGCTTTAATATTTTTGTGAGATGATTTGAATGTAAGCTTGCTTCATGATATGTTCAATGGAATGAAAAAGTCATATTTTTATGCATAGTGCTTTATGATTGTGATTATGACTTGAAATGTTTTTAAATTTTATCACTCAAATGTAGTTGATTGAATTTATAAAATGTTGGTTGAATTTGGTATACAATAGTAATCTCTGTGCATAATTTAATCTCTCAAAATATTTAGATTACGTTGTGACTAGGTGTAGATTAGAAGATCTTTTTATATTATTCTTAGACATGTATTACTTAGCTTAAATTGTTGCATATTTGATGTCTTAATATTGATCTTATTTCTATCTCAAAGTGTTCATAATTGTATTTATGTCAAGGGATTGTGTTTTTGGAAAGAATTTTTTTAAGCAGACACAAATGAGCCTAAGAATGAAAAGATGCACAAAGTGTGCCACGAATACAAAAGATGCGCAATGTTCGCCGAATTATAAAGAGCCATAAAATTAGCCCAAAATTGATAAATGCACAAAGTGTGCCATTCAATTTGAAAAGATGTGTAATGTCGCCAATCGTTCTTTCCTTTATCATTTTCTCAATTACACTAATCAATGATCATCACTATTGAATTAGCAACAATAACAACAACAACATCAAGCCTTTATCCCACTACGTGGGGTCGGCTACATGACTCCTTTTTCTCCATTGTGTCCTATTAAAAGTCAAATTCTTATTTAAATCTAGTAAACAAAGATCATTTCTAATATTTTCTAACCAAGTCTTTTTAGGTCTACCTCTACTTTTCTTAATATAAGTCAAATCTAAGACCTCTACTTTCCTAATCGGGTCATCGGGAGGCCGCCATTTTATGTGACCAATCCATCTAAGGCGACTCTCTCTAATCTTATCTTCCACTGGAGCTACTCCAACCTTTTTATGTATATGCTCATTTCGTATCCTATCTCTAAGGGTAAAGCCACTCATCCACTTGAGCATCCTCATCTCTGCAACACTTAACTTAGAATTATGCTTCTCTTTTAATGGCCAACTTTCAGCACCATAAAGCATTACAGGTCTCACCACCATCTTATAGAATTTTCCCTTAAGTTTGAGGGGTACTTTTTATCACACAATAAGCCCATTGGAATCCTCCACTTCAACCATCCAACTTGGATTCTACTGATAATATCCCTATCTATTTCACCATCACTCTAAACAATAGATCCAAGATATCTAAAATGCATACTCTTATTAATGACTTGACTGCCCAAAGTCACAATCCCCTCACTAGGTCTATTATTACTAAAATTACACTCCATATATTCTGTTTTAGATCTACTCAAGCGAAAACCTTTAGACTCTAAGGTTGACCTCCATAATTCTAGTTTACCTTCAACTCCCTCTCTAGTCTTATCAACAAGAAGAATATCATCAGCAAAAAGCATACAGCAAGGTACATCCTTTTGCAAATGTTTAGTGAGAACATCCATGACAAAAGCAAAAAGATATGGGCTTATGGCCGATCCTTGATGTAATCCAACCAAAATAGGGAAATAGTTGGTCAAACCACCTTATGTTTGAACACAAGTAATTGCTCCTGTATACATATCTTTAATGATTTGAATATAAGCGTTATTAACTCCTTTCTTATCTTTAATGATCGTAACTATTCAATTAGAAAATTATTAATTTTATTTCATCATTTCTACAACAGTTGTGGTTATATATTACGTCTATTACATTACGGATAAAGATCAACTTCTCTTATCCTTATTATTCTGTGATTTAAAACATTTGAGTTCTTACTTTTTGCATCCAATTTTAATATTATAGTTATAATTCATTTAACATTGTCTTAATCATCAACTACTTTGATAGTTACCTTTTTTTGTTGTTGTCAAAAGGGGGAGTTCATTATTTGTGTTTGTTTGTTTGTGATATGTGTTTTGTTTGATCATGTTGCATGTTGTGTGTGTAGTATTTATGTATGGTTATTTTTCTCGGATTTGTGTTGTGATAGTACCCCTTGTGTCTAATAGATCATTCATTTAGGGGGAGCTTACTTTTAGGGGGAGCTTAGGAGGAAATTTGCGTTTACTTGTTAACTCAAATAATAATTATTTTTCCATCATCAAAAAGGGCAAGATTATTGAGAATAGTGTAAATCTAGTTATTCAAGTGAGTTTTTGATGTGAGTTTTTTTAATGATTACAAATTCTTATTATTTGATCTTATTGCTTGTTTATTATTTCTCCTAACAAATGTTGGAAATTCTGTTTTGTGTGTACTAACATGTCTTTAAGAAAATTCACACTCTAGACTGCTGAAGACTTTAAGTTATTTTGTTAGAGTTTATTATAAGTGAAGTCAGTAATTTTTTACCTTTCATGAGTTTGAGAGATTGTGATTGTAAGTTTAATAACTATGCACACACACACACTAGGGAGTGAGATAAAACTAAATTTTTTAAAGTGTGATTGTAAGTTTGATAACTGTGCACACACACACTAGGGAGTGAGATAAAACTAAATTTTTTAAACTCATCGTACTGTACGATGTATGATTATACGGGATGATTTGTGTTATTTCTCCTCTAACACGAACATGCCTGGTTAAAATTTTTTCTAAGTATAAATCATACAGTATGAAATGTTTTCATATATCATTTTCTAGAGTATGAAATGTGAGCTTACATGATTCATACTATATCATACGGGAAGAACTATTTAATTTTTTGAACTGATCGTACAGTATGATATTAGTTAAAATATAATTTTCCAAAGTATAAAATGGGAGCTTACATTGTTTGTATTAGATCGTACGGGATGAATAGTTCAATTTTTTGAACTGATTATATAGTACAATATTAGTTCGTATATCATTTTCCAGAGTACAAAAACTTGGTTTCATTGGTTCGTACTAGATCGTACAGGATGAACTGTACATTTTTATACTGTTCGTATAGTTTGATTACAGTTCATATATCATTTTCTAGAGTACAAAATCTGGGGTTCATTGGTTCGTACTGGATCGTACGGAATGAACAGTTCATTTTTTTTTGAACTGTTCGTACGGTGTGAATGAATTTCATATATTATTTTCCAGTGCACAAAAACTAGGGTTCATTGGTTCATACATGATCATACGGGATGAATCGTTCAATGATTTAAACTAGTCGTACATACGAATGTCGATTGTACGGTACGATTTGACTCTATAAAACTTGAAAATTTCAATTTTTGGATGGTTTTTCTTGTCCTTTGTATATAAAGTTCCTAAAAACTGACTGTCAACAGTCCTTCCATAAATTTCTCTTGAATGCTATTGAGGAGTGTGTTTGGGAGAATGTTTTGAGAGTGGAGTGTGAGAGAGCTAGTGTTAGAAAATTTTGAGGGGATTCACAAGGTTATCCAATAATGAGATTCTCTTACTTATTCTTCAAAGTTCTTCCCAATCTCCTTCAAGGCTCTTGCAAGAGGATTGTTCAAGAGGGCTCGATACTCTGCCATCACCAAGAGGGTGAGAAAGGATGCTTGGTTCTCTGCCATCACTAAGAGGGTGAGAAAGGATGTTGGGTTCTCTGCCTTCACCAGGAGGCTGAAAAAGGACTACGGTTCTCTACCGCACCAGGACTTGGTGGAAGAGTGTTTGTAAGGGCTTCTCTGCCTAGCTGTGGGGGCTAAAGGAGAGTCACTTGAGTATAGTGCAATACTTGGAGAAGGTATCTCCTAGGAGTGGACGTATGTCTTGTTGGACCAGACCACTATAAAATCTGGTGTTCTCTATGCTTGTCTTTATTTATTACTTTTTAATTTTTGCATTGCATTTTATTTTTTTGTGGTCAAAAAATAGTTTTAAAAGTGTTTTGATCATACGATATGAACAAAATCATACAGTACGATATATACATAGTTTTTAGCTAAAAGGGTTTTTAAAATAATTAAGAGAATTTTAAAATAACTAATTCACCCCCCTCTTGGTTAGCATTGGGACATAATTAATAGGTCTAACAACCTATTCGCTCTTTCAATTCCTATATGGGATATGGGATAATAATTAAATTATTGCCAATCGTGCAAGATGTTCATCCAAATTATTTACACTAATTATACTAGACGATGATCTAAATCATTTTGGATGATCAGCTCAATTCCTTGAACTAATCATCCAGCACCTAGCTCTTCATACATTACTAATAAGAGTACTTTAAACTAATTATACTAGATGATACATGATCATAATGTATAATCAGTGCCACCAAAATTGACTTTAAGGATTTTTATGAGGCCTTTTATTTAATCTCTCTCATTGACTTATTTCAAAGTCTTTGGCTACTTAGTGTTCATGAGAGGAAGCTTTGAGAAGAAGATCTAGGAGAGCTTTGGGAAGAAGAAGGAGAGCTTGTGTTTGAGGGAGAAGTATTGTGAGGGGTTCACACGGTTGCTACAAATAAGTGTCTTATCTTGATCCTCCAATTGTCTATCTAGATTTCTTGGGTGGCTCTAGGAAGAGATTCTTCAGCCCAAGGATGTGGTTCTCTGCCATCACTAGGAGGGTGAGAAGAGAGTTCAAGGCTCTCTGCCTTCTCTAGGATGGTGAAAAAGATTTAAGGTTCTATACCTTCTCTAGGAGGGAGAAAAAGATTGGAGGTCTGCTACCGTCACCAGAAGGGTGACAAAGCTTCCAGCTCTCTGTTGCATCAAGATTGGTGGAAGTGATTTGTGTAAGAGCTTCTCTACCTTATTGTAGGGGCAATAGTGATAGTGCAATACTCAGAGAGCAGGACTATGGGGAGTGGATGTAGTTCATTATTTGACTTAACCACTATAAATCTCTGGTGTATTTATTTTGATTTTTATTCTCATATTTTTAATTTTCTACATTTTAATTCTATTATAACTACTTGGTAAAAATCATACTCAATGCTTCATTCTCCTGATTAGAATATCAACATTATTGCTTAGATGTTTTGGTAAATTTGTTCACTTCCGCACAGTAAGTGAAATTTATTACTTATTTTTCAATTATTGAAAAATCTAAAAATATTGTCTTTATTTTTAAATTAAGCAATTAGTTTTTAAATTCACCAATTCACCTCCCTCTTAGTGTGCCTAAAGGTAAGTTCACTTAGGCTTAACATCCTTATCGAACTTTCAAGAAGTGCGAGATATAATCTTTGGGAGAGTTTAGCCAGTATTTGTATAACCAATTTTATAAGAGATGGAAGGAGTGTAGAGAAGATATTTTGATCCTTCACGGTGATAAAATTCTACTACTTCTCTAGTACTTTATTCTTCTATGAATAAAATGAATATAAGTTTGCTTGTTATTTTTTCCATGTTTGGCTAGATCTGTTATTTTGGGTTGATGTTGTAAAGATTATTTTAAGTACTAATATAGAGGTTTATTCTAATATCTCATATTCTTTATTTAATAAATATCATAGCCATGTATGTAGTTTAAACCTAGTGTGATGTATAGACTCATTAGAGGAATGCAAGAATAATTAGAAATATTAAAATGGAATATTGGCATGCCTAGACATAGGATGTTTGAATATTCTAGGTTCTATGGAGATGGTAAAATTGAAGGAAAACTAACAATCATTCTTTTCACCTCTAAAAGCTCGACAGAGATATAAGATGCACATGCTCATATCCATATCTATAATTAAGAGTTAATAGGAAAGATATATAATTTACATGCATCAATCAAAAATATTTTTATTATAATTATATCAATCATTTTTTCTTATTTTTATTCAGTGGTAGGAACTCAAAAACTTCATTTTTCATTCTAGCAGGATAAATTCATATTATTGGAGTAAGCAGTAGTAGTTTTATTCCAGATTAGTAGAATACTTTTTGTGGGTTTGACACTCTATTCTATCACTTTAATGCTTGATTCAACATGCTTACTTTTATAAATCATTGGGATGTTATAAATTTTATATGAAAGAAAATCTAAGCATATTTCACATTCAGTGAAATTCATATTAGCTCAGCATTAAATTCTTAACTTTGCCTTACACCATTAAGTTTTTGGTGTCATTGCTGGGGAATAAATAGCTTATTATAATTTACTATATTATCAAAACAAGTGCATATTTAAACCTACTTGATCTTATATCTTTGTTATAGTTGCTTAAAAATTAAAAAAATTTTAAAAAATATTCTGTTTAATTTTTAGTTTCTAATTTTAAGTTATTGTATTTTTTTTATATACTTGGTAGATCTAGTAAGAATTCCTTATTCTTTGATCTATAAATAGAAAGGACCCTTATTAAAATTTAAAA
Source organism: Dendrobium chrysotoxum (assembly GCA_019925795.1). Classification (NCBI taxonomy): domain Eukaryota; kingdom Viridiplantae; phylum Streptophyta; class Magnoliopsida; order Asparagales; family Orchidaceae; genus Dendrobium; species Dendrobium chrysotoxum. The sequence continues at coordinate 39,031,401 of CM034302.1, forward strand.
ATACAAAAAATTTTAATAATGCATGACCCAATTAAAGATCAAGTTAATGCTAGACCACATAGAGAGTATGCTAATCCTGCAGTAGAAGGAATCCATCAGAGTATCAATAAACCTATTATCCATGTTAATAATTTTGAATTGAATTCAATCAATGGTTACAAATTCCTAATTTGGGAGAACTTTTATTAAAGATCCTAACTTATATTTAGCTAGTTTCTTAGGAATTTGTCCAACTTTTAAGCATAACGGTGTAAGTGATGATGTCATTAAACTTAGATTATTCCCTTTTCTCTAAGAAAAAAGGCTAAAATGTGGTTAAATACTTTTCCCTCATACTCTATGACCACTTGGAATGAATTGGCATACAAATTCCTTGCAAAGTATTTTCCCCCTTCAAAAATTGCTAAACTTAGAAATGATATCACTTCTTTTGCCCGGTTTTAAGGTGAATCAATTTATAAAAGTTTGGATAGATTTAAGGTGATGCTCAGGAAATGCTCTCATCATGCTTTACCTGATTGGTTGGTTTTTTTAACCTTTTATAATGGATTAGTAAGATCTCTTAGGTTAATAATAGATGCTACAACTGGAGATTCTTTAATGTCTAAGCTATTTAAAGATGCTTATAAAGTAATAGAGGAAATGACTGCTAATAACTTTTAGTGATGTACTAATAGGGTGAATCTTAAGAGAGTAGCTGAAATTTATGAATCAGATGATTTGTTAACTCTTGCTACTTAGGCAGCTCCTATTTCAAGATCAGGATCATCTTTATAATTTAAAGAAATTCATTTGAATTTTGTTAAGGATACTAGTGTTTTAGGGATTAAAAATATGAATTTGATTGAAAGACAAAATAATCCTTATTATAGTACCTACAATCTAGGTTGGAGGAACTACTCTAACTTTAGTTGGTTCAATAATATTAGTGGAAATAATTAGTGGAATTTTGTACAATCTAATTATAGAGGAAATTAGAATAATCACAAGCAATCTTTTGAGAATCCTAGACTTTCTTACCCTCCAAGATTTAATCAAAATAATCAATATGGGAATAGAAAGACACCTTTGGAAGAGGTAGTGATTCAATTGGGAACTCAATTATAAAGTCAAGCTGTTTCAATCAAAAACATAGAAACTCAATTAGGATAGCTTGCTATCACTTTTAGTAGTAAACCTCTTAGGACTCGCCCTAGCAATATTGAACTTAACTTTAACGATAAGGGAAAAGAATATAGTGGAAATCACTTGAGGAGTGGTAATGATAAACCTCAGCCAAATTGATAAATCAAGGAATATCTGGCTAAAAATTATAAACTTAACTCTGATGGCAGGTGAGTGGGTTTGATGTTTTCAATTACTGTTTGTACACTATGTTTATTTAATGTTATTTACATCCGATTAAACTTCTTTATTTTTAGACAGTTGCATATTATTCTCTATAGTTATTGCACTTGATTACCTATTTATTAAAAAAAATTATAATTAAAAATTATATAAAATTAGGACAATAATAAAAACCTTGATTATAGTTTAAATAAACATTGCATAATAATTCATTCTTTAAAAAACTTAACAATTAACTAATCTAGATCATTTAAGCTATTGACTTAATTTTGAATTTAGAAACTATACGTTAACTTATAAGGAGAACTAAATTAAAAATAAATAAATATGTTTAAGGACTAATTATGAGTTTCTGAAATTAGGAAAATCATAGTTAAACTTGAAATTATAAGTAGAGATTTTATTGAATCCTTACATTAATTCTATAGGATTTAAGAGAAAGAAAGAAAAAAATTTTATTCAAAATTATTAAGCATGTACTTTACAAAATAAGAAAGGGAAGAAATATGTAAAAAAGCAAAATGGAAATGATAAAAAATGAAAAAAAGATAAGCACATTCAAAAATTTATATCAGTCGTTGCTTGATTTCTTTCTATTGCATCCTACTATTTAAATAAGAAGCATAAAATAAATAATCTAGTAGATGTGATAATGCACTTATGAATTCCTTATTTAAACTATGAACAACTAATCCATACTACATTATTCATTCTATATTTAGAAGTTAATTTTATATTTTCAAAGATAGTGAATAAAGTCAAAAAAAGCAATAACAAGTATGATTAATTGGGATAAATATTACATTTTTTTTATAATTTAAATTATAACTTGTTCATTCCAAATGACTTCTAGACTTTGCTGTATTATCTTATATTTTAGTAATATTAAATTATAAAGTTTTGCTTTGGCTTTTGAGTAAATGTAAGTACTATTTGAGGACAAACAACAGTTTTCGCTGCAGTTTAGTAGAATAATTGCTTGTGGGTTTGATGCTTTATACTATCACTTTATTATTTTATTCAGCACATATACTTACTTAAATTAGTGGGTTGTAATAAATGTATATAAAAGAAAACTTAAGTATATTTCAAATTCAACGAACTTCACATTAACTAACCATTAACTTCTCGCCTTTGCCTTGGCCCCCATCAAGTATATTTTACCTTGAAACACTATTAAGCTTAGGAATGATATTACTTCATTTTCATAGTATGATAGAGAGTCAATTTATGAGAGATGAGAAAGATTTAACAAGATGCCTCAAAAGTGTCCTCATCATGCTTTTCTTGATTCGTTGGTGATTTAATATTTTATAATGGACTTGTAGGAACCCCTAGGTTTATAATTGATCTGGCAGCCGGAGGATCTTTAGTTTCAAAACCTTTTAATGAGGCTTATGTATTGATAGAGGAAATGATAAAAAACTACTTTAGTGTGTTGCAACTTAGATTTCAAGATTAAGTTTTATATCGTGTGATTTTTTTTGATGATACCAAAATATTATTGTTATGATTATTGTTTCTCCTAACATACATTGGATATATTTTCTTTGTGTTGTTTATGTGTACTAACATTTCAAGGAGATCATACTCCAGATTGCCGAAGACTTCAAGATAGATTAGATTAGGGTTTCTTGTAATAAAGGCTATAATTTTTTAATTTTTTATTTTTTTTCCAGAGTCTGAGAGAGTATGATTATAATTGGGTAACCGTACAAACGCACACACTGAGGGAGTGAGTCAAAATTTCAAAATTTTAAGCTAATCATACTGTATAAATTTCAAATCGTACTGGATGATTTATCATGATATTTCCTCCAAAACTAAGTTAAGCAAATCATGGCTGAAATTTTTTTTTGTGCTATTCCTACTGTATAATTGTTGGTTCATACAGATTACTCATAGAGTATAAAATGCATGCATACCATATCATCCCAGATGAAATTATCATTTTTTGATCAGTTCATACTGTACAATGTATGTTTGGACATATGTTTTATATAGTACGAAATGGGGTCATCCACTTTCGTACAAAGAGAAACATGATTTATTTTAATTCTTTATATTGTATGATGTTTGTTTGTACAGACAACTGACAGAGTACGAAATGAGGTTCGCACACGATCGTACCAAATGAATGAGTTTAATTTGCAAATTGTGCATAAAGTACGATGTCAATTTGTACATATGATTCATAGAGTATGAAATTAGGTTCATACAGGATCGTACATGGATTTTTAAATTATTTGTACAGATGATTAGCGATTATACTATACGATCTGGTTACATTCAATTAGAAAATTTCAATTTTTTAGATGGTGTTTCTAGTCTTTCATATATAAGTGTCCTAAAAAACTAACACTCATAGATCTTGCTTCGAATTTCTCTTGATAGTGGAAAAGGAGAGTATTTAGGAGAGTGTTTTGGGAGTTTAGAGTGAGAGATCTTGTAAGAGAAAATTGTGAGGGGATTCACAAGGTTGCACAAAGGTGAAGATCTCTTGTTTGCTCCTTCAAAACTCTGCCCTACTTTCTTGAAGGTTCTTGAGAGAAGTTCTTCAAAGGAGATCAGGTTCTCTGCCTTCACCAGGAGGGTGAAAAAGGATGTTGGATTCTCTGCCTTTATTAGGAGAGTAGAAAAGGATGTTGGGTTCTCTGCCTTCACTAGGAGGGTGAAAAAGGATATTGGGTTCTCTGCCATTACCAGGAGGGTGAAAAAGGATATTGGATTCTCTGCCTTCACTAGGAGGGTGAAAAAGGAAGAGTTGGTACACTGCCATCACTTGGAGGGTGTAAAAGGTGTCAGTTCTCTGCTGCACTAGATTGGTGGAAAAGAGTTTGTAAAGGCTTCTCCGCCTTGCTGTAGGAGCAAAAAGAGAGATACTATTGTTTAGTACAATACCTGGAGAAGGAGTCTCCAGGGAGTGGACGTAGGTCTAGTTGGACTGAACCACTATAAAATTTGGTGTCTTCTGTTCCTTTACTTTTTATTGCATTTTATTTTTTGCATTTTAAATTTATGTATTTCAAAAATATTTTTATGAAAATTTATCATTGGATTGAATATCTTAAATTAGTTTTTTAAAATCTAAGAAAAATTTTAAATTACCGATTCACCCCCCTCTTGGCTAGCATTAGGATAGTTCTATTAGATCTAACAACATATACAAACTTTCAAGTGGTATCAAAGCTTATTTCAAAAATTAAGGTTTAGAAAACTTTTTAAAAATCGACCATGGCTACTTTTAGAAATCATAACACTCCTGAAGGATATTCGATCACTAAACCATCGCTGTTTGATAACATTCCATTTAATTTTTAGGTAAATCTCATGTCTACTTTTTTGCAATCACTTGACCATCACATATGGATGTTAGTACAGGATCGTTATACTGCTTCTACAAGACCTGTTGATGGTATTAGGATTGAAACACCATTTGCTGATTAGACATTAGAGGAAAAAGAAGTAGCTCAGTTAAATCCAAAATATTTAAACAGTATTTTTTATGCCCTGAAATCTGAGAACTATATGCATGTTTCAACCTATAAAATTGGAAAAGAAATTTGGGATAGACTTTACATAACGTATGAAGGAACTAATGAGGTGAAACAATCCAGATTGAACATTCTATTACACAACTATGAACTTTTTTGCATGAAATTGAATGAATCAATCAGTGATTGGAATATAATGAAGCAATCTGTCACTGAGGTAAATTCAATAGGAATGCAAAAGTTTCAAATGATGTCATTTGTTATGAATACATGAAGCCTGGACATATTAAGACTGATTACTCAAATCTCAAAGCTAATCCTAACAAGAACAAAGTTGATGAGAAAACTAATATGTGGAAGGGCAAGAAAAGAATGTAAAAAGCTTTCTGGGCTGATTCAGCTTCTAACTCCTCAAAAACAGAAATAGAAGAGGAGGTTACAAATATGTGCTTAGTGGTAGATAATCTTGATCATTCAAATTAAGATGTGGTATGTGACCTATCCTATAAAGAACTATTTGAACTTTATGATAAAATCCATAATACATATAGGAAACTCAAAAAATTACATGCTAGTCTCAATATTGATTATTTGAATTTACAAAAAGAGTATACAATCCTTAGGAACGATCACACAAACATTGATAGCAACCATATGACCTTGTTGGATGAATTTGATGATTTGAATAAAAAAGTATGAACTATTGAAATCATCACACGTTGAACTTGAAAATGACTTTAAAACTTTTTTGGGTGAAACTGAATATAAGGAAATTGATATGAAAATTAAAAATTCAATTTTGAAAAATAAAAACTCATATCTAGAAATAAAAATGAAGGTATTATGGAAAATAGACCGATACCTACACTTGAACAATTCTACGAGTCTAAGCAAAAGCATACAAAAACCTAGGCAGAGACATTATAACTCATATAAATTAAAAAATCCTTTTATTGGTGTGAAATGTTTTTCATGTGGAATGTTAGGACATATATCCCACACTTGTACTATTTATAGTAGAACATATTTAGTATAGAGACCTAAGATATATCAAATACATCATATCAACATCTGGTTTATCATTGCCAAGAGGTGAACCCAAATTGATTTGGGTTCCTAAGTTTAACCTTTGATCATTTTGTAGAAACACTCTCATATAAGACCTCATGAGAGCATTTGGTACCTGGACAATGGATGTTTAAAGCATATGACTAGAGATGTAAATAAATTTATAATGCTGGAAGCTAGGAATGGAGGAAAGGTAACACTTGGAGATAATACCACTAGGAGAGTGGTAGAGATAGGTATGATTGGCAATAAGAATAATTTCTTTATTAAGAATGTTTTATTGGTTGATGGCTTGAAACACAACTTGTTAAGTATCATTTAGCTATGTGATAAGGGTTCTAATATTAAATTTTTACCTACAAGCTACATTATAAGCCTAAATAGAATTGATATTTTGCATGGAAATAGGGTGAACAATGTGTACATGCTTAATTTAAATTATGTTAAGTCTTCTAATGCTTTTTGTCTTAAAATTGTCAATGATGAATCTTGGTTATCACATAGAAGATTTTGTCATGTAAGCATGAAAAATCTTTGGAAAATTACCTAGGAAGATTTGGTTAGAGGCATACCCAAATTAGATTTCACTAAGGATCACTTGTGTGATGCATGCCAATTAGGAAAATAGGTGAAGTCCTCCTTTTATTCAATTAAAGATCTTAGAACTAGCAAACCACTAGAAGTCATACACATAGATCTTTTTGGACTTGTTAGCACTGTAGGTCTAGAAGGAAACATTTTTGGGTATGTAATCGTTGATGATTTTTCAAGATTCACTTTGGTCAAATTCTTATCTCATAAGAGTGAATCATTTGATGAATTTAGAAATTTTTATACTTGGATTCAGAAAAAGCTAGGATGGGAAATTCTATCAATTCAAAGTGATCATTGAGGAGAGTTTGGAAATGAAAAATTTGAAGATTTTTATAAAGAACAAAGAATTGATCACAATTTTTTAGCACCTAGGACCCCTCAGTAGAATGGGATTGTTGAAAGAAAGAATAGAACTTTGATAGAGGCTGCTAAAGCCATATTGGCAGAATATTCACTTCCAAAATATTTTTAGGCTGAAGCGATTAGTACAACTTATTATATTCTGAATAGGGTGAACAGTAGATCTAAGTTGAACAAGATACCCTATGAACCTTTTAAGGGGAGAACACCTAATCTTTCACATTTGCATGTTTTTAAATGTGAGATGTTCATTCATAATAATGGTAAAACTCCTTTAGGAAAATTTGATCCCAAATTAGATGAAGGAATTTTTCTAGGATATTCTAGCATTGGCAAATCCTATAGAGTTTTTAATAGAAGAACTTTGGTAGTTTGGGATACCACACATGTACTTTTTGATGAACTTGGTATTTCTTAAGAGTCAAGGTTGGAAGAAGAACCTATTGAAGAGATCTCCCAAGGAATTGAAAAGAAAAATTAAAAAGAGAATGTTAGAATAGAAAATAAATTCCCTAGTGAATGGAAATTTTCTAAGAGTCACCCTAAAGAACTGATTTTAGGTGAACTAAGTGAGGGTGTTAGAACTAGGAATGGACTTAACAAAGAAGTGAACCACTCAGCTTTTATATCAATGATTGATCCCACTAATATAAATCATGCACTTTTTGATGAATTTTGGATTTTGTCCATGCAGGAAGAATTGAATTAATTTATTAGAAATGATGTTTAGGAGTTGATTGAAAGGCTTAAAAATCAAAGTGTAGTTGGAACTAAGTGAATGCTAAAAAAATGAATAATTTAGGTACAATACTTAGAAATAAGGCTAAATTGGTGGCCAAGGGGTATAATCAAATAAAAGGAATTGATTTTGAAGAAACTTTTGCCCTTATAGTAAGACTTAAAGCTATAAGGGTATTACTAGCCTTTGCCTTTCTTAAAGGTTTTACATTATTTCAAATGAATGTTAAGAGCGCCTTTCTTAATGGGGTGATACAAGATGATGTTTATGCTGAGCAACCTCCAGGTTTTGAAAATTCAAAATTCTCTAATCATGTGTTCAAATTGAAAAAGGTATTATATGAACTAAAATAGGCACCTAGGGCTTGGTATGAGAGGCTAAGCACTTTCCTACTAGAAAGGTCATTTTTAAAGGAAGTATAGACACCACTATCTTCTTAAAAAGGGTAGGAGATGACATAATCATTGTTCAAATATATGTTGATGATATCTTGTTTGGATCCACAAATAAAAATCTTTGTGATGATTTTTTAAAAATAATGAGCAGTGAATTTGAAATCAGTTTGATGGGAGACCTAAGCTATTTTCTTAGTTTTAGCATAAAGTAGAATGAAGATGGAACATTTTTGAGTCAGTTAAAGTATATTAAGGATATCCTCAAAAAATATGAAATGGATAGTGCTAAACTAGTGAGTACACCAATGAGTTCCTCAGTATAATTAGATAAGGACCCTAAGGGAAAATCTGTTGATCAAAAGACATTTAGAGGAATAATTGAATCAATACTTTACTTAACATCTAGTAGACCAGATATCATGTTTAGTGTTTATTTATGTGCTAGATTTCAAGTTGATCCAAAGGAATCACATCTGACTGCTGTCAAAAGAATTCTGAGATATCTTTTGGGAACTCAAAACTTAGGGGTTTGTATCCTAAGCACAGCTCTTCATTTAAAATCATTGGATATTTTGATTCAAATTTTGCTGGGTGTAGGGTTGATAGAAAGAGTACTTCTAGTACTTATCAATTCATAGGAATCTTCTTAGTTTCTTTGTCTACCAGAAAGCAAAATTAAGTAGTTCTTTCTTCTGCTGAAGCAGAATACATTATCTTAAGTAGTTGTGTGGCACATGTTTTTTTGGTTAAAATGATAACTAATTGATTTAGTATTTTTTATTGGTACTATTCTAATTTTTTGTGATAATATAAGTGCCATATGCATTTGAAAGAATCCTATTTAACATTCTAGAACTAAACATATAGATATAAGGCCTCACTTTATTAGAGATCATATGGCTAAAGGAGAAATTGAATTGCACGATGTTGTTACTGAGAATCAGCTTGCAGATATTTTCACAAAAGTACTGGCTTTTGAAACATTTAGCACCTTAAGAACCAGATTAGGCGTGATTGATATTAATGCATAAAATTGTAATTCTACAAATTGGATTTGTAATATATTTCGTGTATATTGATTCTTGTTGTTTGTCTTTTATTTTTGGTTTGTTTATATCTTGTTAATGCTTTTAATTTTTTTTTCCTTCTCTGTATTGTGTTTGTTTTTTATTTGTATTATTTTTGGTTTCATCTTTGCATTTCATGGATCTGGTGTGGGTTGTTTTTAAAAAAGAGTCTATTTTATCATATCTTAAGTTCATTTTTATTCATACTGTATGAATCACCTTTGTTTTGTACAAATTCATTAGACTGTATATGATATTTTTTCCTGAATTAAAAAGATAGAAAATAAGATTTTGGAAGCATATCATACTGTACGATGTCATCTTCATACTGCACGATTCAATAATTTTTATCTATACGAATGGGACGTGATTCCAAATGCCAGTTATTTTTGATGATTGTATGTATGAAATTCCATTTCATCTGTACGATCCTATTGCCAGTTTTTCATATGGATGAACCCAACCACCAGATGATGATCATTATTATTATGATTATCTTGAATGAACATGCATTCATCTGTACGATCGTATGGTCAAAAAGCCTGTATGAAATGCTCCTCAAGAATGGCAGTTTATGAAAAGTCATTTCATTTTTGGTCATTTCCATTCATATGTATAAAATTTTTTTTGTCATGTATGATTTCAAAATCGTACGTATGATTCATTTTTCATACTGTACGATCATACCATTTTTCCTTAAATTGAAAGAATTTGATGGTTTTTCTTCACAATCTTCTTCAATCTCAAACCATATCTTATTTTAACTCTTGAAATGGCCAGCAGTAGCAAGCGAGCATGAACTTCTAGGGCTTCTTCCTCTCATTCTCGTCTACCTAAAAATAATTTTCTCTCAAAAGAAAATAAGGAAGCATACCATCATTTCTTCGAGGCAAAAATAGCTCCATCTCATCTCTTGATCAAAAGGGACATTAACTTTTCAGTAATGCCTCTTTTTGATTTGACTCAATTCTCTTTCATTGTCACTCTGATTTATGCTTACCATCATGACACATTCCACTACTTCCTTGTAAACTTGAGAATGAATGAAAATCATACTAGGATGTCTTCATATTTTTTCAAGTAGAGAGTAGAGATTATCAAAAAAGATTTAGGCACCTTCCTACATCTTAGAACTGAGGGGGCTAGGGCACACACAATGACTTCTAGGTCTAATTTTGATTGGTCTAAAATCAATCAAACCCTTAGAGGTATTTCTTCCTTCAATCATCTACCTCATTTATACACCCTGAACCAAAATGCTAGGACATCAAGCATGTATTAAGGACTTCTATTATACCTAAACCTGGTGATCGTATCAACATAACTCCTTTATTCTCTACAATCATATACCTTATCATGACCAATAATCCTATAGATGAAGCCCAACTGATTATGGATTATATCTATAAGCTTTTTGATATTGGACTTCCTCACAGTAGGAGAAAGGAAAATATGGCTTTAGGACATCCGATAGCCTATATTCTAGAAAAGAGGTACAACTTGATTCATCTTGATCCACCTAATCAGCTTTCTACGTACTTTATTGATGCTTCTTTTCATTCAGTTTTTCACCGTGACCAAGGAATTGAGGGAGAAGAATCTGAAGGAGAAGGAGCACTTACTTTACCACATGTACCTGCTCCTGGACCTGATCAGCATTTATATCAAGAAATGGTCCAGCATTTTAATAGACTGGAATCTTATTTTAATCAACATTTTGATCAAATTGAGACTCACCTGAACTAGCAGGATGCAAGACACAATAAAGACATTGGGTGGATTAGAGGACAATTTGATTTTGTTAACACTCAAGTAGCTATGATTAGTAGCTACTTTATGATGTTCACACAGCCACCTCCAGACCAGGGTCCCTCAGGATTTTAGCTGTGATTTGTTTGATGTAGTTGTTATTTATTTTGGCTTTTCTAGTTTCATCTGATGGAGTTTGAATGTTTATGTATTTGTTTTTGCTTTATTTGCAGTTGTATCCTTTGTGTTTAAAAAAGAATAAAAAAATGAAATGATGACTATTTTGTATTGAAGGTAATCTTCTTGAATTATTTTAAGTTTCTATAGAATAATCAAATGTAGTTGATCTTTGGAGTGGAATTTTTTTAAATACTTTGCTCTACAAATTAATTTCCTTACAAATTTAATTTCTTAATTTTTTAAATTAAAATTTGGTTTGATGTAGATTAAAAAAATCATATTCCTATTCTTATAGACAAATATTATTTAGCTATAATTATTGCAAAAGAGATATTTTACTTTTATTTTATTTCTTTTTCAATGTGTTTATTTTTGTTAGTTATTAGATGTTGTTTTAATATTTATTAATATTGAAAAGACTAAAAATATAAAAAGTTGCACAAAGTGTTCCAAGATTGAAAAGATGCACAAAATGTGCTGCAAGTTTAAAAGATGTGCAATGTCGCCAATTGAAAACTTTCCTTTATCTATCCTTTATCATTCTATTTCTTACACAGATCGACTTAATCAACAATAATATGAACTACTGAATGAGAAGCTAATTAATCTTTATTTCATTAATTTCATAATAATTTTTTTTTTCATGTCTAGAATGAACTGTGAGCCTGGTAGACTTTTCTTATCTTAATTGATCTTTAATTTAAAATTTGACACTTTACTAGATGAATTTCACATTAGAAAGTTAATGTTGTCTTTGCAAATAGTTTAAAATCTTCTTCTTCATCATCTGTTTGATTTATCAATAGAAACTTATCTTTATAAGAGGTACTTCCCTTTTTGTTGTTGTCAAAAGGGGGAGTCATTAGTTATTGTTTGAAGTGTGTATGATTATTTTTGTTATTTTTGTGTGTGTATGATTATTTTTGTGTGATGTGTGTATTGTGTGTGTCTTATTTTATATGTAAATTTTTTTTATATTTATTGTTGTTTAGATTTTCATTGGAATTCCCTTGTTTTGAAATTGATCATTTATTAAGGGGGAGCTTAGGGGAAAAATTGCCTTTAGTGTTAACACAAACAATAATTATTTTTCCATTATAAAAAGGGGGAGATTGTTACAACTTAGATTTCAAGATTGTGTTTTATATCGCATGATTTTTTTAATGATACCATAATATTATTATTATGATTACTGTTTCTCCTAACATACATTGGATATATTTTGTTTGTGTTATTTGTGTGTACTAATATTTCAGGAAAATCATACTCTAGACTACCGAAGACTTAAAGATAGATTAGATTTGGGTTTCTTGTAATGAAGTCTATAATTTTTTTATTTTTAATTTTTTTTCTTGAGTTTGAGAGAGTGTGATTGTAATTGGGTAACCGTATACACACACACACACTAGGGGAGTAAGTCAAAACTTTAGATTTTTAAACTAATTGTACTGTACAAATTTTAAATCTTACTATATGATTTGTCATGGTAGTTCCTCCAAAACTAAGTTAAGCAATCATGGCTAAAAATTTTTTTGTGTTGTTCACACAGATGACTCATAGAGTACAAAATGGGTGCATACTAGATCATCCCAGACAAAATTGTCATTTTTTGATCAGTTCATACTGTATGATGTATGTTTGTATGGATGCTTTACAATGTACAAAATGGGGTCATCCACTTCCATACTAAGAGAGACATAATTTATTTTAACTATTCATACTGTATGATGTCTATTCATATAGATGACTGACAGAGTATGAAATGAGTTTCATACACGATCATACCAAATAAATGAGTTTAGTTTTCGAACTGTTCATACAGATGATTCACAGAGTATGAAATCAGGTTCGTATAAGATCGTACATGGATTTTTAAACTGTTCGTACAGATGATCAGTAATCGTACTGTACGATCTTGTTACGTTCAATTAGAATATTTTAGTTTTTCTTATAGTTTTTCTTGTCTTTCATATATAAGTGTCCTAAAAAATTGACACTCAGAGATCTTGCTTTGAATTTCTCTTGAGAGTGGAAAAGGAGAGTGTTTGGGAGAGTGTTTTGGGAGTTAAGAGTGAGAGATCTTGTAAGAAGAAATTATGAGGGGATTCACAAGGTTGCCCAAAGGTGAGGATCTCTTGTTTGCTCCTTCAAAACTCTGCCCTACTTCCTTGAAGGTTCTTGAGAGAAGTTTTTCAAAGGAGATTAGGTTCTCTTCCTTCACCAGGAGGGTGAAAAAAGACATTGGGTTCTCTGCCTTCATTAGAAGGGTGAAAAAGGAAGAGTTGGTATGCTGCCATCACTTGGAGGGTGCAAAAGACATAAATTCTCTATCGCACCAGATTGGTGGAAGAGAGTTTGTAAAGGCTTCTCTGCCTTGTTGTGGGAGGAAAAGAAGGGACACTATTATTTAGTGCAATACTTGGTGAAGGAGTCTACAAGGAGTGGATGTAGGTTTAGTTGGACCAAACCACTATAAAATTTGACGTCTTTTATTCCTTTACTTTTTATTGCATTTTATTTTTTTGCATTTTAAATTTCTATGGTTAAACATTATTTTTGTGAAAATTTATCATTGTGTCGAATATCTTAAATTTGTTTTCTAAAATCCAAGAGAATTTTTTAAATTACCAATTCACACCCCTCTTGGTTAGCATTAGGACAGTTCTATTAGGTCTAACAACTTATACGAACTTTCATAGTTCCCTTTTGATAGGGTGAGATCTAAGAGATTATTACATTTTTATGTTTTGACTGCTTTTGTAGCAGCCATATCTATGAAGTTAAATAATCTTGGAGTTAGTGCACCTTGAGGAGCACTCTTCTTTTGGTTATTACTGACTTAAATTTTGGTAGTGACTCAAGTGCTCATGAGGTAGAGAATATGAATGTGATTGGAAGATAAAGTTTGATCTATTCAAATATTAAACAACCATAAATTTTTTTTGTAGAAATAATAATAGTTGACATCAGTGGAAAACAAATCAGTCTAACGGTATATTTGTAAGAACACTCAACAACCTATGGTAACCCAGAGCTTTCCCCCAAGTTTTAATTAGATAAATCAATATAAAGACAAGAAGAGACCTTTAGAGGACTTAGTGCTTCAAATGAGAAACTAATTACAAAGTCAAGCTGCTACCATTAGAAATTTAGAGAATTAATTAGGGTAGTTAGCAATTTTATTTAGCAGTAGACCCCATGGCACATTACCTAGTACCCCTAAAATTAATCCTAAGGAAAAAAAGGAAAGAACAAAGTATGGATAAGTTAAGAAATAGTAGTAATGCGACACAACCTAAAATGACAGATGTAGGCAAGTTTGGCTGAAGACTATAAACTTAGCATTGATTGTTAGCCAATCCAATTTGGTTATGTGTTATTTTCTATTTTATTAGCCTTTTAATAATTTGTCTTAATTTTTTAATTACATGTGCACTTCATTATTATTTTTTGTATTATTATTATTTATCTAATTTTTTAATTAACTTTCCTACTTGCTTAACTATTATATGATATTCTTATAACTTTCATTGCACTTTGATACTCATTTGACTAATATAAAATTGCAATTATTTTTTTTAATTTGGAATAATATAAAACTATAGGTGCTTAATTGAAAGAATGAAGAACAATAATTCTTAATTTGATGATCATAGCAAGTGACTATGAAAATCATCTAAGTTAATACTTCATATTGTGCTTAAATGTTATAACACTAAAGCACCTGAATGCATGTTACAAGATTGAATAACTAAGTTTATAAAAATGGTTTACTTAGATTAATTTATAAAATTTATTATAAGCCCTAGTATGGAATTAGTGAACTTATAACAATCCTCATATTATTCCAATTTAGGATCACTCGTAGTAATCAGGCAATAAGATATTAAAAATCATTACTTGAGTACTCATGAAGCTCAAAAGAAATAAGTGAAAAATAAGCAGATCAGAAGAAAAAGAAAAAAAAAATAAGAAAATGGGTACTCAAACAAAAAAAATTGGTATATAAGGAAGTTGAATTCTTAGAGGATTCTAAAACTTAATCTTGATGGAATGTGTGAGTAAGCTAGTATATATGAAGGTTTATAGATAAGCTAACAAGATGCTTGACTATAATTTGACTATAAGATGCTTGACTATAGTCTATAGGTCATTATCACATAACTATAAGCTAACAAGAACCATCAACTAACTGTATTCCTCTGACCACTATCCCCAAACTATGGTCCATCTAAACTTAGTCACTAAACTATGGTCCTTTGACCTCTGTATTCCTTATTATTATCATTTTGACCATTGCCTCCTATCAATAGTCTTTTTAACTTCTATATCACAACTATAATCCTCTAGATTATAATTGCCTAACTATAGTTTTTCTAAACATCATTGTTTGACTATAGTCCTTTCAACCTCTATCACCCAGCTATGGTACATCATATAATCACTGCCCTGTTATATTCCCTTAATTAGCATTGCTCAATTATGGTCTTCTCAGCTCCATCGCCTGACTATAACCCTTTAATTGTTGTCACTCAAATATAAACTTTTTAAACAATATGGCCCAACTATGATCTTTTGAACCACTATTACTTATTGTCCTTTAGACCTCAATCATAGATCACCTTTGCTTGAATACGATCCTTCAAACCATTATTACCCAAGTATAGTCCTTCAATCTTTATTTCTTGACTATGATCCTTATGACCATCCTCACCTGACGATAATCCACTAACCAACATCATCTTGTTATGATCCTCAGATCACCATAATCTAAATATGGTCCTCCAACCAACATCATCGAGCTATGATCCTCCAACCAACATTTCCTAATTATAGTCCTATGACAACCATTGATTGGTAATTTATGGGGTGTGGCTAGCTGAATACTGATTAAAAAAAGTTGAGTTTTGAAAAGTTAATTTTCTTTGGGAAATTTGAAATTAACTTTTAAATTTTAATTCTGAAATTGAGCACATCATCAAAAATGATCTACCACTTCAAAAAGTGGAAATAAGGTTTCTTAATGGGGTTCATATATAAAACTACAAATTACATCTAGAATATCATAACCAAATTTAAGGAAGAACTACATATGACCCTGTTGACCTTATTTTCGAATGAGGTCATCAAGCACTACCATAAATTCTTAATCATATATGATGGTCAATGATCAAATAATTGTCAATCATCCAATCATTTCAAAAGTTAATACATCATGCATTTAATCAATGTATCAACCAATCATTCAATAATCAATCAATGCCTTCAATTAATCCTTCAATCGCTCAATCAAACTAATATCTATCTATATGTTGCAATGCTATACTGTAATCAAATGGTCTAGTGCACTACTTTGCTTAGTACACTAGATTTGTAACCTTCAATGAAATGTTAAGTGACCTATGATCTTTAGCATATTTCCCTAAACACTTTCCTTTTGAAATGGGTTTGGCTAATTCCCCTGATCCAGTTACTAGTTAACTGGGTCAAGTGAACCCAAAATTTGGGTAGTTGAACCCATTTGGACCCAATCATTATACTTGATTCAATCAATCATATCGAACCATCAAAACTACTTTAAAATATTATTTAAAAATTACTAAATATGCTTTGAGTTAATCCATGCATAGGTTGATTTAGTCACCTCATCTTGGATGGTCAAACCTCACAATACATTTGGTTACATACTCAAATTTCAATAGATTTGTTTCGAACCAACATAACTCCATTCAATTAATAGTATATCACTCCTTAAATTCAATCCTAATTAATTATAAACCATTTGACTGGTCAAAAAGTCAACTTAAAGCCTAGGAGAACCTTAGATGGTCAACACGCTTAGCTCGACCAATTTTCTTTACTCCAATTCATATGCTCTAACCCAAATGACTCTAGAACACACCTGGATTCTAGTTCAGTAGCTATTGACCCCTTTGACTGGTCAAAGGGTCAACAAACACCTAATATACTTATTAAGTCAAACTCCTTAGCCCGATTCCTTTATTTGAATGCAAGCCTATCAAGCCTCTCAGATGGATTCTAGAACCTACTCAGATCCCAACCTGACCCAGACTAGTCATTTCTATGGCTTCAAACGGCTCAACCATCCTAGGTGGTCCTTCTCATGTGAAAACAAACCAAAGGACCATTCCAGCTGGTACAACCACTTCCCTAACAGTTTGGGATAGCTGTTGAATATCCAATGAACCTCCCTGATGCATCCCAACTATCCCTTTTCTCTCCAATTGCTAGAATAGGCCAAAATGGATGAAATCTTCATTCAAGCCTATCTCTTAACTCATTCACTCCCCATAGCTATTAGTATTTTATTTTGCCTCTTTAAATCTTCCTTAAGCTTCAACGATCATTTATCTAAAATTTGGAGCTTGACAGTGGCGAAAGGAGCTATAGATCAGAGCTTGACCCACCTTAGTTATTTAAGATCCCGTTCCATCTATCCTCCAAGCTTGTCTTCTTAATCAAAGTGGTGGAGGAGATCATAACAAAGAAATCAAGCCATTAAATTCCTCTTAAAACCTTTTATAGATAGGTATATTCCAAACCCTAGGTTCTTATCTAGGTATTTAAATATATATGATATCATTACATCAATGGCTTAAAAATCTATCCCCTATTCTTGATTAAATCCTAATATACCTCTATCCAAACCCACAAGTCATTTGGTTTACTGTATTAAAGGAAATAAACCTATAATGAATTTAGGGTTTGCGGTGGCTCAACATGGAAGATGAAATCAGGATTGTCCATTTTTTCTATTCATTATGGACGGTCATGATTTCATCGTATTAACAGTCTGACATGATTTTTCAGAACCAATTAACTGATGGATCCCATCTGGCTTCATCTCATATGTTCCTGTCAAACCATGGGGCCTTGTAAAGCCTTTGTTGCAAATCTGGTTTTGATGATGAAAAATAGGTTTCTATTGTGTTTTGCTTGGCTAACCTGTTTCAGGCACAAAAGATCACGAGCAACTCAAGCTAACTCAAGATTTGGTCCAAATGTGTCTAAGTGTACTATTTTTCTTTTTCTTGAGTCAATTGTAATGTAACTGATCCCCTAGCTAAGTAACCTTGCACACATACACTCGGGGGGAGAGCTTGAGTGAATTAGAGTTTCTGTTCAAATTTTTGTTCAGATCATCCTGGACGGTAGTCACATCGTCCTGGACGATCAAGTAAAAATAGAAACCCTAATTAGGGCGATCAAGTTAAGAGGGTCTGATTAAGCAGATCGTCCTTGATGATCTTTGGATCAAACAGAATGATATGCTCAAATAAAAAATTCTCAGACGCCAGATCAAGTTAGGCAAGTTTTTATTTTAAGATATTTGGTCTGATCGTCCAGGACGATACATGTATCGTCCTGGATAATCCAGTACAATCATGCCTAAATTAATCTGGTAATTAAGGAAAGCAATTTATATTTGATTCATACGATCATATCATCCTGGACGATTGCAGGATAGTCCCGCACGATCATGATCGTCTAGTGCATTTCAGCTGTACGACCTGAATTGTGTACAGGACAATTTTGGCACTTTTTGAACTAATCATACAGGACGATATCCGTATCGTCCTGGACGATCAAGTCATTTTTTGGTCATCCAGCACAGTTTGCCCTGGATGACCCGAACTGTCTTCTGAACGATATCCCTCGATTTACACTAATCGTCCCGGACGATCATAGGATCGTACGGGACGATATGATCAATTTTTTCTTCTGATCGTCCAGAAGAGCCAGATCGTACAGGCTGAAACAGTTGATTTTGAATTGATCGTACAGGATGATATATATTTCGTCCTGGATGATCTAGGCCGACTAGTTGAGATTTAGGGTAAATTTTGAGCCTCCCTATAAAAGATATTTTTTTTCCAACAAGAAAAATCTTTTGTCACTTTTCTTTCCAAAGAAACCATAGAGAGAGAGAGAGTTTGGGAGAGAGAGAGGATCTTGTGACGGGGAGTTCATGAGGGGTTCACGAAGGTTGCTCCAAGCAAGGATCAGAGTCTTCTTCTCCGCTCGTCGTGTCGGTGTTCTTTGGGAGAGGATCGTCGGCAGGAAGATCCGAGGTTCTCTACCTACTTCAAGAGGAAGCAAAATGATGTTGGGTTCTCTGCCCGCTTCAGGTGGAAGCAAAATGAGGTTAGGTTCTCTGCCTCACCAGGTGGTGGAAATGAGGTTTTTTTGTGTAGGCTTCTCCGCCTTACTGTGGGAGCAAAAGGAGAGTCTCTTTTTGTTTAGTGCAATACCCGGAGGGGAGGCTCTGGGGAGTGGACGTAGGTCAAGTTGATCGAACCACTATAAAATCTGGTTTGCTTTTCTGATTCTGTTCTGCACTTTACTTTTCCTATATTAACAGCTTGGGTGAATATCTGTGATTGATTTGTTCGTTCTTGTTTACTTGTTTCCGCTGAAAAGTATCGAAAAGATTTTTTTCTGTTCCTCGTGAAATTCTTAAATAACCAATTCACCCCCCCTCTTGGTTAGCCTTGGGACTAGTTCACTAGGGCTTAACGTTCCCATCGAACTTTCAAGTGGTATCAGAGCGGGATTTAAAATTTAATTTTAAAAACTTTTGAATTTTATTCATGGCTAACTATAATAATCGTAATACTGCTGAAGGTTATTCTATTACAAGACCACCGTTGTTTGATAACATTCCTTTTGATTTTTGGAAAACATGCATGTCTACTTTTCTTCAATCAATCGATTATCGTATGTGGATGTTAGTTAAAGATGGTTATGAAGCACCACATAGACTTGTTAACGGTATTAAAATTGAACTCCCGTTTGCAGATTGGACTTTTGATGATCGTGATTTAGCACAGTTAAATGCAAAATGTTTGAACTGTTTCTTTTGTGCTTTAAAATCTGAAGACTATATGCATGTTTCTACTTGTACAACAGGTAAAGAAATCTGGGATAGATTGTGTATAACATATGAAGGTATAACTTAAGTCAAACAGTCTAGGTTAAACATCTTGTTACATGTTTATGAACTTTTTCGCATGAAACCTAGTGAGATGATTTTAGAAATGTACACAAGGTTCACTCAAATCGTTACCTCTTTGCATGCTCTAGGAAGAGAACTAACTAATTACGAAAGAGTGAATAAAATTCTTAGATGTTTGCCTTCTTTATACGATGCTAAGATTACTGCGATCACGGAATCTAAAGATTTAAATACTTACTCTATTGACAGCTTACTTGGATTACTCATTGCTTACGAGCAAGGGGTGAACCAAAGATAACTTGATGCAGGTGAACAAAAGAAGGAGAAGACAGTGGCGCTAAAGGCCAATGATTCAGATGCTAGCACTTTCGGGTCTGATAGTGATGATGTTGCCTTAATCACAAGGTAATTCAAGAGCTTTCTAAGGAAGAAGAATAAGAATTTTCAAAAGTGGAACAAAGGTAAGACTAGTAGAAACTTTAAAGGTTCATCTGAATCGGTTTGTTTTGAATGCAGGAAGCCTGAACACATAAAGGTGGATTATCCTACACTCAAGGCTCACCCAAGCAAGGAGAAGGGTGAGGAGAAACCAAAGTTCAGAAAGGATAAGAAGCGGATACAAAAGGAGTTCTGGGCAGACTTTACATCCGACTCCTCTGAGACTGAAGCTGAAGAGGAGGAAAAAAATTTGTGTCTGATGGCTGATGATCACCCTGGTCAGTCGGACCAGGAAGAGGTATGTGAGCTTACTTACGATCAATTACTTGAAGTATCTAAAAAAATTCATGCATCGTATAGGAAGCTTAAGAAAACCCATACTAGTTTGAAACTGGATTATTTGACTTTGCAAAAAGAGCATGATGTTTTGATTAAGGATCATTCCACTGTTGATAGCAATCACATGTCTTTACTTGATGAGTTTGATGAATTGAATAAAAAATATTCTGATTTAGTTACTGTGCATGATTCATTAAAAACCACTCATGTTGATTTGGAGAGAGCTTTTAAAGAATTAGATACCATGGCATGTGAAGTAGAAAGTAGCAATGGTGCTTTAAAATTTGAAATTGCAAGTTTAAATAAAGAGAATGAATTTTTGAAAGTGAAAATCAGTGCTTTTGAGAAAAACCAAACACATCCTACTTTTGCACAGTTTTATGCACCGCCACCTTTTGAAAAATCTGTTGCAAGTTCATCAAAGCATGTTTCATATACATCCAGGAAGAGGCACTATCACCCACGTAGATTAGTTAACCCTTTTCCAGGTGTTAGATATTTTTCATGTGGCATGTTAGGACACATTTCCCACACCTGCACTGTTCACTGTAGTACATATTGGGTGTGGAGGCCCAAACTGCCTATTTCACAGCACAGCACGTATGGATTGCATTCTTCTTTTCATAAGAAGGAACCCAAACCTGTTTGGGTTCCAAAGACTGATGTTTGATATTTTTGTAGGTGTGCTCTCACACAAGACCTCGTGAGAGCATATGGTACCTAGACAGTGGATGTTCTAGACACATGACTGGAGATGCAAATCAGTTCATTTCGCTGGAGGCCAAAGCTGGAGGCAAGGTTACACTTGGAGATAACACCACTAGGAAGGTGGTAGGCACAGGTATAATTGGTGATTCAAAGAATTTTATGATTGATAATATTTTGCTTGTAGATGGACTGAAACACAACTTGCTGAGCATTAAGCAACGTTGTGACAAAGGATACAGCATCAAATTCCTACCTACTGGCTGCATTTTAAGCTTAAATGATAAAGTTATTTTGCAGGGGAAAAGGATCAAAATAACTTCTACAAGCTGGATGTAAGTTACATTAAATCTGAGAATTCAATTTGCTTAAAAACTACTGCAGATGAGTCTTGGCTGTGGCATAGGAGATTGTGTCATGCCAGTATGAAAACCCTTAGGAGAGTCACCCAAAAGGACTTAGTTAGAGGTGTGCACAAGCTTAAGTTCACTAAGGATCACCTGTGTGATGCCTGTCAGTTAGGAAAGCAAGTCCAGTCCTCTTTTCACTCTGTTAAGGATATTAACACCTCTAGACCTTTAGAAGTTCTTCATATGGACCTCTTTGGACCCATTAGCACTGCCAGCTTAGGGGGGAGAGTCTATGGTTTTGTGATTGTAGATGACTACTCGAGGTTCACTTGGATTAAATTCTTGTCACATAAATCTGAGTCATTTGATGAGTTTAAGTACTTCTCCACTTGGAATCAGAGGAAGTTAGGTTGTGAGATCCTGACTATTCATAGTGATCATGGTGGAGAGTTTGAGAATGTGAAGTTTGGAAGTTTTTATGAGGAGAAAGGGATTAGTCATAATTTTTCAGCTCCTAGGACCCCTAAGCAGAACGGGGTAGCTGAAAGGAAGAACAGGACCTTAGTGGAAGCCGCTAGAGCCATGCTTGCCGAGTATTCACTTCCAAAATACTTCTGGGCTGAAGCGATGAACATTGCCTGTTATGTGCTGAATAGGGTGAATGTGAGATTAAAACTGAACAAGACACCTTATGAGATCATTAAGGGTAGAACTCCAAACCTGTCCCACCTCCATGTATTTGGCTGTAAGGTTTTCATTCTAAACAACGGGAAATCACCCTTAGGAATGTTTGACCCCAAATCTGATGAAGGAGTGTTCTTAGGCTATTCTAATGTGGGGAAATCCTTTAGGGTGTTCAATAAAAGGACCTTGGTGGTGGAAGAGACAACCCATGTGGTGTTTGATGAATCTCATCCTAAGGTGAATAGAATTGAGGAAGAAGAAGAGGTAGAGGAAATTACCAAAGGGGTTGGAAATGTAAATCTAGAGGAGAGGGTAGAACCTAAAACCACATTGCCTAGAGATTGGAGATATTCTTCGAGTCATCCTAAAGAATTGATCTTAGGAGACCCTTCTGAAGGTGTTAGGACTAGGCATAGACTTAGGAAGAAAGTAAACCATTCTGCCTTTATCTCAATGACTGAACCCACCAACATCAATCAAGCCCTTTCAGATGAGTTTTGGATCTTAGCTATGCAGGAAGAATTAAATCAATTTGTAAGGAATGATGTTTGGGAGTTAGTAGAAAGACCTAGAAATCAAAGTATTGTGGGAACCAAGTGGGTCTTTAAGAATAAGATGAATGATTCTGGTGTGGTGGTGAGAAATAAGGCAAGATTGGTGGCTAAGGGGTATAATCAGATAGAAGGGATTGATTTTGAGGAGACTTTTACCCCTGTTGCTAGATTGGAAGCCATTAGAGTGGTACTAGCCTTTGCCTGTTATAAGGGATATAAGCTGTTTCAAATG
The DNA here is from genome assembly GCA_019925795.1 of Dendrobium chrysotoxum. Classification (NCBI taxonomy): domain Eukaryota; kingdom Viridiplantae; phylum Streptophyta; class Magnoliopsida; order Asparagales; family Orchidaceae; genus Dendrobium; species Dendrobium chrysotoxum. The sequence continues at coordinate 39,054,673 of CM034302.1, forward strand.
GATGTCAAGAGTGCCTTTTTAAATGGGATAATAAATGAGGATGTTTTTGTAGAACAACCCCCAGGTTTTGAGAGTTCCCAATATCCAAAACATGTTTATAAATTAAAAAAGGCCTTGTATGGATTGAAACAAGCACCCAGAGCTTGGTATGAGAGGCTTAGCACATTCCAGTTAGATAGAGAGTTTGTTAAGGGGAGCGTAGACACCACCCTTTTTCTAAGGAGAATAGGGGATGAATTACTCATTATCTAGATCTATGTTGATGATATAATTTTTGGATCTTCTGATAAATATTTATGTGATGAGTTTTCTAAAAAAATGAGTAAGGAGTTTGAGATGAGTATGATGGAAGAATTGTCATACTTTTTGGGGTTTAGCATAAGGCAAATGGATGATGGAACCTTTCTCAATCAATCTAAATACACTAAGGATATTTTGAAGAAATATGAAATGGATAAAGTCAAGCCAATCAATACTCCCATGAGCTCCTCTGGTCAGTTAGATAAGGATTCAAGTGGAAAATCTGTTGATCAGAAGAAGTATAGAGGAATAATATGATCACTACTTTACCTGACTGGTAGCCGACCTGATATCATGTTTAGTGTCTATCTTTGTGCTAGGTTTCAGGCTAATCCTAAAGAGTCCCACCTGACTGCTGTTAAGAGAATTCTTAGATATCTTTTAGGGACCCCAAACCTAGGAATCTAGTACCCTAGGCACAGCACCTCTTTTGAGATCATTGGATATTCTGATTCTGACTTTGCGGGGTGTAGGGTGGATAGAAAGAGCACTTCTCAAACTTGTCAATTCATAGGACAGTCTCTAGTCTCCTGGTCTAATAGAAAATAGAACTCAATTGCACTTTCCACTGCTGAAGCTGAGTATATTGCCTTAGAAAGTTGTGTGGCCCAAGTTCTTTGGTTAAAGTAACAAGTTTTGAATTTAGGTTTACCTGTTGGCACAATTTTTATTTTGTGTGATAATACTAGTGCCATCTACATCTCTAAGAATCCAATCCAACATTCTAGGACCAAACACATTGATATAAGGCATCACTTCATTAGGGACCATGTTACAAAATGGGGTATTGAGCTACATCATGTAGCAACTGAAAATCAGTTGGCTGACATATTCACTAAACCACTGGCCTTTGACTCTTTTAGCATTTTGAGAACCAGATTAGGAGTGATTGATATAAATGCTTGATTTTGATGGCTACTAATTTCTGATTGTTCTGATTGCAATTCTGTTCTCTGTTAGTTAGTTTTTGATTTGCTTATTTGCTTTGAGTTATTTTTATTATTTCTTTGTCTGCTGATTTCTGTGTTAGCCTTGCTGTTAGTTTGATTTGAGTATTTACTTTGATGTGATTTTCTACCTATTTTTTATTCACTAGTTCATCTCTGTTATTTACTGTTTTATGCTTTTTAAAATCAGATCACTGCTCATTACTTCTGCTAAACTGAATTTCTGACTAAGAGTTTTACCTTGTTTTTATTTGGAAGCTAGTAAGCAGTGATTGATTCCACTGAATCTCTTAAAGGGAAGAAACATTAATGATTGTTTCTCTTCCTCTAACTCCTTTACTGGTGTATTATTTCTTTTGGATAAAAATCTTCTTCAAAATTAAAATATTAATTTTTGAGATAGAGATTTGTTTTATCTTCCTACAGTAATCTACCTCATATGAATAGTATTTTCAAAGTCTTGACTCATTGTTATGATTTTCTAAACCAAGTGATTGCACTTATCATACGACATATGACTTTTGTTTTGTGAATTACTCTTCCTTATTGTGGAGAGCGTCTCCTATATCTGGAAGATAATTTCACAGTTGAGACTCTTTAACGATTATGAATAGAAGAAAGCTTATAAAAGATGCACAATGCGCCAAATCAATTGAAAAAGAGGCATAAAATGAGCCCAAAGCTAAAAAGATGCAAAATGTCGCCAACAAAAAGATACACAAAGTGTATCAAGAATGAAAAGATGCGCAAAGCGCCAAATAAATTAAAAAAGAGGCACAAAATGAGCCCAACCAAGCTTTCTTTTCTTTTCGATCATTAAATGTCTTAGAAAAATCCGTACGCCACTTAATATTTTCAAAAGCTTGTGTTTGAAAATCCTGATTTTTGATTTATTACTTTGTAACACTTTTATATCAGATGTTTTTCTGGAACGAAGCTTGAAAGGATCTCTTTTCAAATCTAATTTCTTTTCTTCTGAATTGGATTTTTATTTTAAAAGAGATTTGCATCGATAAGGTGCCTGAGGTGGGAGTTACGAAAGTCAATTTTTTCAACTTTTTCTGGTTTTCAGTGTTGTCAATCTTCTCCTTATTAGCTTTTAAATCAAAAATTGAGGAAAAATTCTAATTTATTGGAGCAGCTTGATCAAAAAAAAAAATCGTTGCTTTTATGTGTTTTCACTTGGAATTTTATTCGTGTTTATTTTTTATTTTTAGTTTTCATGGTTGTGTTTTTGGGATCCTGATCTGTCATCTCTATCCTCCATCTTTTTCTATTTTCTTCACATCGTTCTGAACGATACCCAGATCATCCTGGACGATCCTCTTCATCCTGGACGATCCAAACATCTCCTGGATGATTCATTCAAAACTTTCACCAGTCTGATCCTGCTTCTGAGAAACACCAATTATTGGTGATCATCCTGGATGATCCATAAATCGTCCTAGACGATATGATCCATATCTTCCTGATCAGATCAAACGGCTGACATTGCACCAATTATTGTCCATCATCCTGGATGATCCACTTCATCATCCTTGATGATCAACGTGTCAGCTGCTGAACGATTGAAATTCGGCCCGTCCGTCACACTTATTGCACATCATCTGGGACGATCCACCTAATCATCTTGGATGATACCTTTTCGTCAACGGTCATCCGGTCTGACTCCTCGAGATGATCATCTGTGTCTAATCATCCTGGACGATCGGACCGCCTTTTTGACCAATCATCCCGGCCGTAATAATTGCACATATCATCCTGGACGATCTCGCGATCGTACGGGACGATCAGGCCAAGATCTATTTAAACAGCCATTTTCTTAAGGATTTTCCACACTCTTTCTTCCAATCTCTCTCTACTTCCCTTCACTTTTGATTTCTAATGGCTGGTGGCAAACGTTCGCGGCAAAAGGGTGCAAGTCCCTCCTGGGGACATGTTGATCCTCGCTTCCCAAATGCAGCCGATCAGGCTGCTTTCGAGTGCTATCGTGACGTGGGGATCACGCATTCTAAAATAGTAAATCCTCGCACCCTCACCTATCCTATTCTTGATTTGTTCGCACACACCTCCCTCACCTTCATCCTGACCTTAGCCTTTCCCTTTAATCTTGAACTCCTTCAAATTTTCTTTGCCAATTTGCGCATTTCCGTGGACTATTCCACTCTTCACTCGTATTTCAATTAGCATCCCGTGGAACTCACTACCCAAGACTTTCATAATATTCTCCAACTTTCTGTCACTGGCGACAAACTCCACAAGCTTATCACCGACCCTAATTATGATTGGAGTGTCACCAATCACTTCTTTCGCAATACGAATGCCCCCTATCATGACAATGCTTGCTCTTCACTTCTTAAGGACGTATGGACCATTCAGCACGTCCTTCGTTCCTCCGTCATTCCAAAGGCGGGGGATCAAATTCATATCACCCCGTTACTGTCCTTGACCACATACTACATCATGGCCTGCATAGAGTTTAATGCCTCTGACCTTATTATCCGATACATAGAGCACCTCACCACTATTAGGGATCCGGGTCATTGGCGTCGCCCAAATCTAGCTTTAGGTCATCTCATTCATTATGCCTTAGAAACCAAATATGACCTTCAGTATCATGTCCCTCCTTCCTTCTTCACAAATAATTCATTCCACATCCTACACAGCACCCGACTATATCCGGAGCCCGCCCCGAATGTTGAGGAGGAAGAGGAAGAGGATATTCCAATTTCTACTGCACCCGATGCACCTGCTTCCCTTCACATTGCCTCTCCTTTTGACAACCTGGTGCAGCGCTTCGATCAGTGGGGGGCCAGATTCGACTCTTATGTGGCTGCCCAAGAGTAGCGGCACGCTGAGGACCTCCAGCGCTTCACTGACTATGCTGCGCAGCAGTAACAGCAGCATGACCAGGACATTGCCTGGATTGGAGCCCACTTTTAAGCCATTTACGGTTACTTCAACCCACCACCACCACCTCCTCCTTCCGATCAGGATCCGCCTCCATTTTAGTGTTCTATTTTGTAGTTGTTTTCTTTTCTGTTTTGTACTGAGGTTTCAATGTTTTCTGTTTACCCTCCTCCTTTTTGTGATGTCAAAAGGGGGAGTTAGTTGTAGTCATTTCTGTTTTTGTTATGTGTTATGTTTCCTGTATTAGCTTGGTTGTTAAATGAAAATTAAAAAAAAATATAATGGTTTTTCGATCTCCTAGTTATTTTATTTTTCAAACTACTATACAAATATTTGCCATCATCAAAAAGGGGAAGATTGTTACAAATCTGGTTTTGATGATGACAAACAGGTTTCTATTGTGTTTTGCTTGTCTAAACCGTTTCAGGCACAAAAGATCACGAGCAACTCAAGCCAACTCAAGATCGGGTCCAAGTATGTCTAAGTGTAGTATTTTTCTTTTTCTTGAGTCAATTGTAATGTAACTGATCCCCTAGCTAAGTAACCTTGCACACACACACTAAGGGGGAGAGCTTGAGTGAATTAGAGTTTCTGTTCAAATTTTTATTCAGATCATCCTGGACGATAGTCACATCGTCCTGGACGATCAAGTAAAAATAAAAACCCTAATTAGGGCGACAAAGTTAAGAGGGTCTGATTAAGAAGATCATCATGGACGATCTTTGGATCGTACGGAATGATATGCTCAAATCAGAAATTCTCAGCCGCCAGATCAAGTTAGGCAAGTTTTTATTTTAAGATATTTGGTCTGATCGTCCAGGATAATACGTGTATCATCCCGGATGATCCAGTATAATCATGCCTAAATTAATCTGGTAATTAAGGAAAGTAATTTATATTTGATTGATACGATCATATTATCCTGGACGATCACAAGATCATCCTGGACGATCATGATCGTCTAGTGCATTTCAGCTGTACGACCCGAACTGTGTACAGGATGATTTTGGCACTTTTTGAACTAATCATACAGGATGATATCCGTATCGTCCTTGACAATCAAGTCATTCTTTGGTCGTCCAGCACAGTTTACTCTGGACGACCCGAACTGTCTTCTGGACGATATCCCTCGATTTACACTAATCATCCCGGACGATCGCAGGATCGTACGGGATGATATGATTAATTTTTTCTACTGATCGTCCAGAAGAGCCAGATCGTATAAGCTAAAACAGCTGATTTTGAACTGATCGTACAGGATGATATATATATCATCTTGGATGATCTAGGCCGACCAGTTGAGATTTAGGGCAAATTTTGAGCCCTCCCATAAAAGATATTTTTCTTCCAACAAGAAATAACTTTTGCCACTTTCCTTTCTAGAGAAACTATAGAGAGAGAGAGAGAGAGGAGAGGATCTTGTGAGGGGGAGTTCGTGAGGGGTTCACGAAGGTTGCTCCAAGCAAGGATCAGAGTCTTCTTCTTCGCTCGTCGTCTTTTGTCGTGTCGATGTTCTTTGGGAGAGGATCGTCGGCAAGAAGATCTGAGGTTCTCTTTCTGCTTCAGGAGGAAGCAAAAGGACGTTGGGTTCTCTACCCGCTTCAGGTGGAAGCAAAAGGAGGTTAGGTTTTCTGCCTCACCGGGTGGTGGAACGGAGGTTTTTTTGTACAGGCTTCTCTGCCTTGCTGTGTCACTTTTTGTTTAGTACAATACTCAGAGGGGAGGCTTCGGGGAGTGGACGTAAGTCAAGTTGACCGAACCACTATAAAATCTGGTTTGCTTTTCTGATATTAACTGCTTGGGTGAATATCTGTGATTGATCTGTTCATTCTTGTTTACTTGTTTCCGCTGCAAAGTATCGAAAAGATTTTTTTTGTTCCTCATGAAATTTTTAAATAACCAATTCACCCCCCCTCTTGGTTAGCCTTGGGAATTGTTCACTAGGGCTTAACATCCTTATTGAACTTTCAGCCCTAAAATAGAAGCTTAATCATGAGTTTTGATCGTTAGATCAAATCCATGGTAGATCTGACAGCTCTTAGCTTTGTCGTGCTGGTTAAGTGTGCCCCATCAGCTGATCACCACCTTTTATGTGGCACAATCATTTCCTAACGCATGGAAATAACACGCATAGTCTATGCCGTTGACTAACTGTGTATCAATTTCTTCTAAAATTAATTCAAAAAATTATCAAAACTTCAAAAAATTAGAATTAATTTTATTTAAATTCATTTTTTGAGTTCTTGACTCTATGGATTTGTAATGAAGAATACTTTGTTTTAAAAATAGTTTTAAATTATAAACTATTTTGTTTAATATATTTTCTTTTATTTCAATAATATAGTAAATCTAACTTTATTTTTAGATAAAATATACAAATAATTTTGTCTAATTTTTGACAGAAATACACTAGAATTTATTTTTGATTTTCCCTAATTTTTTTGAAGTCATTCGTTGCAATCTCAATTAGATTATGAATTTAAAAAAACTTGGTCTTAATTTGATCTAGATTTTTAAAATTTAATAATTAATTCAATTCAACTCCAACAAAAGCATGTTAAGGTTCTATGGAATCAGTGAAGAGCCCTCTTTCACTGAAAAATAAATTTAGATTAAGATCATGTTCGGTTAAAATAAATAGTTTTAATGATGTATTATTTTATGTATATAAATATCAAACCAAGCATAATTTTAACTTCAAATTGAATTGAGTTTGATTTACGGATGTTTCCTACATCCTCAAATGTCTTTAATTCAATTTGATATATCCAATCTCTTATAGTTAAGTATTTAAGTTCATAGGTCATTATGTGACATATAACTTTAATAATTTACTATAAATCATTCCATAGGGTATTAGGACACTTTACTTTGCTCATGATTGCTATGTTTTGATGTGATTGTAATCAGTGTACAAGGGTTAGAAGAACTTGATTTCAATCCTTCAAACTTAGTGACATTTAGGAACAAAAATTAAGGTGTGACTTTGCTAATTTAGAAAAATCTAGGATTCACTACATATATACATTTTGAATGATACATTAAACTTAAAAAACTTATGTCTTGAACCCTTGATTTAATATATCATCCTTTGAGATTAATTGATCTTATAACAAATATTAGATTTATTTAGCTTTCCATTAAGAGTTTAATTCGATTAAATCCAAATAAACCATATAAAATTCATAAAAATATATAATCAACTTTAATTAAATTCAAATTAATCATAAAATCATTAAAAAATTAAAATTCAAATTTAAATCTCATTAAACATAATTAACAATTAAATTACCCTTAAATAATTAATTAAATAAATTCATTAAAATTCAAATAAAATCCACATAAAATTCAAAATATAAAATAAATTCAAATAGAAATAAAAAAATTACAAAATTATAATTTTATTTTAAATAATTTTTCAATTAAAAATTTAATTTCTAATTCTTTAATTAAAAAATTTTAATAATAATTCATTAAATATTACAAATAAGATTAAAAAAATAATTTAAAATTAAATAAAATTTAAATAAAAATCACAGATTAATATTTCAATTTAAAATACAAATTCTTGAATAAAATTTAATTTTAATTCAATAATAATTTATTGATAAATCAATTTCATTAATAATTTATTAAATATAATAAATAAAAATTCAAAAATACTTTAAAATATGAATAAAATTAATTAAAAATCAAAAGTTTATAATGCAAATTTAAATTAAATTTTTAAATAAAAATTAAAAATTTTAAATTAAAATTTTTAATTGATTAATTAAATAAATCCATTTATAATTAATTAAATATAACAAGAAAATTTTAAAAATTCTTAAATATTCAAGTAAAATTAAATAAAATTCAAAGATTTATAATGTAATTTTAAATAAATTTTTTGATTTTTTTAATAAATCATTAATAATTAATTAAAAAAATCAATAATAGATTAAAAATTCTAAATAGTACAATAAAATTTAGAAAAATTTAAATTAAATTCCAATTCATTTAAAATAAATTAGTTTGACAATTTGATTGATAAAATTTATTTTAATCAGTTAAATTTGATGATTGATTTGAAGTCAGGTCTCTTATGCCTAAAGTTTGATTCCTTTTGGAGGGCTTTAGGTATTTTAATTTCAAGACCTTTAACACCCTTAAACAACCAAAAGATCTCCTATGTGTTGTGCACAATTCATTTCAGGAGGCCACTAATACATTTGATTTGGAGATATTCAAATAATTAATAACACACCGACCTTATACAACGTACTATATTCCACCTGGAGGGTATGTTATATTGGATTATAAGGTCCATTTCTCTCTCACTAATGAATTTTGGAGGCTATCATATATTCACCTATCTGGCTTAGAGGATAGGTGTTCATTTTAAAAGCCTCCGGACTTATAAATTGACAACTCCTTGGACTTTGGGAGTTATCAATCTATAAATTCTTTAAAACTAAATCAACAACTTTAACCTCTAAAATTGGAATAATTTAAAAGTCAAGTATACTTCATTTAAACACTAATTAAAATCTCTTTCATCCTTTAATGAATAAATCTTAATAATACATGCAATTCAAACAATAAATTCCTATAGGACCTATCAATGCCACACAACCTCTTTTACACACTTAGATGGTTTACTAAGACAATCAACTTTAACCTAGGCTAGGCCGATGGATTATTATGGTTTGATTGTAGGTGCCTTGTCTAGAGGGCACTTATGTGTGTTTGCTTACTTTTTTCAAATTATAGGATGTTATTTACTTTTTGTCATTGCACCAGAGAGCGGAGTGAATGGGTGAGGGTTGTGTACTTTACTTTCTTTACTTTCCTATACATATAACTGCTCACAATGCACTTTCATATATGCATTTTATTTCCTACTTTTAAATTCTTACAAAGTAGAATATTCCTAGGGATGATGTACTTGTAAAGAGCCATGTAAATTTAAATTTCATATTTTTTCTATATATAGATCGAGTTGTACAGAGTCAAGAGTTATAAAGAATTAAATATAGCTGCTTATATACATACAGGTGGGGCTCTAAAAAGTAATGTCCTTTTTTAAGAGGATGTTCCTTTTGGAATTCCACAGAAGACTTGGAGCCTGAAGACCATTAAGTAGTTCTATTTGATTCTATATGTTTTTTATATAAGATTAGGATCCATGTTTATTGTCGGTGGGGCCTAGCCGCCATTACTTTACTGCAGAGCCTGAGTTGCACTATGTAATTTTTATATTAATAAAATTAGCTGTTTTGTATACATTATTGTTCATGCATCATAAGCATACGTGTAAATTTTCATTTTTTGTAAGCATATTACATTACATGTAATTTAAATTTCTTTAACCTTTCCTTGATTCATAGGATAGAGCTATCTAAAATCTTGCATTCATCGGTGATTATTGTGATTAGGATTGTTAGCTAGCATCTTACTCTAGGCAAGTGGTAAGTCCATATTATATACACTCTTCTCTTCGCATGTTTCATCTTTTAGTCAAATCAAAATCTTCAAATCCAATTTCAGAATTTATAATCTGAAGCCTGTATTTTGAAATTTAAATTAGCCCAAATATTTCTTTAAACTTATATGGATTTTAAAATTATTTAGTCATCATTTTAATTGAGAGTATTCTCTTAGGAGATATAATTAACTATAGGGGCTTACCCCTATAGGGAGTCTAAATCTAAGAATAAAATAAACCCTACCCTTGTTTCCTTTCTAAAATAGCGGGAAAATTGGTGAACATAGACTTTACTTTATCTATATTTTAAATTTAATTTTGTCATCAAATGATAGCAGAATATTTGATTTACTTTTACAATAGATCAAATATTCTCTGTATTTGATTATGAAGATAAATCTATGATTTATTTCTCTAATTGGAATGATAGGATAATATGCTTTTCATCATTTGGGATGAATTGCATATTTTCCTTATGTTGCATCTGATTAGAAAAATAGAATATAATTTTCTTTCTTTCAAATTGATAGAAGGACATTAGTCTACCCTTTAGGGTGGTATAATGTCCAACTATACATATTAATCGAAAGAAATATTAAAATATAAAGAAAGAAAATTATGTGAAAATTAAAGCATTTTAAAACATTTCAATATTAAAAAAATATTTCTCACAAATTTTTATGGTGATCCACTGGGGATAGACTTCACTCTCCATCTTAGAAGAAGACTAAATTATTTTTTAAAAAATTACATGTATGTTTAATTAAACATTTGGGATATTAAATTTCATGTAAATGCTTATCTATTAAAATTTTTGTCATGTGTTTTGAGATGTCATATAGTCTTGCAATTTGTGTTTGATTTTACCGATGTGATTTGATCTGATTATCTTACGATTTATTTGTATAGAATAAATTCTCTTAAATTGAGTTAATCCAGCATGGTACATCATTTATATGACACTTAAATGTTTATTTAAGTTCACAGTTTGTATGATCAATGCCGATCAAGGTTTTCTTGGCTTTTCCTAAAAAGCCAAGCATATGGGCCAACTGTCAGCACCATCTTAGGTCCTAGATCCAGTAGAAATGCTGCCAAATTTTTATCTAGCATTTGCATGTCATTTGTGTGATTAGTCATTTAGATTCAATTCAAATTTATTCAAAAATTTATGGAGATTTTAATATTTTAGTTTTGATTCATTTTCCTCAGATTTCTATTATAAATGAGACAACCAAGCCTGGCATGGCATTTATATGACATATATATGTTTATTTAAGTCCACAGTTTGCATGATCAGTGTTAGTTATAGTTTTATTGGCTTTTCCTAAAAGGCCAAGCAGATGGGCTAACTGTCAGCACCGGCTTAGGCCCTACATCCAATAAAAATGTTGCCCATATTTTGTCTAATATTTGCGTGTCATTTGTGTGATTAGTCATTTAAATTCATTTTGAATTTATTCAAAAGTTTCTTGAGATTTTCAATCTTTTATTTTTGATGTATTTTCCTTGGATTTATGTTGTAAATTTTGAGTGTATTATATGTTTTGTGATTTGATTGATTTGATTTTCTTATATTTAAATTTGTTTAGTTATAAATTATCTTAAATAAAGTCAACCCAGCCTAGTATATCATTTGTATGACATTTTCATGCATATTTAAGTCCACAGTTTGCATGATTTGCACTAGTCATGGTTTTCTTGGCTTTTCCTAAAAAACCAAGCAGATGGGCCAACTTTCAGCACCAGCTTAGGTCCTAGATCCAGTAGAAATGCTGCCCATTTTTCTTCTAATATTTGCATGTTATTTGCATGTTTTGAAGTTTTCCATTTTTGTTTAAACTCAATTTTGAGTGTGTGCACTAATACCATTCTTTAGATTATAATTCTTAACTTCCCCCCTCCATGAAATCATTATAACTCACATATATTCTTTATGTTTATATATATACTTGACATTTTCAAGGACAAGGGTCCTTATTTAATATCTTTTCAATCTAATTCTAGTTCATCTTCAATTATAAATCAATCAATTTCCCAAATCTACACTTTGTGATTGTGCTTTTTTGGTGTCCTTAATCCATTTCATCTTTCAAATCTTCAATCTATCAAGACTTTATCTTAGATTCCAACTAGATTCAGATCAGTGCAATTTTTGGTATTTAGATTCAATGTATAGATTCAAAAAGATTAGTTATTGATTTTGATTTCCATTAAATTGTAGAAAATGTCTGGAAAGTAAATCTTCAGCTTCAACATCACTGTTGCCCAATCTGTAGAGGGCAACAAGATCAAGTTTGGGTCACTTTTGGTGCACCACTGACTGAAGTAGACACGCTAGTCACTAAATCTGTCAGATCGACTCCACTCCAAGTCAACATTGAGGGTGGGTCTATAGCTGGCCCTGCAGGTGCTAAACCCTCTATTTTTTCATGACTAATATTCCCCTAATCAGTAGTTATGATTATGGGGAAGTCTCCAGTCATCACTAAAACCCCAATATTTGGAAACTTTGAGATGGGGTCATCATCTAAAATCTTGGAGATAACTAAATCTCAATGTTGCAATATGATTCACCGTATGAGGCACAGGATTGAAAGAACTAAGAAGTCAAAGGGAGATGCTCTTATCATTGCTGCAATTGAAGCATCAAAGTAGATGAAGACTGAAGTTCCTGAGGCATATGTTAATTCTCCTCAAATAGATGGCAGTAGATTCCACCCACTGTCCACTGCTACTAGAGAAGAGAGTGTACTATGAAAAGCAAATTCTCTACCTCTTTTCTCCCAGAATGATCCCATTCTTCCTTCTCTTTCTTAAAGGAAGAGAAAATTTAAAACACTACTAAATGGGTTGATTTAGGAATATGCCACTGATTATGTCCAGTCAAAGAAAGAATTTTTGAAGAGCATCAAGGACGTTATTTCTACTGAGGTACATCCACATTCAAGTGGAAAGAGTAGAGAGTTCCCTCCTACAAAGAAAAGAGCGCAATTTTGGGGAGCAGGCCAAAGTCGACCTATGGCTGCCATAGATCATCATGGGGAAACAAAGAAGTTCCCACATCATAATCATGATCAGAATTTTGATAATCAACATAGTCAATAGACTCCTATCAAATCCTCATGGTATGGAGCATTGACCCATCGAGGTTATAATCCCATATATCCTCCTTCTTCGTAACACTCTGAAAATTATCCTTTGAGAATTTATGATCATCCTTCAAATCAATGTCCATCAAGAACCGATTGACACTATTCGTAGGGTAGCAGATCGTCTTTCAATTTTAATAGGAGGAGGCTGAAATTCCCAAATCAGTCATCCTCATTATCTAATAGGAAGAGGGTTTGGCGGCCCAAAATGGTTCTTACTACAACTGCATTAATGAATTTGAGAAATCATTTAGCCGATGAAAGATTGAGGAAGGGTAAGTTTGTAATAGAACTATCTCTTCCCAGAGAGTATACTTCGGTAGACCCATACCATGTGGGAGAAAAATCAATCAAAGAAATTGTGGATCATCTAAAAGTGAGTATCCTCCAGATTAATGAATAGGAGGCTGTAGAAGATGAAGGCATGAATGAAGAAATGTCTGGAAGTGTTAACATGGTTGACACTCGCTCATGTATGCATAAGGAGAAAGAGAAGGGTAAAAGTGAAGCAGGTTCTACTAATAATGAGGATGATGAAGATGATACAATGGATTTGACTCATCATCTTCTAGAATTATTAAGTCAGAAAGATGAGAAGATCTTAAGGATGTAAAAGTTGGAGGAAATGATATCTATGATCTCTATGATGCAAGGTAACAATCCTCTTATTCCAAAAGCTCAGGTTAAATCTTCTCCTGATGAATTAGTGGAGTTGAATGTCAGAAATAAAGTATTCAGGATAGAAGAACATGGGATACCAATACAAAAATAGGTGAAAGTAGAACCATCATCAATATAATCAGTAGATAATAAGTAGATAGTTGAAAAACAAATAAAAGATGCTTTAGCTAAAGCTTAAAGTACGTCATCTATTCTGAATGGTAGGCCATACATGGAGAAATATGACTTGGTCCCATATCTGAAAGGATTCGTACCTCCTTCTTTTAAAAATTTTTATGGTACGAGTAATCCCAAACAACACCTCGCTCACTTCAGGGCCAGTTACAGTAACACAGGTGGCAGTGATACACTATTGTTTAGACAGTTTGTTAGCAGTTTATTTGGGATTGCATTTGATTGGTATGATGAAATGCCTAATGGGTTGATCTATACCTTCAATGATATGGAAGTAATATACATTAAAAGATTTGCCAGTGCAAAGCATTATATCATTGTTGGTGATCTGGTTGTAGAGAAGCAGAAGCCAGGTGAAAGCCTAGTAAATTATATCTTGAGATGGAGGAATCTCAACATGAGATATGAGCCTCAGTTGCAAGAACAGCTTGCTATAGAGATCCTTCTAAAAAATATCCATGGTCCAATTGCCTTTCTACCCAAAGAATACTTAGTGGATCCAAGTCAGGGATCCACTAAGTGTATATTTGCTGAGCCTTCTATAACTTCTCCTGATTTAAAACCTAATGATGAATGGGATATACCTTTGTCTCATTCTTTTGAAAGAGCCCTTAATAAACTATATCGTTCATCTTTCTAAGAACCCATGAGAGTCCAGAATCCTATCCAGGTTGATTTGGTACCTCATGAGGAGAACAAGAATAAAGCTCCAATCAAAGAGTCTAAGGAAGTGCGAGTTGATCAAGCTCTTGCATCTTCGAGGGAGGAACTAAAGAATAAAATAGAGTTAGGTTCTGATAAGTTATTCATTTCTACAAGTGGTGAGCATATGTTGCTCAAACCTTTAACTTAGTTTGATTTATATTTTGTCCCTCCTGGGACTAAGAAAGTAATGAAAAAGGATTCCGCGTATATTATGTTTGTGTCTGCTAATGATTATTTGGATCAAAACTTAAATATTAATGAAAAAAATTCTCAAGGAATAAATGTAAACAAAGTAGATGAATAATTTCAATACTATTACGATAGTGACTCCCCTATACTCAACGTGGAGGGTGATCATATATGTATAGAATTGGAATTATCTAATTTAGATACACTGCCTGCAGATACTCAGATGGTAATCAAGGATCAGCAACCAAAGCCCAATGAAGATGTTTCCTCGAAAGAAGTAGGGTAAGTCAATCTTCATAGTGATAAAATCTTACCTCCACAAGTTTCAACTACTGATAAAGCGAAGCAAGTTGTAGATAATCTAGAAGCTTCTAATCAACCCCAATAAGTTCAACAGCCAGATACAAAAAGTGCAGATATTCCAAAGGTCGACTACAATGTGTTAGCTCATTTTAGAAAACTCCTAGCAAAATTGAGTATTTATGTTGCTTTAGTTCTTTAAGAAGAAATGAGGGAAGCTTTAGTCAAAGCTGTACTTGATCTAGAAATTTGTATGGATCAGTTAGCTACAACGCAGTTATAAAAGATAGCATTATACTTTAAGGAAATTCCTAGAATCACATTTTTAGATGAGGATTTTCTACTGGGAATAGTCGATCATAATTGTCCATTATATATCTCTGTGAATATCGACAACTTCAAAGTAGCCCATGTACTTATTGATCCGGGTTCATCAGTCAACATCATGACTCTTAGAACTCTCACATAGATAAGGGCACATAAACTCAGTTCCAACAAAATGATGTTGTGAGGTTTCAACGAGAAGGGAAAGAGAGCATTGGGTTCCATAACCTTGCTTCTAGATTTAGAAACCCTCAAAACCAAAGCCAAATTCCGTATAATAGATTTCAAGACATCTTTTAACACTCTCCTAGGTAGACCCTGGCTCCATGAATATAGAATGGTGCCTTCCTCCTTACATAAGTGTTTCAAATTCTCTTAAGATGGAATAGAGCACTACATCAAAGGTGATTTGTAATAAGTTTTGGTTCATGAAGTTGGGATATACGAAGATGCTTCATACTATCTACCTAATAAGCAGACCATTTTATCTAAAAATCTCAAACTAGCTGAAGTGGAAATAATGGAAAGAAAAGAAAAGAGAAAAAAAAAAAAGAAAAAAAAAAGAATAACATCCTAATCTCAAACACGATGTTCGTTGGTCACTTGCTCCCCCCTCGAAAAGAGGCGGTAGAATGGCACAACAATCTAGAAAGAGGTCGAGGATGGAAAAATTAAATGATGTATGTAAGTTAAAGTCAGAACATGTAAGTAAGGGAGCCTACAATACATATTGATTTGGAATCAAGTTCCAAGGATGAGTCATATGTGCTCTAGAAAAACCCACAGGCTATAGAATATAGGAAGTTTATAAATTGGCCAAAGTTTGAGATTTTTATAAAAGCTGATTGCGATGAGGATAGGGTTTAAATCACTATAGAAGATAAATTATATTTATCTAATATGGAGAGATTAAATAGGTATGTGGAAAATATTACCTTAACCCCACTATCCCAGAATTATGTAAAGAGGTCAGAGTTGAAAACCTCTCTCCCTGTAAACCCTGAAACCAAATCCAATATCTTTGTACCTTCTACTAACAAACCTCCAGACACCGATGTAACACTCAGTGATCCTTTTATGGATGAGATAATAAAACTGCCTTTTGATTGGTATTCGAACTCTCCAAATTGATTTGCTAAGTAAGGTCTAATGACATTAAATTGGAATAGAGGTAGAGCTCAGTAATTTGAACACCTGCAGAATAAGAAATACCACAAATATTTTCCAAGACTAGGTGTTGGCTTTGCTGCTCTATGTTCGTTTGATGATGATGAATATTGCTTAGTAATTTCTAATAATTTAGAGTCTGATAGTCTCTTTTTGGGGAATGTTAAATCTTATAATAAACTTTACGTAGAACTTTCGATGATTTGGATGATTCTCAAGTTAGGGATGCACCTCTAAAACTTGAAGAAATTAGATCTACGATCGATAATCCAAAAGAATGAAATCTGGGCACTAAAGAAGACCCTCATTCGATCTTCATCAGTTCTCTATTCAATAAGGATGAGGTGAATGACATGATTAAACTATTATAATAATTTAGAGACTGCTTTGCTTGGAGCTATGAAGAGATGCCTAGATTATCCCCAGATGTATTAGTTCACAAATTAGCAATTCAACCTGAAATATTTCCAGTAAAATAAGTGCCTCGATGAATGTAACTCGACATCAAGTAGTAGGTTGTCATTGAAGTCAAGAAACTAATCGATGCACGCTTTATTAGGGAGGAGAGATATCTAAGCTAGTTAGCTAGCATCGTTCCAATCAAAAAGAAGAATGGTCAGATACATGTTTGTATCGACTTCAGAGACTTAAACAAAGCTTGTCCTAAATATGAGTTTTCGCTTCCTATACTGAAACTCATGGTAGATATCACTTCCTCGTATGCAATATTCTCCTTTATGGATGGCTCATTCGGGTATAATCAGATCAAGATAGACCCCAAAGATGAGAAGTATACAACATTCAGAATGTTGATAGGGATTTATTGTTACAAAGTTATACCTTTCGAGTTAAAGAATGTTGGAGCAACTTATAAAAGAGCCATGATGAGAATTTTTGATGAAGTCATCCACCATTAAGTGGAGTGTTATACTGATGATCTAGTTGTTAAAAGTCTCAAAAGGAACATTTATATGACTTTAATTGTTTTTTCAAAGAATACATCAATATAACCTAAAAATGAATCCTTTTAACTGTGCTTTAGGCCTCACCTCAGGGAAATTTATGGGTTTCATAGTTCAACACTATATAATCAAAATCGATTTGAATAAAATTAAAGAAATAATAAAAATACCACCACCTAAAAGTCTCACTCAGTTGAGATCCTTCCAAGGTCGATTAAAATATCTTAGAAGGTTTATATCAAATCTTTCATGCAGATGTCAACCATTTATAGCGTTGTGCAAGAAAGATGCTTCATTCTGGTGGGATCAAAATTGCCAAAAAATATTTGATAGTATAAAATAGTTTTTTATGAATCCTTTGGTCCTTGCTACTCCAATATTAAGGAAATCGTTGATCTTATATACAATAGCTTCAAGTGAATCCCTTGGCACCTTATTAGCTCAATCTAATAAGGAAGGAAAAGTGAATATGCTTTATTATCTGAGTAGGCATTTACTTCCCACAGAAGTAAATTATCCTCTGATCAAAAAGAAATAATTAGCTTTAATTTTTGCTGCGTAGAAGTTAAGGAACTATTTGCTTTCTCACAAGGTAAATCTCATATCCAGGATAAATCCCCTGCAATATTTGATGACTCGACCAACATTATTGAAAATATTAGCCCGTTGGTCGATGATATTATCATAATTTGTTATCATATTCACTCCTCTACGAGAGGGGAAAGGATAGGCAGTGGCAGATTTCTTAGCAGCTCATCTTATTCTAGATGATCGCCTAATAAATGATGAACTACCAGATGAACAAATCATAAAATTCAAGTCGAATGAAAAGTTTACATGGGAATTCTATTTTGACAACACTGCTTCCAGTCAAAAAGGAGAATCAGAAGATCTTTCTCTAGAACAAGCAGGGATTGGTATAGTATTTATCACACCTAATAGAGGTGTTATGCATTACTCATACTATATGTCAAAACCATATACTAACAATTAAGCTGAGTACGAGGCGCTCATAACTGGATTAGAATTGACAATTCTAAATGTGATTGACAAAATTAAAATATTTGGAGATTCACAACTTGTGATTAATCAAGTAGCTGGAATTTATAAAGTATTAAAGGATACCTTGATTCCATATCATCAGTATACGATGAATCTCTTAGAATAGATTCCAAATGTGGCATTATATAGAATTCCACAAGGAAAGAATTTTATGATGGATGCTTTTGGTAAATTAGCTAAGGCATTATCATGTTTTAAAGAAGATTCAATTCTAATAGAAGTGCAACGTCGACAAGTTTTGTCTCCTATAGATTTTGAATATGTAAACAGAAAATCCCCATTTGAGGTGAGAATTGTTTTAGCAGTGGATGATGAAATGGTAGATTAGAGAAAACTATTCATAGAATACTTGCAAGAAAAGAAGCTCCCTTAAGAAAAGTCAAATGCAGATTAGATCAAAAGATAATCGTTATCTTGTGCTTTGATTAACAACACCTTATACAGAAGATCATTCAATTAGATGTGGTTACGGTGTTTGAATGAATCAGAAGCACAAAAGATCATGGAAGAAGTGCATGTTAGGTAATATGGTGCACACCAATTCGGTCCCAAGATGAAAATGAAAATCAAACAAATGGGATATTATTGGCCATCAATGATAGATGACTGCATAAATGTTGCATGTCATTATCATCAATGCCAGGTGCACGATGTAGTTCTACATCAACCACTAAATGTCCTGCATTTAACCATTACCTCATGGCCTTTTGATAGTTGGGATACATATATTATTGGTCTAATAGATCCTCTATCCTCTAGAGGTCATTGATTTATACTAGCAGCTATAGAGTATTTCTTGAAGTGGGCAGACGTAGTTCCTTTGAGAGAAGTTAAAGCTCAAAAAGTACTAAAATTTTTTAAAGAGAATGTTGGGTAGCGGTTCAATGTTCCTTGCTAGATTATCTCAAACAACTGTCCTTCATTTAGAAGCACTAAAATAAATAGTTCTACTAGACAACATTATATTGACTAGAGATACTCCACCATTTAATACCCTTAGGCAAATGGACTGGTGGAGGCCTTTAATAAAAATTTGATCCAGATCTTAAAGAAGACCTTAGACGATAATAAAAATTAATGGCATGAGACGTTGGTTGAAGCTTTATGGGCTTACCAAACCACATATAGAACTCCAAATCAATCTATGCCATTTACTTTAGCCTTTGGTGTAGAAGCTATTATCCCTCTGGAAGTACAACTACCCTCACTTAAAGTTATAGTAAATTACAAGATTACCGCAGAATAGAATGTATAACTCTAGATAAAAGAACTCAAAGGTTTGGAAGTGAAGCATCTGCAGGCTCAACAGAATCTCGAGTTATATAAAGCTAAAATGATAAAGGCCCACAAAAAATTGGTTCGTCCTAGAACTTTCATAATAGGTAACTTTGTACTAGTTTTAGGAATACCTATCTTAGGTCATCGAAAGATAGGAGGTAAATTCAAGCCAACATGGGAAGGCCCATTTGTGGTGGAGAAAGTCTACCAAGGAGGATCTTATAAGCTTATAGATTGTAAAGGAGATTGTCCTATGTTACCAATCAATAAATGATACCTTAAGAAGTATTATAATGGTTGATGTACTTTATTAAATTTATAATAAAATAAAGTTTTGAAGTTTAAATTTTAGTGTTAATGATATTGCTTAAAGTAAATTATCTTCTAGCAGCAGAATCAACAAATTGATCCCTAGTGGAGTTGAAATATTTTAGTTCTAAATCCACTCATTAGGGAATCAATCTCCCATTTGAGTATCCACTTTGTCTAGAAATCAATCTTCCAGTCAAAGTTTAAATTTCACCTTTCTGATAATTGATCTATTGGTCAGGTTCTAAATCTGCTCATTTGGGAATCGATCTCCCATTTGAGTGTCCACATTGTCTGGAAATTGATCATCCAGTTAAAGTTTTGAATTTCACCTTTTCAATAATTGATCTATCAGTCAGGTTCTAAATCCACTCATTTGGGAATCGATCTCCCGTCTGAGTATTCATTTTTGTCGGGAAATCAATCTTCCAATCAAAAATTTAAATTTTATCTTTTTGATATCGATCTATTAGACATGCTCTAAATCCACTCATTCAGGAATTGATCTCCCTTCTGAGTATTCAGTTATGTTTAGAAATCGATTTTCTAGTCAAAATTTAAATTTCACCTTCGTGATATCGATCAATTAGTCGGGTTCTAAATCCACTCATTCGGGAATCGATCTCCCGTCTGAGTATTCATTTTTGTCCGGAAATCGATCCTCCAATAAAAATTTAAAATTCACCTTTCTAATAATTAATCTATCAGTTAGGTTCTAAATCTATTCTTTCAAGAATCAATCTCCCATCTAAGTATCCTCCTTGTGAATCGATCTCCCATTTAAGGCTTAAACTTGCCTCTCTGAGAATTGATCTCTCAATTTGGTACTGTATATATTTGATTCAAATTGATTTTTCAATCAAATTTTTAGTTTTAAAATTCTGTTGATGACTTCGTTCAATGCCAACATGTGTGATTTATCCTTCAAATTCATCACACCTATTGGGGGTCCATTTGTTAGCCTCATTTTTTAATGAGGTCATCAGGCTCTACCCAAAATTCTTGATCATACCTGATGGTCGACGATCAAATAATTATCAATCATCCAATCATTTCAAAAGTCAATACAACTTGCATCCCATCAACTTTTTAACTATTCAATGAATAGCCAAACAATGCTTTTAATCAATCATTCAGTCACACAATCAAACCAGTATCTATCTATATGCTATAGTGCTATACTGTAACCAAATGGTCTAGTGCACTACTTTACTTAGTACACTAGATTTGTAACCTTCACTCAAATGCTAAATATTATCTAATCTTTAGCCAATTTCCCTAAACACTTTCCTATTGAAGTGGGTTTAACTGATTCCCCTGATCCAGTTACTAGTTGACTGGGTCAAGTGAACCCAAAATTTAGGCAATTAAATCCATATGGACCCAATCATTATACATGATTCAATCAATCATATTAATCAATCAAAAATACTTCAAAATATGATTCAAACATCACCAAATATATTTTGAGTCAATCCATGCATAGGTTGATTTAGTCAACTCATCTTGGATGGTCAAACCTCACAATACACTTGTTTACATACTCAAATTTCAATAGATTTATTTCAAACCTATATAACTCCATTAAATTAATAATCTATCACTCCTTAAATCCAATCCTAATTAATTATTAACCATTTGATTGGTCAAAAAGTCAACTTAAAGCCCAGGAGAACCTTAGATGGTCAACATGCTTAGCTTGACCAATTTTCTTTACTCCAATTCATATGCTCTAACCCAAATGACTCTAGAATACACCTGGATTCTAGCTCAGTAGCTATTGACCCCTTTGACTGGTCAAAGGGTCAACATACACCTAATATACTTATTAAGTCAAACTCCTTAGCCCGAATCCTTTATTTGAATCCAAGCCTATCCAACCTATCAGATTGATTCCAAAACCTTCTCAGATCCCAGTTTGACCCAGCCCAGTCATTTCCATAGCTCCAAACAGCTTAATTAACCGAGGTAGTCCTCCCCATGTAAAGATAAACTAATGGATCATTCTAGTTGGTACAACAACTTCCCTACTGCTTAATAGTCTGGGGTAGCTGTTGAACATCCAATGAACCATCCTAATGCATCCCAGCCATCCCTTTTTCCTCCAATAGTTAGAATAGGCCAAAAGGGATGAAATATTCATTCATATATATCTCCTAACTCATTTACTCCCAAGAGTTATTAGCATTTCATTTTGCCTCCTAGAGTCTTCCTCAAGCTTCAACGATCATTTATTCGATGTTTAGAGCTTGACAGTAGCGAAAGGAGTGATAGACTGGAGCTTGTTCTGCCTTAGCTATTTGAGATCCCATTCCAGCCATCTTCCAAGCTTGGCTTCTTCATCAAAGTGGTGGAGGAGTTCATAAATACGAAATAATGCCATAAAATGCCTCTTGAAACCCTTTTTAGACATGTATATTCCAAACCGTAGGTTCTTATCTAGGTATTTAAATATATATGATATCATTGCATCAATGGCTTAGAAATCTATCTCCTATTATTAATTAAATCCTAATGTACCTCTTTCTAAACAAACAAGTCAGTTGGTTTACTGTATTAAAGGAAATAAATCTAAAATGAATCTAGGGTTTGCGGTGGCTGAACATGGAAGATGAAATCAGGATCGTCCGTTCATTATTTTCATTATGGAAGGTCATGATTTTGTCATATTAATGGTCTGATTCAATTCTTCAAAACCAGTTGATGGATACATCCCATCTAGCTTCATCTCATCCATTCATGTCAAATTGTGGGGTCTCAAAGAGCTATTCAATCCTTCTTTACCATAGCTTAACCGTAGGATTTGATCTTGATTATTAGATCAAATCAACGGTAGATCCGACGGCTCTTAGCTTTTCCATGCTGGTTAAGTGCGCCCCATTAGCTGACCATCGCCTTTCACGTAGCACAATCATTTGCTCCAATAAAAGCATGTTAGGGCTCCATCAGTAAAGAGCCCTCTTTCATTGAAAAATAAATTTAGATTGTGATCAAGTTTGGTTAAAAAAGTAGTTTTAATGATGTATTGATTTATGTATATACATATCAAACCAAGCCTGATTTTGACTTCAAATTGAATTGAGTTTGATTTAAGGATGTTTTCTACATCCTTAAATGTCTTTAACTCAGTTTGATGTACCCAATCTCTTATAGTTAAGTATTTAAGTTCATAGGTCATTATGTGTTATATAACTTTAATAGTTTACTATAAATCATTCCATAGGGTATTAGGACACTTTATTTTACTCATAATTGCTATGTTTTGATGTGATTGTAATTAGTGTACAAAGATTTTAAGAACTTGATTTCAATCCTTCAAACTTAATGACATTTAGGAACAGAAATTAAGGTGTGTCTTAGCTAATTAGAAAAATCTAAGATTTACTACATACATCCATTTTGGATGATACATTAAACTTAGAAAGCTTATGTCATGACCCCTTGATTTAATATATCCTACTTTGACAT
The DNA here is from genome assembly GCA_019925795.1 of Dendrobium chrysotoxum. Classification (NCBI taxonomy): domain Eukaryota; kingdom Viridiplantae; phylum Streptophyta; class Magnoliopsida; order Asparagales; family Orchidaceae; genus Dendrobium; species Dendrobium chrysotoxum. The sequence goes on from CM034302.1 coordinate 39,078,068, forward strand.
TAATTGATCCTATAACAAATATTAGATTTTTTTAGGTTTCCATTAAGAGTTTAATTCCATTAAATCCAAATAAATCACATAAAATTCACAAAAATATACAATCAACTTTAATTAAATTCAAATTAACCATAAAATCATTAAAGATTTAAAATTTTAATTTAAATTTCATTAAATGTAATTAATAACTAAATTACCCTTAATTAACCATTAATTAAATAAATTCATTAAATTTCAAATAAAATCAAAATAAAATTTAAAATATAAAATAAATTCAGATAAAAATAAAAATAAAATTCAAAAAATTATAATTTCATTTTAAATAATTTTTAATTAAACATTTAATTTTTAATTCTTTAATTAAATAATTTCATTAATAGTTCATTAAATATTACAATTAAAATTCAAAAATATATTAAAATTCAAATAAAATTAAATAAAAATCAAAGATTAATATTTCGATTTAAAATTAAAATTCATAAATAAATTTAAATTTTACTTCATTAATAATTCATTAATAAATCATTTTCATTAATAATTAATTAAATATAATAAATTAAAATTTAAAAATACATTAAAATTTAAATAAAATTAATTAAAAATTTGAAGTTTATAGTTCAAATTTAAATAAAATTTTTAAATAAAATTTAAAATTTAAAATTAATTTTTAAATTTATTAAATAAATAAATCCATTTATAACTAATTAAATATAACAAGTAAAATTTAAAAATTCATAAAAAATTAAGTAAAATAAAATATATTTAGAGATTTATAATCAAATTTAAAAATAAAAACTTTGAATTTTTTTGAATACTATTTTATAATAAATCATTAATAAATAATTAAAATTAATTAGAAATTTAACAATTGATTAAAAATTCCAAATAGTACAATAAAATTATGAAAATTTTAAATTAAATTCCAATTCATTTGAAGTAGATTTATTTAACAATTTGATTGATCAAAATTTATTTTAATCAATTAAATTTGATTATTGATTTGAAGTAAATGAATTCGGGACTCTTATGCCTAAAGCTTGATTCCTTGGTGGGGATTTGGCATTTTAATTTCAAGACCTTTAACACACTTAAAAAACCAAAAGATCTCCTATGTGTTGTGAACAATTCCTTTTAGGAGGGCAGTAATGCATTGGATTTGGAGATCTTCAAACAATTAATAACACACCAACCTTATACAACATACTAGATTCTACCTCGAGGGTATGTTGTATTGGATTGTAAGGTCCCTTTCTCTCTCTATAATAAATGTTAAAGGCTATTATATGTTCACCTATCCTGCATATAGGATGGGTGTTCATTTTGAAAGCCTTAGGAATTATAAATTGATAACTCGCACTTTAAGAGTTACAAATCTATAAGTTTTTTAAAATTAAATCAATAACTTTAATCACTAAAATTGGAATAACTTAAAAGTCAAATATACATCATTAAAACTCTAAATAAAAACTCCTTTTAGCCTTTAATGGAAAAATCTTAAAAATACATGTAATTCAAACAATAAATTTCTATAGGACCTATCAAAGCCACACTTCTTTCACACACTTAGATGGTTTTCTAGGACAACCAACTTTAGCTTAGGATAGGCCAGTGGATTGTTATGGTTTGATTATGGGTGTCTTGCCTTGAGGGCACCTATGTGTGTCTGCTTACTTTTTTACAACTTATAGCATGTCATATTTACTTTTTGCTAGCACACTAGAGAGCAGAGTTAATGGGTGAGGGCCATGTAGTTTACTTTCTTTAGTATCATGTACATATAACTGCTCATAATACACTTTCATATATATATTTTATTTCTTGCTTTTAAATTCTTGGAAAGTAGAATGTTCCTAGGGATGATGTACTTGTAAAGAGCCATGTAAATTTAAATTTCATAGATTTATTATATATAGATAGAGTTATACAAAGTCAAGAGTTGTAAATAATTAAAGATAGTTGCTTATACACATACAGGTAGGGCTCCAAAAAGTAATGTCCTCTTTTAAGAGGACGTTTCTTTTGGAATTCTATAAAAGACTTAGAGCATGAAGATCATTAAGTAGTTATGTTTGATTCTAGATGTTTCTTATATAATTAGAACCCAATTTTATTATCGGTGGGGCCTAGCCACCATTACTTTTTTACAGACTCTAGGTTATACTCTATAAAATTTATATTAATAAAATTAGCTCTTTTATGTACATTATTATTCATGCATCATAAGCATACATGTAGATTTTCATTTTTTATAAGCATATTTCATTGCATTCAATTTAAATTTCTTTAACCATTCCTTGATTTATAGAATAGGTTATCTAAAATCCTATATTCATCGACAATTGTTATGATTAGGATTGTTAGCTGGCAACTCACTCTTGACAAGTAGTAAGTCCAAATTGTATACACTTTTCTCTTTATACATTTCTTCTTCTAGTCAAATCTAAATCATAAAAACTAATTTCAAAATTTATAATCTAAAGCTTGTATTTTAAAATTTAAATTAGCCCAAATATTTCTTTAAACTTATATGGATTTTCAAATTATTTAATCTTTATTTTAATCAAGAGTATTCTCTTAGGAGATGTAATTAGCTATAGGGGATTGCCCCTATAGGGTGTCAAGATCCCAAAATAAAATAAACCCTACCTTAGTTTACTTTCTAAGCTAGGAAAAAAATCTGTGAACGCAGACTTTACTTTATCAATATTTTAAATTTATTTTTATAATCAAAGGATAGGAGAATATTTGATTTACTTTTACAGTGGATCAATTATTCTCTGTATTTGATCATGAAGATAAATCTATGATTTATTTCTCTAATTAGAATGAAAGGATAATATGTTTTTCATCCTTCAAGACAAACTGTATATTCCCTGTGCCGCATCTGATTAGAAAAATAAATCATAATTTTCTTTCTTTTAAATTCATATAAGGACATTAGTCTACTCTTTGGAGTGGTATAATGTCCAACTATTTAGATTTAATTGAAAAAAATGTTAAATATAAATAAAGCAAATTGTGTGGGAATTAAAGTATTTTAAATCTTTTCAACATTAAAAAATATTTCTCACAGACCCCGAAGGGTCAAAATGACATTCTACCAAGTATTCGACTATGATAGTTTGGATGAAGGATCATTAATTTTATATTCAAAGTCATGATGATAAATGATATATCTTCCAATGGGAAGAAGATATCACTTATCGTCGATCATTCAAATATGACGATAATGATCATCATTGATTTTGATTTTTCTAAAGAAAATTAATTAAGTTTTGAAAATTTATTTTAAAAATTGATCTGGGTTCTAAATCTCATACGAGTGTAAGCCCTCATAGTTAATTACATCATAGGAAATCAAAGTTTTTTATGAATACACTCGATTAAAATAATGCTAGAAATTTTATTTTGAATTTTTAAAGATTAATATCAAAGTAGTGAGGATTGAAATTTTCAACCAGAATTGGGTAAAATTTGAACGCTTATTCCTGAGATCAAAGGAAGAATTATAGGTGTTTGGAATTCTAAAATAATTCAAAAATACCTCAGTCTATCCTATGTGTTGGGCATAAATTTTGGATTGAAGGAGATTTAAATTTAAGTTATTAATTTTATTAGAAGATTGGGATTAGATTCCTGAACGTTGAGGCCTTATAGTTCAAACCTGTCAGAACCTAAATCTAAATTTGGGAATTGGATAAGAGTAACCATAATGTAATTAATGAAATACGAACCTAGACTTATCCCAGCCTGGATTGGGGAGCCAGCTAACCACCTAGGAGCTTAAAATCTTGTATCTGGTCTCTTATACAAGAGTGGTAGGGATGTTATTCAATTAAGTTTTCAGGAGTTGGGGCCAACGTCTAAAGAAGATCCTAATTAGCCCCTTGACTTATGTAGGGTAATTTGATGCTTTCATTAAAATGCAACTAGAAATTTGACTCTTTTTTAATTGGTTTATTATTCAATACCTATAAATTGACTCAAAAAATATATAAATTTAAAAGAAAAAATTTTAAAAAGGCTTAAAAATACTTTTATCCTAGCGATTTCATAACATCCCCTTGACAAGACTGCACATTAATAGATCAAGTGGTCTCTAGAACCTACAGTGTTGTGAATCTGGATTTAAGGATTATGATTTTGATGATAACAAATATTTCTGTTTCTGGTTGATTGTCTAACCTTTCAGGTCCCCAAGATCAAGTGTAAATAAAGTCAGCTCAAGATCGGGTCTGTGTGCATTCAAATGTAATTTTTCCCTTTCTTGAGTCAAATGTAATGTAAAGGATCCCCCAGCTAAGTAACCTTACACAGACACACTTGGGTGGATATTTTTGTGAGTTAGGGCTTCTGTTCTGATTTTGTTCATATCATCCTAGACTATCCAACGAACAGAAACTCTAATTAGGGCGACCATATTAAGTCAATCTGATTAAGCAGATCATCCTGGATGATACACCCATCGTACAGGACGATATGCTTAAATTAAAAATTCTCAGCAGCCAGACTAAGTTAGGTAAGTTTTTATTTTTAGATTTTTGGTCTTATCATCCTGGATGAGACGTGTATCATCCTGGATAATTCATTATAATCATGCCTAAATTAGTCAGATGATTAAAGAAAGTAATTAAGGTTTGATTTATTCGATCATATCATCTTGGATGATTGCAAGATCATCTTGGACGATCAATTAGAAATCCTGATCATCCATTGCTTTTCACTTAGATGACCCGAATAGTGTGTTGGACGATATTTCTATTTTTGAACTAATTATACGGGATGATATTGATATCGTCCCAGACGATCAAATCATTTTGAGACCATCCAGCACAAGTTTCCCTGGATGACCCGAAGAGTGTGCAGGACGATTTTGGCATTTTCAAACTAATAGTATAGGACAATATATATATCATCCTGGATGATCAAGTCATTTTGAGACCATCCAACATAAGTTTTCCTGGATGACCTGAACAGTCCTCTAGACGATATTCTTAATTTACACTAATCATCCAGGATGATCTCAGAATCATCCCGGATGATCTGAACAAATTTTGTCTTCTAATCATTTAGAGGAACCAGATCATCCAGGTTAATATGTGTGATTTTATACTGATCGTACAAGATGATCTATAGATTGTCCTAGACGATCTTTGAGGGCAAGTTGTAATTTAGGGCTATTTTTGAGCCCTTCTATTTAAGATCTCTTTTATTCAATCATTGAGATCCTTTGTTGGTGTCCTTTCCTATGAGAGCTTTGAGAAGAAGAGAGAGAGAGAGCTTGAGAGAGAGAGAGAGAGACAGAGGATCTTATGAGGGGGAGTTTGTGAGGTGTTCACAAAGGTTGCTCCAAGTAAGGATCTGAGCCGTCTTCTCTGGTCATCATCTCTTATCATTTGGTGTCTCCATGGAAGGATCATATGCAAGAAAATCAAGGTTCTCTACTTACTTTAGGAGGAAGTAAAATGAGGTAAGGTTCCTTGCCTTCTTTCAGAGGAAGCGATAGGAGTCTGGGTTCTCTGCCTCAGCGGGTTGGTGGAAAGGAGTTTTGTAAAGGCTTCTCCGCCTTATTATGGGAGCAGGAGGAGAGTAACTTAGTGTTAGTGCAATACCCAGAGGGTAGACTCTGAGGAGTGGACGTAGGTCAAGTTGATCGAACCACTATAAAATCTGGTGTGTTCTTTCTGATTACTTTTTGCACTTTATGTTTTTGTTGATAATCGTGCGATTGTAGTTATTATTTTATTTTATTAAACATTAACACATCATCACAAAATTGTAATTATTTTTAAAACATTCAAAAAGATGTTTCAAAGTCTCTATTTTGCACAAGAATTTTTAAAAACTATCAATTTACCCCCACTCTTGATTAGCCTCGGGCTAGTTCATAAGGGCTTAACATTCCTAACAAACTTTCAAGTGGTATCAGAGCGGGATTCATAAAATTAAGTTTTGAAAAACTTTTGAATTTGATCCATGGCTAACTTTGGCAATAGAAATACTGCTGAAGGTTCTTCCATCACTAGACCACCCTTGTTTGATAACATTCCTTTTGATTTTTGGAAAACTCGCATGTCCACATTTTTACAATCTATAGATTATCGCATGTGGATGCTTGTTAAGGATGGATACTCTGTACCTTTTAAAATTTTTAATGGCGCTAAAATGAAACTTCCTTTTACTGAATAAACATTTGATGATCGTAACTTAGCATAATTGAATGCAAAATGCTTGAATTGTTTTTTCTATGCTTTAAAATTTGAGAATTACATGTGTAGCTCTACTTGCACGACTGGTAAAGGAATATGGGATAGGTTGTGTATCAATTATGAAGGCACATCTGAAGTTAAACAGACTAGGTTAAACATACTGCTTCATGACTACGAACTCTTTCGCATGGAACCTAGTGAGTCCATATCTGAAATATATGCTAGGTTCACTCAAATTGTCACCTCGTTACATGCCTTAGGAAGTGAACTCACGAACTATGAAAAAATTAACAAAATCTTGAGATGTTTACCCTCTTCCTATGATGCCAAGATAACTGCAATTACTGAATCCAAGGATTTGAATACTTATTCTATTGATTACTTAATTGAATCACTCATCGCTTATGAGCAAGGAGTGAATCAAAGACAGCTTGATGTAGGTGAGAAAAAAAAGAAAAAGTTATGGCGCTGAAGGCCAACAATACGGAGACTACTTCTTCCGGGTCTGATGGCGATGATGTTGCCTTAATCACTAGGGAATTCAAAAACTTTCTAAGGAAGAAACAAAAGAACTTTCAGAAGTGGAGCAAAGATAAGTCTAGCAAAAATTTTAAAGGTTCTTCTAATATAGTTTATTTTGAATGCAGGAAGCCAGGACATATAAAAACTGATTGTCCTACACTTAAGGCTCACCCAAGCAAGGAGAAGGGTGAGGAGAAACCCAAGTTTAGGAAGGACAAGAAGTGGATTTAAAAGGCATTCTGGGCAAATTCTGCATCTGACTTCTCTAAGACTGAAGCTGAAGAGGAGACTACAAACTTGTGTTTAATAGCGGATGGCCATCCTGGTCAGTCTGAACAAGAAGAGGTATGTGATCTAACCTACGATCAATTGTTAATATTTCTGAGAAAATTCATTCATCATATAGAAAACTTAGGAAAACTCATGCTAGCCTAAAATTAGATTTTCTTAAACTTACAAAAAGAGCATAATATTTTACTTAAGGATCATTCTACACTAGATAGCAATCACATGTTATTAGTTGATGAATTTGATGAGTTGAATAAAAAGTATTCTGAATTAATTGTTGAGCATGATTCATTGAAAGCATCATATATTTATTTTGAAAGAGCTTTTAAAGAACTAGCAATATGGTATGTGATTTAGATAGTAGTGAGCAAGCATTGAAATTTGAAATTACAATTCTTAAAAAAGAAAATAAATTTCTAAATATAAAGATTAGTGCATTTGAGAATAATAAAATACCTCCCATATTTGCACAACTTTATAAACCTCCATCACTTGAAGAATCTCATTCAAAATCATCAAAGCATGTAACATCCAAACCTAGGAAGAGGCATTATCACCCATGTAGATTAGTTAAACCTTTTCCTAGTATTAGATGTTTCTCTTGTGGCATGTTAGGATACATTTTCACACATGCACTGTTCACCGTAATACATGTTGGGTGTGGAGGCCCAATTTGCATGATTTAAAGAATAGCATACATGCATTGCATTCTTCTTTCCATAAGAAGAAACCCAAACTTATTTGGGTTCCTAAATCTGACATTTGATGATTTTATAGGGGTGCTCTCACACAAGACCTCGTGAGAGCATATGGTACCTGGACAATGGATGCTCAAGGCATATGACTGGAGATGCAAATCAATTCATTTTGCTAGAGGTCAGGGCTGGAGGCAAGGTCACTCTTGGAGACAACACCACCAGAAAAGTGGTGGGCGCAGGTATAATCAAAAACTCCAAGAACCTTTTGATTGAAAATGTTTTTCTTGTAGATGGACTGAAACACAACCTGCTTAGCATCAGTGAACTCTATGACAAATGGTTCAGCATCAAGTTTCTGGAAAATACTTACATTATAAGCTTAAATAATAACACAGTTTTGTAGGGTAAGAGGATCAACAACATCTACATGCTTAATTTAAATAACATTGAATGTACTGCTTCATTTTGCTTAAAAACTACTACTGATGAGTCTTGGTTGTGACACAGGAGATTATGTCATGCCAATATGAAAACCCTTAGAAGAGTCACCCAAAAGGACTTAGTTAGAGGTGTCTCCAAGCTTAAATTCACTAAGGATCACCTGCATAATGCCGTTCAACTAGGGAAGCAAGTCTAATCCTCTTTCCACTCCATTAAAGACATTAGCACCTCTAGACCTTTAGAAGTCCTTCAAATGGATCTCTTTGGACCCATTAGCACTGCTAGCTTAGGGGGGAAAGTCTATGGATTTGTGATTGTCGATGATTACTCGAGGTTCACTTAGAGATTAGATTTATGTCATATAAATCTGAGTCATTTGATGAATTTAAATCTCTCTCCACTTAGATTCAGAAGAAGTTAGGTTGTGAGATTTTGACCATCCATATTGATCATGGTGGAGAGTTTAAAAATATGAAATTTGGAACCTTCTATGAGGAGTAAGGGATTAGCCACAACTTTTTAGCTCCTAGGACCCCTCAGTAGAACAGGGTTGCTGAACGAAAGAACAAGATGCTAGTGGAAGTTACTAGAGCCATGCTTGCTAAGTATTCACTTCCAAAATACTTTTGGGCAGAAGCGGTGAACACAGCCTGTAATGTGTTAAATAGGGTAAATGTTAGATTCAATCTGAATATGACACCTTATGAGATCATTAAAGGTAGAACTCCAAACCTGTCCCACCTCCATTTCTTTGGCTATAAGGTCTTCGTTCTTAATAATGGGAAATCATCCTTAGGAAAATTTGACCCAAAATCTAATGAAGGAGTGTTCTTATGATATTCAATTATGGGGAAATCCTTTAGGGTGTTTAACAAGAGGACATTGGTGGTGGAGGAGACTACTCATGTGGTGTTTAATGAATCTAATCCTAAGGAGTCTAGAGTTGAGGAAGAAGAAGAGGTAGGAGAGATTACCCAAGGAGTTGAAAATGCAAATCTGGAGGAAAGGGTAGAACCTCAAAATACTTTGTCTAGTGATTGGAGATATTCTTGGAGTCATCCTAAAGAACTGATCTTAGGAGACCCTCTGAAGGTGTTAGAATTAGGCATGGATTTAGTAAGGAAGTAAACCATTCTTCCTTTATCTCAATGACTGAACCCATTAATATCAATCAAGCCCTTCCTGAGGAGTTTTAGATCTTAGCTATACAAGAAGAACTTAACCAATTTATGAGGAATGATGTTTGGGAGTTAGTAGAAAGACCTAAAATTTAAAGTGTAGTTGGAACTAAATGGGTCTTTAAGAGTAAAATAGATTATTCTGGTGTAGTGGTCAGGAATAAGGAAAGATTAGTGGCTAAGGGGTACAAGTAAACAGAAGGGATTGATTTTAAGGAGACCTTTGCCCCTATAACTAGATTGGAAGCCATTAGGGTGCTACTAGCCTTTGCTTGTTATAAGGGATTTAAGCTTTTTCAAATGGATGTTAAGTGTGCCTTTTTTAAATAGGGTAATAAATAAAGATGTCTTTGTAGAGCAACCCCCAAGTTTTTAGAGTTCTCAATATCCATATCATATTTTTAAATTAAAAAAGACCTTATATGGATTGAAATTACTAACAAATGTTTGCCATCATAAGAAATGGAGAGATTATTACGAATCTAGATTCAAGGATTATAATTTTGATGAAAACAAACATTTCTGTTTCTGGTCTATTGTCTAACCTTTCAGGTCTGTAAGATCAAGTGCAAATCAAGTCAGCTCAAGATCGAGTCTGTGTGTTCAAATGTAATTTTTCCCTTTCTTGAGTCAAATATAATATAAAGGATTCCCCAGCTAAGTAACCTTGCACACACACACTCGGGGGGAGATTTTTGTGAGTTAGAGCTTCTATTCTAATTTTGTTCATATCATCCTGGACGATAGTAATATCATCCTGAATGATCTAATAAAAATAGAAACTCTAATTAGAGCGATCATATTAAGTCAATCTTATTAAGCAAATTATCCTGGATGATACATCCATCGTATAAGATGATATCCTTAAATTAAAAATTCTCAGCCGCTAAACTAAGTTAGGTAAGTTTTTATTTTTAAATTTTTGGTCTGATAGTCTTGGATGATACGTGTATCATCCTGGATGATTCATTACAATCATGGCTAAATTAGTCAGGTGATTAAGGAAAGTAATTAAGGTTTGATTGATTCGATCATATCATCCTGAATGATCATAAGATCATCTTGAACGATCAATTAGAAATCTTGACTGTCCAGTGCTTTTCACCTGGATGACCTGAACAGTGTGCTGGACAATATTCTCATTTTTGAACTAATCGTATAGGACGATATCGATATCTTCCTAGATGATCAAGTCATTTTGAGACTGTCCAACACAAGTTTCTCTGGATGACTCGAACAGTGTGCAGGACAATATTAGCATTTTTGAACTAATCAAACATGATGATATATATATATATATATATATATCATCCTAGATAATCAAGTTATTTTGAGACCATCCAGCACATGTTTCCTTGGATGACCCGAACAGCCCTCTAGATGATATTCCTGATTTATACTAATCATCCAGGACGATCTCAGAATCATCCTGGTCGATCTGAACAAATTTTGTCTTCTAATCATCCAGAGGAACCAGATTGTCTAGGCTGATATGTGTGATTTTGTACTAATCGCACAGTATGATTTATATATCATCCTGGATGATATTTGAAGGACTATTTTTGGGCCATTCTATTTAAGATCTCTTTTGTTCAATCGTTGAGATCTTTTTCCATTGTCCTTTCCTATGAGAGCTTTGAGAAGGAGAGAGAGAAAGAGCTTGGGAGAGAGAGAGAGGATATTGTAAGGGGGAGTTTGTGAGGTGTTTACAAAGGTTGCTCCAAGTAAGGATCTGAGTCTTCTCCTCCAGTCATCATCTCTTATCCTTTGGTGTCTCAGTGGAAGGATCGTCTTCAAGAAGATCAAGGTTCTCTGCCTACTTCAGGAGGAAGCAAAAAGAGGTAAGATTCTCTTCCTACTTCAGGAGGAAGCGAAAGGAGTCTGGGTTCTTTGCCTCACCAGGTTAGTGGAAAGGAGTTTTATAAAGGCTTCTCTGCCTTACTGTAGGAGCAGAAGGAGAGTCACTTAGTGTTAGTGCAATACCCGGAGGGGAGACTCTGGGGAGTGTACGTAGGTCAAGTTGACTGAACTACTATAAAATCTAGTGAGTTCTTTCTGATTAATTTCTGCACTTTACTTTTCTATTGATAATCATGCGATTATAGTTATTATTTTGTTTTGTTAAACATTTGCACATAATCACGAAATTGTAATTATTTTTAAAACATTCAAAAATTTTTTTCAAAATCTCTATTTTGAATAAGAATTTTTAAAAACTACCAATTCACCCCCCCTCTTGGTTAGCCTCGGGCTACATCATAAGGGCTTAACATCCTTAACAAACTTTCATACAGGCGGGGATGTGTCTAATAAGGAAGAGAAGAATCAAAATGTATTCATCAGACCCTCAGCGATCGGAGCTTACTTCTTAAAGTCATTAGAGTTTATATGTTAACATGATAATTTTAAATTAATTTAAGTAGAAAATATTTTAATGTGCCCTCATGAGCCTCCTATCAAGTTTCAGGCTAAAATAAAGATTGACATGCAAGAAAGAAACCAAGAAAAGACATGTAATTTCTATTATGTAATCAATGTAAAATAATCAATTAAATTAACTACTCAAATAGATTATTATTGACCTCATTTTTATATGAGGTCACTTGGACCAATCCGAATACTAATATCTACCCAGATCTTAGATCAATCCGAATCAAATCCATATTTCAAACCAAAATTCAAGGTTTAAAGGCCCTGTCCTAAAAACCCCTTTTCCAGTGACTTTTCAAATATTTCAAACCCTACTCAAATGACCCCTGATTCATGATCTATCAATTGAATATTGCTTAGTCATGTCTCTAAGATCTACCCTCCAAATTTGAGCTCAATTTGAGGCCTCTAACCCCAGAAACTAAATTGAAACCCATAGGCCATAAAACTTTCAAATATTTATGGCTTATGCCACTGGTCCTACTACCTTGTGGATTTTGACCTTGGATCCTTCTCCAAACCCTTTGATCATATCTAGACCCTTGATTATCATATATTGAATATTAAATTGTAATTTGGTGGACCCATTTTGACCCTTAGTTGACCAGGAGTCAAAATGACCAAAATGCCACTTAAGGGCAATTTTGAAGTTTTCTTGAAATTCCACTATAATCTTTCAAACCAAACCTTGGAATCTCCTCCAATGCATCCTAAATATCATTAGGAGTGCATTGGACTCAAGCTTTGACCCAATCAACCCTTAATCTCTTTTACATCCAATCACACCTTAAATCAATTCAAATATATTCAGAACTTCCTTAGACACTTCCCTATCGACTTAGGGTTGGTTAGACACCCTGACCCATTCATCAGTTGACCTGGACAACTAGACCTGCACTTGGTCAAATCTAGTCAACATAAAGTATAATCACCACATACAATCAAATCCAATTTGAGCAAGTCTTTTTAACCTTCAAAATCACTTAATGGTATATCTTGAACCTACTCAAATCTATCTTGAGGCACATCAAAGTGGGTTTGACTAAGTCAACATTTTGGACTTAGTCAAATTTCCCTTCTTGGGTCAAATCCTTTTATCTAATCAAACCAACATCTCCAAACCCTTAATCTCATTCCAAGCTATGGTTCAAACATATATATAATCACTTTTAAATCAAACATTGGTTCATTTGACAAAGTAAATTAATTATGACTTGGTAAAACCCACTTAAAACCCACCTAAAATCATTTTAAAATCAAACTCTAAATCCATAGCTTGATCACCAATCCAAACCAACACAAAACATCTTCCCCTATGCCACATAATCTCATTGACTAGTTTGACTAGTTGAAGTGTTCACAAAAGGGTCAAAGTGCATGCTTAGGTGGCTTTGCCACCTTGGCAAGTCAAAGTATCCTAATACTCCATATTCACATGTATTTGGTGGCTGGATGGGTTACTTGGAAGTATCCTAGAGCTTATCTCATTCAATAATCAAAGCTAGCAATCATGGGGGGAGAAGATAATTCTTTTCTTAACGCAAAGCTTTGGAATTATCTCTAATCATCCAAAATGAGCCATTCTAACATCCTCTAGCCAATGCAAAGGATAACTCAACCTCTCTAGCTATTTCTAAGACTCTCTAAACCTTTCCCCATCTTTTCCCAAGCTTAAAAACCCCATTTTGAGAAGAGAGAGAGTGAAAGAGAAAGAAAGGATAATTGTTGTATTAGAATTTTATCCAGCTATCAAAAGTTCTTGGACCCTTGAAGAAAGTTGTAGAGGACGTCTCAAGCTTTCCAACAAGCCTAAGAACATTAAAATTGGATATCTGGATAGTAAGTTATCTTCATTTTATGTTATATGATTAAACCTCAATTTCTCCCAAATCACAATTCATGGAGCCTTGAAATTCCATGGGTTGCAATATTTGGGTATCAAGATCCTACATTTCAAATTTCATTAAATTTGGATGATTTGATTGAAAGTTATGGGTAATTGAATTTTCAGTTCATTTTGAACAGCGCGATCAGACATCCCTGATCGCGCCACATCACACACCCCGCTCATTTCTGCTCAAATTGAATAAAAAAATTCAATTAAATGCCCAGAACTTCTAAAATTTATAGAAAATCCATTTTTTTACAAAAAAATTTGGTTCTTAGGCTCGTTGCAAAGGTCTTGAACCCTAATATTTATTAAAATTAAAATCAAATCATTTTGATCACTGAATAGTGAGTTATTTGAGATTATTTGAAATCTATTTTTAGCAATTTTCTTACAATCTAGTGGTCAAATTGAGCCCAAATTTTGGTGAAATGTTTATAGACATCTTAGGCATTCCTTGTAATTTTCTTAGGATCAGATGTCTAGTGGATTTATGTGATGTGAATTTGCAAAGTAATGGGTCTAAATTAGACCCAAAACTTTGGAAATTCATAACTCTTCAAATTGTTAGACATAAGCTTCATAATTTCTATGACATGCTTACATGTATACCAGGGTTAGATGACCAAAATTTTAATCCCATTTGAACACTAGAGATACCTAGGAAAAATAATTAAGGAAATAGTCTAGCCAACTTAAAAAAATTCTAGAAAATTGTACACACATCCAATAGGGGTAAAACTTCAGAAAACTAAATATAATGACATTTTACACCTTAGGTCCAAAGTTCACTAGATTTGGAGGTCATTAAGTTAGAAAATTAAACTAATCAAAATTTAGCCCTTTTTAAGACCAAAAAATTTAAAAAATGTAATTAATCAAACAAAAATCCAAAAATTACAAATAATATATCAAACTTCCCAAAATTTGATTCTCTGTCTAGGAAAAATAAAAACTCTATCACTAAACTTTTAATTAAACTTTAATTTAAAATTTAGTGAAAATTAATAATTAAGTAAATAAAATAATAAAAAATTATTAAAAATCCCAAATAAATTCTAAACACCTTAAAATATTCCCATGGGTCATCCTTGGCCTTTAGGAGTTGTTTTATGTAGTTTAGGATGAGTTTGGATCAAAACAATCAAAAACTCCATAATTAAGCAAATTAAAAAATTCATCAATTAACCAAACTTTGAAAAATCATATTTACTTCAAATTAAATCAAAAAAAAATTAAATAATATATCAAATTAACTATAATTCAATTCTTAATCAAAGAAAATTAAAATCTCTTTAATATAACTTCTATTTTGAGGATAATTTATTTTTAAGTAAAAATAAATATTTAACTAATTTAATTAATTAAAACTAATTAAAAATTCCATAAAATTTCTAGACACTTGGGAATTTCTTCTTAGGTCATTATAGACCTTTGGAGTTAATTTCGAGGAGTTGGAAGTTCATTTGGAGCAAAATCACTAAAGGCCCTTAATTAAACAAATCAAATAATTTAAATAAATATAAAAACTTTAAAAAATCATAACTAATTATACAAAACTCTAAATTGAGCAAACTCAAATGCATTGTAATCCATATAAGGCTTAATATTTATTAAAAATGTCAAAACTTCAGAAATCACTTAAAATAAAAAGTCAACTTTTGGGTCAACTCTAGTTCAAATTTTAACCAAAACTTCAAACATACATAACTAAATTTAGAAAATAACAATTCCAGCAAACTCAAAGCCTAATTACTCATCATAGGGTCTGGTATTTTATAAAATATCAAAAATCTAAAAATTTATTTGAATCCAAAAGTTAACTTTTGACTTCTTAATTAAATGATTAAAATAATCTCAGAAATTTCAAAATTTGATAATTAATCTCAAATTCTAGAAAATATTAAATCAATATTTAAATAACTCAACCAACCCCTTTAATACATAACAACTACTCCAAAGATGAAGTTTTTAGGCTGGACTAGTCCTGGATGCGGGGCTATGTATCCTAAGGAGGCTTTGTTCCTCTAGCCTGGTGACATAATGCCACGAATGGATTCAATGGGGTGTAAAACCTTAAAATTAATTGATTATTAATAATTTAACCAAATAAAAATTCTTAATTTAACTACATCAATCAAGTTTTTAGGATGGATTACTCCAGGCTACAGGGCTACGTATTCCAAGGAGGCTTTGTTCCTCAAGCCTAGTGGCACAACGCTACGAAGCGGTTGTTGGAAAATACAAATTAATTTAAAATTTAAAATTAGCAACCAATTTAATAATTAAAATTACATTAATTCTTTAACTTCTAATTAATTAAATCCATTTAATCAATCAACCTCAAAAATCTAATTATAAAATAAACATTAACAAATTAACATTTAAACTTTAACTAAATTTACTTTTGAACCTTCAACAAACCTAAACATATGACAAATTAAACCAATTACCCGATATAGGAAATATCCAAACCACACAGCCTGTTACGCACACTTAGATCCTTTGTCAGGGCACCACTTCTAGATCTAAGCTAGGCCGGTGTTTATTTTTCTACTATGTAATAGGTTTTTCGAGCTTTCATTGTATGCTGGTTGTTGTAATTAGATGATTATTATGATTATTTATTTAATTTCTGCACTCTATAATGTAATTGATGGGCGTTATATTTACCCTTAGGATAGGGGTGATTTAAATGCTGATACAATCTTATACAGGTGGCTATGCTCATAGAGGGCATTAAAATTAAAGGGGGCAAAGTTAAATTTAAACTAATCAAATTTTTGTAGGTGCTCCAAAATACTAAGTCCCCCTTCAAAATCAAAAGATCATAGCTAAGTGTAGCTAGTTTGAGTACTTTTAATTTCAATATATAACTGCTTGGGATGTGATTTCAAATTATAACTATTTAGGATAACCCTACAGGATATTTAAGTCTAGAATTTTCTATTTTTAAAAGTAATTTGATTTGAATCAAGAGTTGTATATTCAAATTAATTTGAGATGGGACATAAATCCAATTTGAAATTCAAAGAGAAGAGTGACATCCCTTAGGAGAGAATTTCTTTTCATTTGAAATTCAGATTAGGATACTTTGAGTATCCAAGGAGGAAAGAAAACACCCCTTCAGGGAGGAGTTTCTTTTCACTTGGATACCCAGACCTGACAATCTAAGGAGCCCCATAGAAGGATGAAGAAGTGAAGATCGAGAAGAATCTCATTCTCAAATTCACTTGAGTCTTAGGAGTAGAATCCGGATTATTGTTAATGGTTCCCGACCACTTTATTTTCTGTAGACCCTGGGTTGTAATATTAAAAGGCACTTGCCCATGGCCATTTTACTTATTTAATTGATTATCCAATTGATTATTTGATGCTAATTACAATATAGGACTGCATATTATTAGTAGCTTTTTGGAGCTCTTGCATATCGATCTTTGTTTTAGCCTAAAACCCGATCGGAGGCTCGTGAGGCAATGCTAAAATTCTTTTACTTAAACAAAAGTAAAAAATTTAAGCTCACATAGAAATCTAATATTTTAAGAAGTAAGCCCGGGTCCACTGGGAGTTCACATAGCATGTTGTTACATCTTCTCTCCTTTTGTTAGGCACCTCCCCGCCTACGAGTTTAGGCAGACCACCTAGCCTATGAAGGTGCAGATCTATCAAGGCGAGTCTGTGCACTTTAGGATAAAATTATTTCTAAGCCTTTTTAAAACTGCTTCATCTTGATTTAAGAATTTAATTGAGTCAACTAGTATGCATTACATTAGATATAAATAAAAAAATTTTAATTTTTAATTACAATTTAGCCTAAGCATCAAATACCCAACATATATTAAGGGGTTAGTTAGGACTGCTCTAGACGTCGACCCTATTCTCAAAAACTTATCTTAATCAAATATACTTATCATTCTAATATAAAAGATAAGACTCGTGGTTTTGAAGCGCTTAGGTGGTTTAGCTGGTTTCACAATCCAGGCCTAGTTAAGTCCAAATTTGCATTGAATTTGCTAGGTTCAGGTTACTAATTTTTTAGTGCCCAATCTAGACATAGGTTCTAAGAAAAGCTCATGCTATAAGACCTCAATTTTTGGGAATCAAATCCCAACCTTCTAATAAAATTAACAATTTGAACTTAAATCTCTTTCAATCAAATTCAAGCCCAACTTATAGGATAGGCTGGGGTGCTTCTGAAATATTTCAAAATCATAATGTACCTCCTACCATTCCTCCTTTGACCTCCAAAAATAAGCGTTCAACCTTGATCTAATCCTGATTGAATTTTAACCATCGCTCTTTTGATATTAAACTTTGAATTCTAAATGAAATTTCTACTGCTATTTGAATTGAGAGTATTCGTAGAAAATTTCTATTTCCTATGATGTAATTAACTACAAGGACTTACGCTCGTAGGAGATTTAGAAACCTAGATCAATTTTTAAAAAACCTTAATTAATTATCTTGGGAAAATTTAAATCAAAATTAATTATCATCATTTTTGAATGATCAATAGTAATTGATATTTTCTTTCCTTAGAATGATATATTAATTATTATTATAACTTTGATTGTGAAATTAATGATAGTGTATCCAAATTATCATAGTTAAATACCTGAGTGAACAATCATTTTGACCCTTTTGGGTCATATGTAGTTCTTGCATGAATTTGACTACGATAATTAGGATGTAATTTTAATCCTTTAAATTGAACCCTTTAGGGAATTGTATGTTCGCCTCCTAAGATGATATACCATTCACAATGATGCGTTCAATTTCAAAATTAAAATTCAAAAAATTAAATCACCCAAAGATAATTAATCTTTTGAAAAGCTTAACACTTTTTAAACAAACAAAAAAATGGCGACTCCGTTGGGGATAAATCTCTCTCTCCATCTTTAATAGCGGTACAAATTTTATTGCATCGGTAGTTTTGACTTCCATTCCTTCCGTTGGTCC
Source organism: Dendrobium chrysotoxum (assembly GCA_019925795.1). Taxonomy (NCBI): domain Eukaryota; kingdom Viridiplantae; phylum Streptophyta; class Magnoliopsida; order Asparagales; family Orchidaceae; genus Dendrobium; species Dendrobium chrysotoxum. The sequence continues at coordinate 39,096,678 of CM034302.1, forward strand.
CTCTGCCTATTTCTTCCTTGGGTGAGTGTGACCAACATCAATTAAGACATGTCAAAAGAGAGGTGAGAGTAGGAAACCTCTATCGAAGTCTTGGCTTTGAAATTTTACTTCTGAGTTAATTGGTAGAGCAAAAGAGTCAAGCCAAATTCCTTAAAATCCTTCTGTATATGTTGCAAACTTGGGTGCAAAAAAATCTAAAGCATGCTAAGTTTCACAATTTACAGAAAATCCTTCAATTTTAAAATCACAGTTTCAATATCCCTTTCAAAACATTTCAAATCAACTTCAACTGTCATTTCTATGTGTCTTCTATAATATTCTATTGTAGTTGAACATATGCAATGCAAATCTAAATTTTTTTCAGATCAATTCTGACTTAAACATTTTACCTCTGAGTCAATCGACGGGGTAAAATAGTCGAGCCAGGTTCCCCTGGATTTTCTCAATCAATTTTGTAAACCCTCATGTTGGGTGAAAACTTAGAATGTTGGGGTTCAAAATTTAAAGAAAATCAATTAAGTTCAAAATTCAAATTCAACTTTGAGAATAAATATAATTTTAACCTTAATTTTAAAGTTGACTTTCACTTCAAATTTAAGTTTAATTTTGATCTCAAATTCAAATCCAAGCTTGGACATTTCGCTCCCAAGCCAATCAGTGGGGTAGAAGAGTCAAGCCAATTCCTATAATTTTCTCATTGATCTGTTAACCTTTATGTAAGTTTGACGTATTGAGTTTTACACCCGAGGAAACTCCTGTTTAATCAATCAAATCAATACTAGTTCAAAACACAAATTCCTGTCAAATCTAGGCTTTGACATTTTACTCCAAATCAGTTGATGGAGTGAAAGAGTCAAGCTCAACTCTTAAAATCTCCTTATCAACTTTATAAATTCTCATGTTGAGTGAAAAGTCAGAATGCTGAGTTTCAAAGTTTAAAGAAAATTAATCAAACTCAAAACTCAAATTCAATTTCAAATCAAACTAATTCAAATCACTTTATTAACTACAAGAAATTAAGCATACTAAAATGGTTGGGAAACTCATCTTCTTCCTACATAGAAACTTGACAATAGAGAAAATCACCTCTGGCAACTCGATCCAGTTTGGAAAAAAAATTTAAAACTTTATGTTACCAGTCAACAGAGAAGAAATGATTGATCTGTTTGCTGGAATATAAAGGGATATTCCCTTAGTTGAGATTACTTTAGGATCAGGAGTTAACTCCCCCATCTCCAAAATGGAGGTTGTTGTCGCCCCTTTGATAACTATATCCTCTACTATGGAGGATAAGAGCTAGAAATTAATCATGATCGATGAAAGACCATCTCAATCTGAGATCGAGTCAAGTTCTAGTACCCTTGATGCTACCAAAAATAAGAAGAAAAAATACATTAGAAGAGTTAGAAAAAAGACTCTTAAGGCTAGAAAGATTACTGAATCAGAAACCTTAAAGCAAGTCAAATTTTAGGCCAATCGAGAATTCATTCCTCATTGTACTTACCCCCTCCTTGGTGGAAATCATTTCAACCCTTTTCCTGTTACCCAAAGGAGGGAAGTTGTAAAATGAGAGCATGATCTCAAATACACCTTCTTGATTACTACACAGAAAGAATCAATCAAGCCAGAACTGAATAAATACCATTAAGAGGCCATAGGCCCCCAGTTAAGGGTTATGACCCGTCCACTCTACTATAAGATGTTAAGTCACGTTAGCATACATCTCTCACTACATCATCTAAAGAGGAGGAGGTGTAGGAACCACTTGGGGTGCCACTCTCCTAACTACTAGGCCATTAATAATGAGAGGGGGAATTAATCTAAGATTGTATCAGATAGTGATACCATCAAAATTTAACTTTTGAAGGGGTCTTATCATGATAAATCATTTGATTAAAATGATGATACCTCAACTAGGGATAGTGCAGATCCCATAACAATCTCTCTCTCCAAAGAGATTACAGGAATCTAATTACACACTGCTAGGGTCTTGCCACCTAGACCTATAATTTTTCCTTAAGAAAAAATTACCGATTTCTCATGTAAATTGGATCCAGGCTGATACATGTAAATTTGATTCACCTTTTTAATGAAAATTATCCTCTACCATAAACTTTAAGCAGTAGAGAGTTATAGTTAACTCCATAAGATGTTTAAATGCCACTGAAAGTTCGATAGGGATGTTAAGCCCTTATGAACTAGTCACGAGGCTAACCAAGAAGGGGGGGGGGGGGGGGTGAATTGGTTATTTTAAAAAATTTGTGAGAAAAAATGATTTAGAAAAATCTTTTTGATTATTTTAAAACAATTATAACTTCGCGATGATGTGCAGATGTTCAACAGTAATAGAATAATAATCACGATCACACAATCATTAACAGAAAAATAAATACGTAAGATAATCAGAAAGAACACACCAAATTTTATAGTGGTTAGGTCAACTTGACTTATATCCACTCCCCAGAGCTTCCCCTTCGAATATTACACTAACACTAAGTGACTCTCCTTCTGCTCCCACAGCAAGGCGGAGAAGCCTATATAACTCCTTTCCACCAACTCGGTGAGGCAGAGAACCTAGACTTCTTTCACTTTCTCCTGAAGTAAGTAGAGAACCTGGACTCCTTTTTCTTTCTCCTGAAGCAGGCAGAGAACCTGGATCTTCTTGCAAATGATCCTCCCATAGAGACACCGATAAGACAAGAGATGATGACCGGAGAAGACGACTCAGAACCTTGCTTGGAGCAACCTTTGTGAATCCCTCATAAACTCCCCCTCATAAGATCCTCTCTCTCTCTCAAGCTCTCTCTCTCTCTCTCAAGGTTTTCTCTCATAAGAAAAGTGGCAAAAGATTTTTCTTGTTAAAAGAAAAAGATCTTAAATAGGAGGGCTCAAAAATTGTCCTAAATCTCAACTGGTCGTCAACAATCATCCAGGATAATCGATTGATCATCCTGTACAATCAGATCAAAATCACATGTATCAGCCTGGACGATCTAGTTTCTCTAGATGATTAGTAGACAAAATGTATTCTAATCATCCCATATGATTCTACGATCATCCGGGATGATTAGTGTAAATCAGGAATTTTGTCCAGAAGATAGCTCGGGTTGTCCAGAGAAACTTGTGCTGGACGATCTCAAAATGACTTGATCGTTCAGGATGATAGGTGTGTCGTCTTATACGATTAGTTCAAAAATGACAAAATCTTCCTGCACAAAGCTCGGGTGTTACAGCCAAAACATCCTGGATGATCTTAAAATGACTTGATTATCTGGGACGATATCTCGACCGTCCCGTATGATTAGCTCAAAATCTGGAATATCGTCTATTACATTTCTTGAATCGACCTGGTGAAGTGCTCTGGATGGTCAGGATTTTTTATGTATCATCCAGAATGATTTTGTGATCATCTAGGATGATATGATCGAATCAATTAAATCTTAATTACTTTCCTTAATCACTAGACTAATTTAAGCATGATTGTGAAGGATCATCCAGGAAGATAGACGTATCATCCAGGACGATCAGACCAAATCTCTAAAAATAAAAACTTACCTAACTTAATCTGGCGGCTAAGAATTTCTGATTTGAGCCTATCATCCTGTACGATGGGTATATCATCTAGGATGATCGGCTTAATCAAACCGACTTAACATGGTCGCCCTAATTAGGGTTTCTATTTTCACTGGATCATCCAGGATGATAAGAATATTGTCCAGGATGATATGAATAAAATTTGAAATAGAAACTCTAACTCACTAAAACTCTGCCCCTGAGTGTGTGTTTGCAAGGTTACTTAGCTAGGGGATCAGTTACATTATATTTGACTCAAGAAATGGAAAAATTACAATTTCAACACACATAGACCCGATCTTGAGTTGGCTTGAATTACATTTGATTTTTTGTACCTAAAATATTAGTAAATCAAAATAAAACACATAAATATTAGTTATCATCAAAATTGTAATCCTTGAATCTAGGTTTGCAATAATCTCCCCCTTTTTGATGATGGAAAACATTTACATAGTAGTTTCAAATCAACCAGATTGTAGTAATTAAAGCACAGGCGAGAGAAGATAAATTTTTCAAATCATTGATAACCAGTGACATTCAACACAACAAATGAAACTACTAAAACACAAAAAACAATAAAGGAAACTACTAGGAAGACAAAAATAACTCCCCCTTTTGACATCACAAAAAGGAGGAACAGAAAAGACAAAAATAACAGCAAACTAAAACAACACAAACAAAGTAAAATAAATAACCTAATAGGGAGACAGATCCTGATCAGATGGTGGAAGTGGTGGTGGATGAAAGTAGTTGTGAATGGCGGCGAACTGCTCACAAAACCAGGTCATGTCCTGGTTGTGCTGCTGATGTGAGTGAGTCACGTAGGAGTCAAAGTGAGCCTCCCACTGGTCAAAGTGCTACACCATGTGATCTAAGGGTGATGCTATATGAAGAGGAGCAGGTGCAGCTGGCTCAGGAGCAGCCTCTCCCTCTTCTCCCTCAACATCTATTATGGGTTCTAGATAAAGTCTAATACTGTGGAGAGTATGAAAAGAGCTGTTAGAAAAGAAGATAGGTGGAATTTTGGCTGGATCTAGATATTGAAAGTTGTATTTTGTTTTAAGGGCATAGTGGATGAGATGTCCTAAGGCTAGATTGGGGCATCTCCTGTAGCCCAGATCCCTAATGGTCATCATTTATTTAATGTAGCGAAAGATTAAATTAGTAGCATTAAAGTCATGACGGGTCATGATGTAGTAGGTAGTGATGGAGAGCAAAGGAGTGATGTGGATGTAGTCCCCAGCCTTAGGATTGATGGAGGAGCAAAGGATATGTTGGATTGTCCTAGCATCCTTGACTAGGGAGGAACAGGCTTGGTCGTGCTATTAGGCATTGGTGTTTCTAAGGAAGTGGTTAGAGACACTCCAATCAAAGTCAGGGTTAGAGGCTAGAATATGAAGTTTATCACCAGAAGTGGACAGTTGAAGAATGTTATGAAAGTCCTAGAGGGTTAATTAGACAAGTTGTTGATGAAAGTTCGATAGGGATGTTAAGCCCTAGTGAACTAGTCCCGAGGCTAACCAAGAGGGGGGGGTGAATTGGTTATTTAAAAATTTCATGATAACAATGAAAATCTTTTCGATACGTAGCAGTGGAAACACATAAACAAGAATGAAAAGATCAACCATAGATATTCACCCAAGCAGTTAATATCAGAAAAGTAAAGTGCAAAACTGAATCAGAAAAGCAAACCAGATTTTATAGTGGTTCGGTCAACTTGACCTACGTCCACTCCTCGGAGACTCCCCTCCGGGTATTGCACTAAACAAAAAGTGTCTCTCCTTTTGCTCCCACAGCAAGGTGGAGAAGCTTGTACAAACACCTCCTTTCACCACACGGTGAGGCAGAGAACCCGACCTCCTTTTGCTTCCTCCTGAAGCAGGCAGAGAACCTTCGACCTCCTTTCGCTTCCTCCTTAAGCAGGCAGAGAACCTTCGAACTCCTATTGCTTCCACCTGAAGCGGGTAGAGAACCCCGGATCTTCTTGCGAACGATCCTCCCACGATGAACACCGACTAAACGAAAGACGACGAGCGGAGAAGACGACTCTGATCTGTGCTCGGAGCAACCTTAGTGAGTCCCTCACTAACTCCCCCTCACAAGATCTTCTCTCTCTCCCAACTCTCTCTCTCTCTCTAGGGTTTCTCAAGGAAGGAAGGCAGCAAAAGATATTTCCAAAAATTGGAAAAAGTTCTTTTAAAGGAGGGCTTAAAATTTGCCCTAAATCTCAACTGGTCGGCCAAGATCGTCCAGGACGATCGGTAGATCGTCCTATACGATCAGTTCAAATTTAGCTGTTTCAGTCTGGACGATCTGGCTCTTCTAGACGATCAGTAGAAAAAATTGTTCATATCGTCCCGTACGATCCTGCGATCGTCCGGGACGATTAGTGCAAATTGAGGAAAATCGTCCAGAAGACAGTTCGGGTCGTCCAGAGAAATTTGTGCTGCATGACCAAAAAATGTCTTGATCGTCCAGGATGATAGGGTCATCGTTTTGTACGATTAGTTCAAAAAGTGCCCAAATTGTCCTGAACACAGTTCGGGATGTACAGCTAAACTGCACTAAACGATCATGATCATCCAGGACGATCCTGCGATCGTCCAAAACGATATGATCGTATCAACCAAAAATAAATTACTTTCCTTAATTACCAGATTAAATTAGGCATGATTGTACTGAATCGTCCGGGACGATACACGTATCGTCCGGGACGATCAGACCAAGTATCTAAAAATAAGAACTTGCCTAACTTGATCTAGCGGCTGAGAATTTCTGATTTGGGCATATCGTCCCGTACGATCCAAAGATCATCCAGGACGATCTGCTTAATCAGACCCTCTTAACTTAGTCACCCTAATTAGGGTTTCTATTTTGGCTGGATCGTCCAGGATGATGTGGAAATCGTCCAGGACGATCTGAACAAAATTTGAACAGAAACTCTAATTCACTCAATCTCTCTCCCTGAGTGTGTGTGTGCAAGGTTACTTAGCTAGGGAATCAGTTACATTACAATTGACTCAATAAAAAGAAAAATCATACATTTGACACACTTGGACCTGATCTTGAGTTGGCTTGAGTGGCTCGCGGTCATTTGTGCCTGAAACAGATTAGCCAAGCAAAACACACTGGAAACATGTTTGTCATCATCAAAACCAGATTCACAACAATCTCCCCCTTTTTGATGATGGCAAACATTTATAAAGTAGTCTAAAAATACAAGTAAACTAGGAGATCAAATAAAACAAACATTTTTTTTTAAATTTTCATTTAACAGCTAAAATAATACAGGAAACATGACTCAGAAAATAGAAACAGATACGACTACAACTGACTCCCCCTTATTACATCACAAAAAGGAGGAGGGAAAAACAGAACACTGAAATAAAACATAAAATAGAACAACTACAAAACAGGAAACTAAAACTGAGGTGGATCCTGATCGGAAGAAGGAGGTGGCGGTGGAGGGTAGAAGTAATGGTGAATGGCCTGAAAGTGAGCTCCGAACCAGGCCATGTCCTGGTCGTGCTGCTGTTGCTGCTGCGCAGCATAGTCCGCGAAGCGTTGGATGTCCTCGTTATGCTGCTGCTCCTGGGCAACCACGTAGGAGTCAAAACGGGCCTCCCACTGGTCGAAGCGCTGCACCGGGTGGTCAAAGGGAGAGGCAATGCGAAGGGGTGCAGGTGCCTCTGGTGCAGCAGGAACTGGAACAGCCTCTTCTTCTTCGTCCTCAACATCCGGGGCGGGCTCCGGATGTAGTCGGGTGCTGTGTAGGACGTGGAATGAGTTATTTGTGAAGAAGGAAGGAGGGACATCAGGAGGGACAGGAGACTGAAGGTCATATTTTGTCTCTAAGGCATAGTAAATAAGATGACCTAAAGCTAGATTTGGGCGACGCCTGTGGCCCGGATCTCTAATGGTGGTGAGGTGTTCTATGTATCGGATGATCAGATCAGAGGCATTAAATTCTCGACAGGCCATGATGAAGTAGGTGGTCAAGGACAGGAGCAGGGTAATGTGAATTCGATCCCTCTCCTTTGGAATGACGAAGGAACGAAGGACGTGCTGAATGGTCCGGGCATCCTTGAGAAGGGAAGTGCAAGCATTGTCGTGATAGGGTGCGTTGGTATTGCGAAGGAAGTGATTGGCGACACTCCAATCATAGTCAGGATCAGTAATAAGCGTGTGAATTTTGTCACCAGTGACAGACAAGTTGAGAATATTGTGAAAATCATGGGTCGTGAGTTCCACGGGGCGTTGATTTATGTAGGATCAAAGAGTGGAATAGTCCGCGGAAATCCGCAAGTTGGTAAAGAAGATTCGAAGGAGTTCCAAATTGAAGGGATAGGCTAAGGTCAGAATGAAGGTGAGGGAGGTGTGTGCAAATAAATCTAGGATGGGATAAGTGAGAGTGTGGGGATTGATAATCTTGGAGTGCGTGATCCCCACATCACGATAGCATTCGAAAGCCGCCTGATCGGCGGCATTCGGGAAGCGAGAATCGACATGTTCCTGGGACGAACTGGCCCCCTTTTGACGAGACCTTTTGCCACCAGCCATTAGGAGCCCAAAGAGGAAGAAAGTAGAAGGAAAGTGGAGGAAAAATGGTGTGAAACATATGAAGAAAACTGCTGTTTAAATAGAAAAAGACTGATCGTCCCGTACGATCGCGGGATCGTCCGGGACGATTTGGTCATTTATGACGTCCTGGACGATTGGTCAAAAAGGTGGTCCGATCATCCAGGATGATCAGAGATCATCCAGGATGATTAGACACAGGCGATCGTCCCGAGGAGTCAGGCTGGATGACCGTTGATGAAAAGTATCGTCCAAGACGATTAGGTGGATCATCCGGGACGATATACAATAAATATGTCAGACGGGCCGAATTCCAATCGTGCAGCGGCTGACACATGGATCGTCCAGGATAATGAGGTGGATCGTCCAGGACGATGGGCAATAATTGGTGTAATGTCAGCCGTTTGATCAGATCAGGAAGATATGGATCATATCGTTCAGGACGATGTAAGGATCGTCCGGGACGATCACCAATAATTTGAATTTTTCAGCAGCAGGAGTAGTGTGGGGACGATTTTGCACGAATCGTCCAGGATGATGTTTGGATCGTCCAGGATGAAGTGGATCATCCAGGACGATAGTGGTATCATCCAGGACGATGTGAAGAAAACAAAAAAAGATGAAGGATGAAAGATGATCGATCAGGCCCCCAAAAACACAACCATGAAATCAGAATAACACAAAAACCAATAAAATTGACCACAAAAAAATATAAAAGCATTTTTTTTTGGATCAAGATGCTTGAGAAAATCAGAATTTTTTCCTTGACTTTAGATTGAAAAACCAATGACAGGACGATTGACAGCGCTGAAATCCAGAAAAGGTTGGAAATAATCAACTTTCGTAACTCCGACCCCGGGCACCTTATCGATGCAAACCTCTTTCAAAACAAAAATCCGATTCAGAAGAAAAGATATTAGATTTGAAAAGAGATCCTTTCAAGCCTCGTTCCAGAAAAATATCTGATATAATAGTGTTACAAAGTAAAAAATCAGAAATCGGGATTTTCAAAACTCAAGCTTTTGAAAATATTAAGTGGCGCACAGATTTCTCTAAGACATTTAACAATCTGAAAGGGAAGAAAGCTTGGTTTGGGCTCTTTTTGTGTCTCTTTTTCAAATTGGTTGGCGCTTTGCACATCTTTTGATTTTTGATACACTTTGTGTATCCAATTTGGCAATTTTACATCTTTTCAGTTTTGGGCTCATTTTATGCCTCTTTTTCAAATTATCTGGCGCACTACGCATCTTTTATAAGCTTTCTCCTTTTCATAATCATTAAAAAGTCTCAGCTGTGAGATTATCTTCCAGACATAGGAGATGACTCTCCACAGTAGGGAAGAACGATTCACAAAACAAAAGCCATACAACATATGAAAAATGCAATCACTTGGTTTAGAAAATCAAACTAATGACTCAAGACTTTGAAAAATACTATTGATATGAGGCAGATTACTGTAGGAAGATAAAATAATCTCTATTTCAAAAACTAACATTTTAATTTTGAAGAGGATTTTTATTCAAAAGAAACTATACACCAGTAAAGGAGTTAGAGGAAGAGAAACAATTATCAATGTTTCTTCCCTTAAACAGATTCAGCGAAGTCAATCACTGCTTACCAGCTTCCAAACCAAAATAAGGTAAAACCTCCCAGTCAAAAATTCAGATCATCAGAAGTAGTGAGCGGTGATCAGATCTTGAAAAGCATAAAACAGTAAGTGTAAGATATGAACTAGTAAAGAAATAAAAACAGGTAGAAAATCACAGCAAAGTAAATACTCACATCAAACTAACAGTAATGCTAACACAGAAATTAGTAGAAGAAATAAAATCAACTGAAAGCAAATAATCAAACCAAAACTAACTGACAGAAATCAGAAATCAGAATACCAAAACTAACTAACAGAAATTAGAAATCATAATACCAAAAACTAACTAACAGAAATCAGAAATCAGAATACCAAAAACTAACTAACAGAAGTCAGAATACCAAAAAACTAACTAGCAGAAATCAGAATACCAATCAGAACAATCATAAATCAGCAGTCATCAGAATCAAGCATTTATATCAATCACTCCTAATCTGATTCTCAAAATGCTGAATGAGTCAAAGGCCAGTGGTTTAGTGAATATGTCAGCCAGCTGATTTTCAGTTGCTACGTGATGTAGCTCAATGTCCCCTTTTGTAACATGGTCCCTAATGAAGTGATGCCTAATATCAATGTGTTTGGTCCTAGAATATTGGATTGGATTCTTAGAGATACAGATGGCACTAGTATTATCACACAGAACAGAAATTGTGCCAACAGGTACTCCTAAATCCAAGAGTTATTGCTTCAACCAAAGAACTTGGGCCACACAACTCCCTAAGGCAATGTACTCAGCTTCAGCAGTGGAAAGTGCAACTGAGTTCTGTTTTCTACTGGACCAGGAGACTAACGACTGTCCTATGAATTGATAAGTCCCAGAAGTACTCTTCCTATCCACCCTACACCCCGCAAAATCAGAATCAGAATATCCAATGATCTCTAAGGAGGTATTGTGCCTAGGGTACCAAATTCCTAGGTTTGGGGTTCCTAAAAGATATCTAAGAATTCTCTTAACAGCAGTCAGGTGGGACTCTTTAGGATCAGCCTGAAACCTAGCACAAAGACAAACACTAAACATGATATCAGGTCGGCTAGCAGTCAGGTAAAGCAGTGAACCTATTATCCCTCTATACTTCTTCTGATCAACAGATTTTCCGTTTGAATCCTTATCTAACTAAACTGAGGAGGGCATGGGAGTATTAATTGGCTTGGCTTTGTCCATTTCATATTTCTTCAAAATGTCCTTAGTGTATTTTGATTGATTGAGAAAGGTTCCATCATCTGTTTGCCTTATGCTAAACCCTAAAAAGTAGGACAATTCTCCCATCATACTCATCTCAAACTCCTTACTCATTATTTTTGAAAACTCTTCACATAAATATTTATCAGAAGATCCAAAAATTATATCATCAATATAGATCTGGACAATGAGTAAGTCATCTCCTAATCTCCTCAGAAAAAGGGTGGTGTCTACGCTCCCCTTAACAAACTCACTTTCTAACAGGAATGTGCTAAGCCTCTCATACCAAGCTCTGGGTGCCTGTTTCAATCAATATATGGCCTTTTTTAATTTATAGACATGACTTGGATATTGGGAACTCTCAAAACCTGGGGGTTGTTCTACAAAAATATCTTCTTTAATTACCCCATTTAAAAAGGTACTCTTAACATCCATTTGAAACAGCTTAAATCCCTTATAATAGACAAAGGCTAGTAGCACTCTAATGGCTTCCAATCTAGCTACAGGGGCAAAAGTCTCCTCAAAATCAATCCCTTCTATCTGATTATACCCCTTAGCCACCAATATTGCCTTATTTCTCACCACCACACCAGAATCATTCATCTTATTCTTAAAGACCCACTTGGTTCCCACAATACTTTGATTTTTAGGTCTTTCTATTAACTCCTAAACATCATTCCTTACAAATTGATTCAATTCTTCCTGCATAGCTAAAATCCAAAATTCATCCGACAAGGCTTGATTGATGTTGGTGGGTTCAGTCATTGAGATAAAGGCAGAATGGTTTACTTCCATCCTAAGTCCATGCCTAGTCCTAACACCTTCAGAAGGGTCTCCTAAGATCAGTTCTTTAGGATGACTCGAAGAATATCTCCAATCTCTAGGCAACTCAGTTTGAGGTTATACCCTTTCCTCCAAATTTGTATTTCCAACTCCTTGGGTAACCTCAATAATCTCTTCATCTTCTACTTCAGATCTAGACTCCTTAGGATCAGATTCATCAAACACTACATGGGTTGTTTCTTCGACCACCAAAGTCCTCCTATTGAACACCCTAAAGGATTTCCCCACACTTGAATATCCTAAGAACACTCCTTCATCAGATTTGGGGTCAAATTTTCCTAAGGGTGACGTCCCGTTGTTCAGAATGAAAACCTTACAGCCAAAGACATGGAGGTGGGACAGATTTGGAGTTCTATCCTTAATGATCTCATAAGGTGTCTTGGTCAGTTTGACTCTCACATTCACCCTATCCAGCACATAACAGGCAGTGTTCACCGCTTCAGCCCAAAAGTATTTTGGAAGTGAATACTCGGCAAGCATGGCTCTAGCGGCTTCCACTAAAATCCTGTTCTTCCTTTCAGCTACCCCGTTCTGCTGAGGGGTCCTAGGAGCTGAAAAATTGTGACTAATCCCATGATTCTCACAAAAACTTCCAAATCTTTCATTTTCAAACTCCCGTCCGTGATCACTATGGATGGTAATAATCTCACATCCTAACTTCTTTTGAATCCAAGTAGAGAAGGATCTAAACTCATCAAATGACTCAGATTTATGTGACAAAAACTTAACCCAAGTGAACCTCGAATAATCATCTATAATCACAAAATCATAGACTCTCCCCCCTAAGCTGGCAGTGCTAATGGGACCAAAGAGGTCCATGTGAAGAACTTCTAAAGGTCTAGAGGTGCTAATGTCCTTAACATAGTGAAAAGAGGACTGGACTTGCTTCCCCAACTGACAGGCATCACACAGGTGATCCTTAGTGAACTTAAGCTTGGGCACACCTCTAACTAAGTCCTTCTGGGTGACTCTCCTAAGGGTTTTTATACTGGCATGACACAATCTCCTATGCCATAACCAAGACTCATCAGCAGCAATTTTTAAGCAAATTGAATTATCAGATTTAATGCCACTTACATCCAGCTTGTAGACGTTGTTGATCCTTTGCCCCTGCAAAACAACTTCATCATTTAAGCTTAAAATGTAGCCAGTGGGCAGGAATTTGATGCTGTATTCCTTGTCACAGAGTTGACTGATGCTCGGCAAGTTGTGTTTCAGTCCATCTACAAGCAAAACATTATCAATCATAAAATTCTTGGAATCACCAATTATACCTGAGCCTACCACCTTCCTGGTGGTGTTATCTCCAAGTGTAACCTTGCCTCCAGCTCTGGCCTCCAGCGAAATGAACTGATTTGCATCTCCAGTCATATGTCTAGAACATCCACTGTCCAGGTACCACATGCTCTCACGAGGTCTTGTGTGAGAGCACACCTACAAAAGTATCAAATGTCAGTCTTAGGAACCCAAACAGGTTTGGGTTCCTTCTTATGAAAAGAAGAATGCAATGCATACGTGTTGTGCTGTGAAACAGGCAGTTTGGGTTTCCACACCCAATGTGTACTACGGTGAACAGTGTAGGTGTGAGAAATATGTCCTAACATGCCACATGAAAAACATCTAACACCAGGAAAAGGGTTAACTAATCTACGTGGATGATAATGCCTCTTCCTAGATGTATATGAAACATGCTTTGAAGAACTTGCAACAGATTTTTCAAAAGGTGGCAGTGCATAAAACTATTCAAAAGTAGGCGGTGTTTTGTTCTTTCAAAAGCACTGATCTTTACCTTCAAAAACTCATTTTCTTTCTTTAAACTTGCAATTTCAAATTTCAAGGTTCCCTTGCTACTTTCTACTTCACATGCCATTGTATCTAACTCTTTAAAAGCTCTTTCTAAGTCCACATGCGTAGTTTTCAATGAATCATGCTCAGAAACTAAATTAGAATATTTTTTATTCAACTCATCGAATTCATCAAGCAAAGCCATGTGATTTGAATCAAGTGTGGAATGATCTTTAACTACAGAATCATGCTCTTTTTGCAAAGTTAAGTAATCTAATTTCAAACAAGCGTGAGTTTTCTTAAGCTTCCTATACGATGTATGAATTCTTTCTGAAACTTCAAATAATTGATCGTAAGTCAGCTCACATACCTCTTCCTGGTCCAACTGACCAGGGTGATCATCAGCCATCAGACATAAGTTTGTTTCCTCCTCTTCAGCTTCAGTCTCAGAAGAGTCAGATGCAGAGTCTGCCCAGAACGCCTTCTGAATCCGCTTCTTATCCTTTCTGAACTTTGGTTTCTCCTCACCCTTCTCCTTGCTTGGGTGAGCTTTAAGTGTTGGACAATCAGCCTTAATGTGTCCAGGCTTCCTGCATTCAAAACAAACAGATTCAGATGAGCCCTTAAAATTTTTATTGGACTTACCCTTGTTCCACTTCTGATAGTTCTTATGTTTCTTCCGTAGAAAGCTTTTGAATTGCCTTGTGATTAAGGCAACATCATCGCTATCAGACCCGGAAGTGCTAGCATCTGAATCCTTGGCCTTTAGTGCCACTGTCTTCTCTTTCTTGCGTTCACCTGCATCAAGTTACCTTTGGTTCACCCCTTGCTCGTAAGTAATGAGTGATCCAAGTAAGCTGTCAATAGAGTAAGTATTTAAATCTTTAGATTCAGTAATAGCAGTAATCTTAGCATCATAAGAAGCAGGCAAACATCTAAGAATTTTGTTCACTCTTTCGTAGTTAGTAAGTTCTCTACCTAGAGCATGCAAAGAGGTAACAATCTGAGTGAACCTTGTGTACATTTCTGAAATAGTCTCACTAGGTTTCATGTGAAAAAGTTCATAATCATGTAACTAGATGTTTAACCTAGACTGTTTGACTTCAGTTGTACCTTCGTATGTTATGCATAATCTATCCCAGATTTCCTTCCCCGTTGTACAAGTAGAAACACGCACATAGTCTTCAGATTGTAAAGCATAAAAGAAATAGTTTAAGCATTTTGCATTTAACTGTGCTAAATCACGATCATCAAACGTCCAATCAGGAAAAGGCAATTCATTTTTCACATTGTTAATCAATCTAAAAGGTGGTTCGTATCCATCTTTAACTAACATCCATATGCGATAATCAATAGATTGCAGAAAAGTAGACATGCGTGTTTTCCAAAAATCAAAAGGAATATTATCAAACAACGGTGGTCTTGTAATAGAATATCCTTCAACAGTATTATGATTATTACAGTTATCCATGGATCAAATTCAAAAGTTTTTAAACCTAAATTTTGAATCCCGCTCTGATACCACTTGAAAGTTCGATAGGGATGTTAAGCCCTGATGAACTAGTCCCGAGGCTAACCAAGAGGGGGGGTGAATTGGTTATTTAAAAATTTCACGATAACAATGAAAATCTTTTCGATACGTAGCAGCGGAAACACATAAACAAGAACGAAAAGATCAACCACAGATATTCACCCAAGCAGTTAATATCAGAAAAGTAAAGTGCAAAATTGAATCAGAAAAGCAAACCAGATTTTATAGTGGTTCGGTCAACTTGACCTACGTCCACTACCCGGAGCCTCCCCTTCGGGTATTGCACTAAATAAAAAGTGTCTCTCCTTTTGCTCCCACAGTAAGGCGGAGAAGCCTATGCAAACACCTCCTTTTCACCACACGGTGAGGCAGAGAACCCGACCTCCTTTCGCTTCCTCCTGAAGCAGGCAGAGAACCTTCAAACTCTATTTGCTTCCACCTGAAGCGGGCAGAGAACCCCAGATCTTCTTGCGAACGATCCTCCCACGACGAACACCGACTAGAAGAAAAACGACGAGCAGAGAAGATGACTCTGATCCGTGCTCGGAGCAACCTTAGTGAATCCCTCACTAACTCCCCCTCACAAGATCTTCTCTCTCTCTCCCAACTCTCTCTCTCTCTAGGGTTTCTTAGGGAAGAAAGGCAGCAAAAGATATTTCCAAAAATTGGAAAAAGTTCTTTTAAAGGAGGGCTTAAAATTTGCCCTAAATCTCAACTGCTCGGCCAAGATCATAACTCCTACTTCGTACACTTTACAGGTTCAAATTCCTTCCAAATAAAAGTCTAATTCTTTATTTTTTGAGAAGATACACAAGGAAGAAATTTTATTAAGAAACCAAATACAGCCTAAGAGCAATCATCACATTCCTCCTTTAATAAAAAAATAAAGGAAGGAGGAACATTATTAGCACTAATTACATCCCAATTGAAATTAGAAATAAGAGCATAGTTAGCACACATGTCAGCTAACTTATTACATTCTCTATTCATATAAAGAAATAAAACTTCATTAAAATCATTAAGAAAAACTAAATCTTCATAGCTCAAAATCCCTTCATTGTCTTCTTTTTTGTCCAGCAACACTCTTCGAAACAACCTGATAACATTAAAGTTATCTCCTTCAATAATAATTCCATTACCTTCTAGCATCCAATCTTGAATGAATTTACTCAATGAAAGAATAGCTTGAACTTCAACTTGTGTGCTGTCCCAATGAACCAAACTAAATCCAAATGCCCCCAAGAATCTTCCTTTTGACTCACGAAATATGCCACCTATACTTGCTTTGTTCGAACTCAACAAAGAAGCATCCACATTAGCTTTGATCCAATTGGGAGGTGGGGGATGCCAAGAATGATGAAATAGCTGACAAAGCTAATTAGCATCACAGTTCTCACAATTTATGATCTTACGAAAGGAAACCACAGCAAGAATCACACAATTAGCTGCTATGAAAGCTGAACTGTCCTCAGATTTCCCATGAATTAATTTGTTTCTACTCTTCCAGCATCCGTGTATAATAGAATAAAAAAGATTTCCACAAAATGGATTAGATTTTGCAAGATGTTTTAGAACATTAATACCTTCTTCAAATGAGCCAACTGAAGGAATAGGAAATCTCCAGCTGCTAAGCACTTTAGCAATTTGAACAATCTTCATATATCTAGCCGCAACATGGTCTGAATTTTCAACTTCACAGCATCCCCGAGGACAACAATCAACATCCAGCAATCTTTTATAAGAAAGAAAACTATTCGTAGGAATAGCCTTTTTTCCCAGACACCACCAGAACATTTCCACCACTGGCCTTAGCTTAAGCTTATTAATCCAGGTCCAACAATCAAGTTCATTACCTTTAGTTTATAAATTATCCAAGACTAATACAGAGATAGTCTTCCCTGACCCTTTATACAAAAATTCTAATGAATCTCTTTGCTCTCTTGAAAAAAAGAGGATTGATAAGACGAGCTCTGCCAGATGTTGCCCAAAGATCTGTTTCAACTTTACTTCATCCCATCTACCATCTTTTATGTGACAAGCAAGGCTTTCTAACTCCTCATCCAAATTGACCAGAAAGGTAGGCCATCTTTCAATACATTTATCCATAATCCAAGCATCTTTTGAAATGTTGATATCAATGCCATTCTTGATCTTCCAACGAACCAAAGGCTGTAGAGCATTAGCACCCTCCATCATAATCTTCCATGTAGGCGATGCCCCCTTCTTAAGATCAGTATAAAAAACATCTTCACCATATTTTGGAACCAAAATACTTCTGAGCAAAGAATCAGTTTTGGAGAGAAAGTTCCATACCAATCTAGCTCTCAACGAGCATACCCTACAAGCAACCAATTTCAATCCATGACCACCTCTCCTCTTAGGCAAACACAACACCTCCCAAGCAACATAATGAAGTCCTCTACCACCATCAAACTTATTCCACAAGAAATCTCTACACATTCTATCAAACTCCCTCAAAACCCCCAAAGGAACAATAGAGTGAGTTGTTAAGAAAATGGGAATAGAAAGAATAACCGTATTCACAAGAATGAATTTCCCTGCAAGCGAAATAAATCTATTACCCCAAACATTTAATCTACTAGAGGCTTTATCCAACAGTTTTTAAAAATCAGAAGAAAAGAAGTTAGATTCCAAAAGAGATCCTTTTAAGCCTCGTTCTAGAAAAATATCTGATATAATAGTATTACAAAGTAAGAAATCAGAAATCATGATTTTTTTCTCAAACTTTTGAAAATATTAAGTTGCGTATGAATTTTTTTAAGACATTTAAAGATCTGAAAGAGAAGAAAGCTTTTTTCTTTGTGGGCTCATTTTGTGCCTCTTTTTCAATTTGTTTGGCGCTCTTTGCGCATCTTTTTTTTTATTTTTTGATACACTTTATGTATCTTTCCAATTTGGCGATATTGCACATCTTTTCAGCTTTTGGCCCATTTTGTGGCTCTTTTCATTTTGGCCCTCTTTGCGCATTTTTATATGCTTTTTCCTTTCATAATCATTAAAGAATCTCAGTTGTGAAATTATCTTCTAGACATAAGAGAGAACAATACTCACTTTCTACAGCAATGAGGAGTAATTCACAGAATAAAAAATATACATCATATGATAAGTGCAATCTCCTGATTAAGAAAAACATAATAATGATCCAAACTTTGAAAATACTATTCATATAAGGTAGATTACTATAGGAAGATAAAATAAATCTCTATTTTAAAAACCAACTTTTTAATTTTGAAGAAGATTTTTATCCAAAAGGAACAATACACCATTAAAGGAGTTAGAGGAAGAGAAATAATCATCAATGTTTCTTCCCTTTAATAGATTCAGTGGAGCCAATTACTGCTTATAAGCTTCTAAACAAAAATAAGATAAAAACTCTTAGTTAGAAATCCAGTTTATCAGTAATAGTGAGCAGTGATCTGATTTTAAAAAAAATAGGTAAATCAAGAACAAGTAGGAACTCGCATTAAAATAAATACTCAAATCAGGAAAACAACAACACTAAAATGAAAATCAGTAGAAAATACAAACCAGTAGGAAATAGATAATCAAATCAAACAAATAACTAATAGAAAATAGAATAAAAAATAAAAAATTCAAAAATCAACAGTCATCAGATTCATGTATTTATGTCAATCACACCCAATCTGGTCCTCAAAATGCTGAATTAGTCAAAGGCTAGTGGTTTAGTAAAGATGTCAGCTAGTTGATTTTCTGTTGCTACATTATGTAGCTCAATATCCCCTTTTATAATATAATCCCTAATGAAGTGATGCCTTATGTCAATATGTTTTGATCTAGAATGTTGGATAGGATTCTTAGAGATGCAGATGGCACGAGTGTTATCACAGAGAACTAAAATTGTGCCAACAGGTAATCCTAAATCTAAAATTTGTTACTTCAACCAAAGGACTTGGGCCACGCAACTTTCTAAGGTAATGTACTCAGCTTCAGCAGTGGAAAGTGTAATAGAATTTTGTTTTCCACTAGACCAGGAGACTAAAGACTATCTTATGAATTGGCAAGTTCCAGAAGTGCTCTTTATATCCACACTACATCCTGCAAAATCAGAATCAGAATATCCAATAATCTCAAAAGAAGTGTTGTGCATAGATACTAGATTCCTAAGTTTTGGGACCCTAAGAGATATCTAAGGATTCTCTTAACTGCAGTCAGGTGGGATTCCTTAGGATCAGCTTAAAATCTAGCACAAAGATAAACACTAAACATGATATCAGGTCGGCTAGCATTCAGGTAAAGCAGTGATCCAATTATTCCTCTAAACTAATTCAGATCAACAGATTTTTCATTTGAATCCTTATCTAACTGAACAGTGGAACTCATGGGAGTGTCGATTGGCTTAGCTTTGTCTATTTCATATTTCTTCAAGATGTCCTTAGTATATTTTGATTGATTGAGAAAGGTTTCATCATTCATTTTCCTTATGCTAAACCCCAAAAAGAAGGATAATTCTCCCATCTACTCATCTTAAACTCCTGACTCATTATCTTAAAAAAATTATCACATAAATTTTTATCAGAAGATCTAAAAAGTATATCATCAACATAGATCTGCATAATGAGTAGATCATCTCCTACTTTCCTAAGAAAAAGAGTGGTGTCTACTCTCCCCTTAACAATCTCTCTTTCAAGTAGGAATGTGCTAGCCTCTCATACCAAGCTTTAGGTGTCTGTTTCAATCCATATAAGGCCTTTTTTAATTTGTAAACATGATTTGGATACTGGGAACTCTCAAAACCCTAGGGTTATTATATAAAGACATCCTCTTTTATGATCCCATTTAAAAAGGCACTCTTGACATCCATTTAAAATAACTTAAATCCCTTATAAAAGGCAATGGCTAGTAGCACCCTAATGACTTCCAATCTAGCTACAGGGGCAAAGGTCTCCTTAAAATCAATCCCTTCAATTTGATTGTACCCCTTAGCCACCAATCTTACCATATTCCTAACCACCACACCAGAATCATTCATCTTATTCTTAAAGACCCACTTGGTTCCTACTACACTTTGATTCCTAGGTCTTTCTACTAACTCCCAAACCTCATTCCTTACCAATTGATTTAATTCCTCTTGCATAGCTATGGTCCAAAATTCATGAGAAAGGGTTTGATTGATGTTGGTGGGTTCATTCATTGAGTTAAAGGCAGAATAGTTTACTTCCTTCCTAAGTCCATGCCTAGTTCTAACACCTTCAGAAGGGTCTCCTAAGATCAATTCTTTATGATGACTCGAAGTATATCTCCAATCTCTAGGCAAAGTGTTTTGAGGCTCTACCCTTTCCTCCAAATTTTTAATTTCAACTCCTTGGGGAACCTCTCCTACATCTTCTTCTTCCTCAACTCTAGTCTCCTTAGGATCAGATTCATCAAACACCACATGAGTTGTCTCCTCCATCACCAAAGCCCTCTTATTAAACACCCTAAATGATTTTACCATATTAGAATAGCCTAAGAACACTCCTTCATCAAATTTGGGGTCAAATTTTCCTAAGGATGATTTCTCATTATTTAGAATGAAAACCTTAGCGAAAAAGATATGGAGGTGGGACAGGTTTGGAGTTCTATCCTTAATGATCTCATAAGGTGTCTTATTCAGATTGGATCTAACATTCACCCTATTTAGCACATAACAGGCAATATTCACCACTTCAGCCCAAATGTATTTTGGAAGTGAATACTCAGCAAGTATGGCTCTAGCAGTTTCCACTAAGGTCCTATTTTTTCTTTCAGCTACCCCGTTCTGCTGAGGTGTCCTAGGAGCTAAAAAATTATGGCTAATCCCTTGCTCCTCATAGAATGTTTCAAATCTCACATTTCAAAACTCTCCATCATAATCACTAAGAATAGTCAGGATCTCTCAACTGAACTTCCTTTGAATCTAAGTGGAGAATGATTTAAATTCATCAAATGACTCAGACTTATATGACAGAAATTTAATCCAAGTGAACCTCGAGTAATCATTAATAATCACAAATCCATAGACTTTCCCCGCTAAGCTGGTAGTGCTAATGGGTCCAAAGAGATCCATATGAAGGACTTCTAAAGGTCTAGAGGTACTGATGTCCTTAATGGAGTGGAAAGAAAATTGGACTTACTTCCCTAATTGACAGGCATCACAAAGGTGATCCTTAATGAACTTAAGCTTTGGGACACCTCTAATTAAGTCCTTTTGGGTGACGCTTCTAAGGGTTTTCATACTGGCATGACATAATCTCTTGTGCCACAACTAAGACTCATCAGCAGTAGTTTTTAAGAAAAATGAAGCAGCACATTCAATATTATTTAAATCAAGCATGTAGACATTGTTAATCCTCTTGCCCTACAAAATTATATTATTATTTAAGCTTATGATGTAAGTATTTGCCAGGAACTTGATGTTGAAACCCATGTCACAGAGCTGACTGGTGGTAAGCAAGTTGTGCTTTAATCCATCTACAAGTAAAATATTTTCAATCAAAAGGTTCTTGGAGTTTTCGATTATACTTGCACCTACCACTTTCCTAGTGGTATTATCTCCAAGAGTGACCTTGCCTCCAACCCTGGCCTCCAGCGAAATGAATTGATTTGCATCTCCAGTCATATGTCTTGAGCATCCGCTATCTAGGTACCACATGCTCTCATGAGGACTTGTGTGAGAGCAACCCTACAAAATCATCAAATGTCAGATTTAGGAACCCAACTAAGTTTGGGTTCCTTCTTATGAAAAGAAGAATGTAATGCATGTGTACTGTATTGTGAAGCATGTAATTTGGGCCTCGACACCTAATGTGTATTACGGTGAATAGTACTGGTGTGGGAGATATGTCCTAACATGCCACATGAAAAATATCTAATGCCAGGAAAAGGGTTAACTAGTCTACATGGGTGATAGTGCCTCTTCATAGGTTTGAATGAAACATACTTTGATGATCTTGAATGTGATTCTTCAAAAGGTGGAGGTGCATAAAATTGTGCAAAAGTAGGAGTTATTTCATTTTTCTCAAAAGCACTAATTTTTACACTTAGAAATTAATTTTTTTTCTTGAGACTTGTAATTTTAAATTTCAAATGATGCTCACTACTATCTAAATCAGATGCATGAGTTTCTAATTCCCTTCATGCAGTTTCTAATTCAACATGTGATACTTTTAATGAATCGTGCTCAGTAATCAAATCAGAATGCTTTTTATTAAACTCATCAAATTTATCAAGTAATGACATGTGATTGCTATCAAGAGTAGAATGATCTTTAATTAAAATTTCATGCTCTTTTTCCAAGTTTAAAAATTCCAATTTCAGGCTAGCATGCAATTTCTTAAGTTTCCTATATAATGAATAAATTTTATCAGAAACTTTAAGTAATTGATCATAGGTGAGGTTATATACCTCTTCTTGGTCAGACTGACCAGGATGACCATCTGCCATCAAACACAGGTTCATAGTCTCCTCTTTAGCTTCAGTCTCAGAGGAGTTGGATGCTGAATCCGCCCAGAAAACCTTTTGAATCTTTTTCTTATCCTTTCTGAACTTAGGTTTCTCCTCACCCTTCTCCTTGCTTGGGTGTGCCTTAAATGTAGGATAATCAGCCTTTATATGTCCAGGCTTCATGCATTCAAAACAAATAGTATCAGATGACCCTTTAAAATTTTTGCTACTCTTACCTTTGTTCCAATTCTGAAAGTTTTAGTGTTTCTTTCTTAGAAAGCTTTTGAATTGCCTAGTGATTAAGGCAACATCATTGCTATCAGATCCAGAAGAATCAGTGTCAGTATCATTGTCCTTCAGTGCCACAACTTTCTCCTTCTTCTTCTCACTTGTAATAATTTATCGTTGGTTCACTCCTTGCTCGTAAGCAATGAGTGACCCAAGTAAGTTATCAATAGAATAAGTGTTTAAATCTTTAGATTCAGTAATTACAGTTATCTTGGCATCATAAGAAGAAGGCAAACATCTCAGAATTTTATTAACTTTCTCATAATTAGTAAGCTCTCTTCCTAAGGCATGTAGGGAGGTGACAATTTGAGTGAATCTAGTATACATCTTAGAAATTGATTCAGTAGGTTTCATGTGAAAAAGTTTATAGTCGTGAATTAAGATGTTCAATCTAGATTGCTTAACCTCAGATGTACCTTCATAAGTAATGCATATTCAATCCCATATTTCTTTACCCGTAGTGCAAGCAGAGACACGCATGTAATCCTCAAATTTTAATGCACAGAAAAAATAGTTCAAGCATTTTGCATTCAATTGTGCTAAATCACGATCCAAATATCCATTTAGTAAAAGTAAGTTCAATTTTAAGGCCATTAATAAGTCTAAATGGTGCTTCATAATCATCTTTAACAAGCATCCACATGCGATAATCAATTGATTGTAAGAAGGTGGACATGCGAGTTTTCCAAAAAATTAAAAGGTATGTTATCAAACAAAGGTGGTCCTGTAATTGAATAACCTTCAGCAGTATTACGATTACAAAATTTAGCCATGGATCAAAATTCAAAAGTTTTTAAACTTAATTTTTGAATTCCGCTCTAAAACCACTTGAAAGTTCAATATGGATGTTAAGCCCTTGTGAACTAGTCCCGAGGCTAACTAGGGCGGGGGGGGGGGGGGGGGGGGGGGGTTAATTGGTTATTTTAAAAAATTTATCCGAAAAAATGATTTTGAAAAATTTTTTTAATTACAACTTCATGATGATGTGTAGATATTTGACAATAACAGAATAATAATCATGATCACATAATCATCAACAGAAAAATAAATGCAAAAGATAATCGAAAAGAACACACCAGATTTTATAGTGGTTCGGTCAACTTGACCTACGTCTACTCCATGGAGCCTCCCCTCTGGGATTGTACTAACACTAGGTGACTCTCCTTATGCTCATACAGCAAGGCAGCGAAGCTTGTATAAAACTCCTTTCCACCAACCCGGTGAGGCAGAGAACCTAGACTCCTTTTGCTTCCTCCTGAAGCAGGCAGAGTACCTAGACTCCTTTCATTTCCTCTTGAAGCAGGCAGAGAACCTGGATCTTCTTGTGGATGATCCTCCCACAGAGACACCGACAAGATAAGAGATAACGATCGGAGAAGATGACTCAGATCCTTGCTTGGAGAAACCTTTGTGAATCACTCGCAAACTCCCCCTCAGAAGATCCTCTCTCTCTCAAGCTTTCTTTCTCTCTCTCTCTTAAGGTTTTCTCTAGTAAGGAAAGTGGAAAAATATTTTTCTTATTGAAAGAAAAAGATCTTAAATAGAAGGGCTCAAAAATTGCCCTAAATCTCAACTGGTCGTCAAAGATCGTCCAGGACGATCAATGATCGTCCTGTATGATCAGTTTAAAATCACATGTATCAACTTTGACAATCTAGTTTCTTTGGATGATTAGTAGACAAAATTTGTTCTGATCATCCCATACGATTTTGCGATCGTCCGGGATGATTAGTGTAAATCAAGAATTTCATCTAGAAGATTGGTCGGGTCATCCAAAGAAACTTGTGCTGGATGATCTCAAAATGACTTGATCGTCCAGGATGATAGGTGTATCGTCCTGTATGATTAGTTCAAAAATGATAAAATCATCCTCCACACAGCTCGAGTCATATAACCAAAACATCATGGATGATCTTAAAATGAGTTAATCGTCCGGGATGATATCTCTATCATCCAATATGATTAGTTCAAAATCAGGAATATCATCCAGCACATTTCTCGGATCGGCCAGGAGAAGTGCTCTGGACGATCAGGATTTTGCATGTATCATCCAGGATGATCTTACGATCATCCATGATGATATGATTGAATCAATCAAATCTTAATTGCTTTCCTTAATCACCAGACTAATTTAGGCATGATTGTGAAGGATCATCCAGGATAATACATGTATCGTCCAGGTCGATCAGACCAAATCTCTAAAAATAAAAACTTGCCTAACTTAATCTGGCGGCTAAAAATTTTTGATTTAAG
The DNA here is from genome assembly GCA_019925795.1 of Dendrobium chrysotoxum. Lineage (NCBI taxonomy): Eukaryota > Viridiplantae > Streptophyta > Magnoliopsida > Asparagales > Orchidaceae > Dendrobium > Dendrobium chrysotoxum. The sequence continues at coordinate 39,121,800 of CM034302.1, forward strand.
CCTATCATCCTATTTGATGGGTATATCGTCCAGGATGATTGGCTTAATCAATCTGACTTAACATAGTCGCCCTAATTAGGGTTTCTATTTTCACTGGATCGTCGAGGATGATAGGAATATCGTCTAGGATGATATGAACAAAATTTTTAACAAAAACTATAACTCTCTAAAACTCTCCCCTGAGTGTGTGTGTGTAAGGTTACTTAGCTAGGGGATCATTTAAATTACATTTGACTCAAGAAAGGAAAAAAAATTAATTTAAACACACGCGGACTCGATCTTGAGTTGGCTTGAATTGCATTTGATCTTTTGTACTTGAAATGTTAGTCAATCAAAATAGAACATAGAAATATTTATTATCATCAAAATTATAATCCTTAAATCCAGGTTTACAACAGCCCCTCCCTTCCACGACTTTTGTGGGTTGATTTAATCTTTAAATTAAAATCTATATCAAATTTAAGTTGATTTAAAAATGAACATCCTTTCAATCTTTTTGCAATTTTCTATCTTAATAGGCATCTCTTGCATGCTTTAAATCTATTCAAAGATTTTCCTAGGAAAGTTAATACTCCCGTCAAAAGATTGGGTCTACTTGGAGGATTATTCTTCCTTGTATAAGAGAGATTGAGTTTTCTTCTCTAATACTTGAGATATAATCCCAACATTAAAAAAAAAAGAGCAATCATTTTGAGATTTTAAAGGAAGGTGAAGCCTCTTCTCAAAATCAATTGAAATCAAAAGATGCGTAAAGTGTGCCAAAAATCAAGAAATGCACGAAGTGCATCAAAAGTCCACAAGATGCACAAAATGTGTCATAAAATCAAAAGATGTGCAAAGTATGCTACCAAGAAAGGAAAAAGAAAGAAAGAGGCTTCTTACTTCTTTAAATCCTTATATCTCAAAGAAAAACCTGATCAATCCTAATAACTTGACTTTGAAAAATCTCGAATCTAGATTATCCATCATGCACTGATTATCTATCAGGTATAAAATTCTATGCAAGAGAATTGAAAAGATCAAATTTCTCTATCTAACATATACCTTTTTAAAGTTGAGTCTAATTCAAAAATACATAAGGGAAACCCTAGTTTAGTTTCCATGAAACTTGGTCTAGGTCAACAAAACCTAAACCCTTGAACTTCTTCAAGTTACCTGAAGTCAATCTACTTCTCACTCTCCTTCTAAATTTGTTCCCATTGGTTGTTCTAACTGGGTCCAAATGTTTAAGAGGAAATTTTCATTAAAAAGAATGAATCCTCTACTCTTAATAAAATTTAAATCTTATCCTTGAGGAATGTGTGTGAGTCATTGCACATAGGCGTCTTTTTCTTTAAGGCCTTTTCTATAAAATCATACTCTATGTTGGGTCCAAGATCAATCCCATTAGGGGAGTGATTTACTTTCCTAGAAATTATCATTCAAAATCAAATCATATTTGAGCAGAATGTCCGACTTTAATTGGATGAGCTTAAGGCCATGCAGACCATCATATTAAGGCTCAATAAAACTTAGATTTGTACAAAACTTGAATGGTTCGAGCCCGTGATAAGATAGCGTGACTTAGAACCTTCCAAGTAGGAGACTTGATCCTGGCTCTGCGGATGCCTATCTTAGCCTACCGGGAGATCTGTGGGGGAGTTTAAACAAACATAAGATTAACCTTTTGTCGTAAAGATAATCTTTGAGGGAAATTTAAATGTGAATTAATCAACCCTGAAGAATGCCACCCGATATTTTCAAATGTTGGGTGGCTCTTCAGGAAGTACCATATCGGATGAGTATCAAATTCAACATCAACAAAACACTCTTCAAATTTATAAAATTTTGAATTCAAAATTCTCCAAATTCAAATTTGAAATCTTCCAAATTTAGATCTCTATCTGAAATCAAAATTTTAATCAATCTTAAATCAAATCAAATTAAATCAAAATCCAAAATTCAAAGTTCATATCAAATTCAAAACCAAAATCAAAATTCTTTAGTCTTTTAAGGATTGGTGTGAGTCCCCATGCTTCCTTTTCTTAGGATTAGATCTGCTAGTAGTGGAGCAAGCCTTTCATGGCACCATCTTAGCATCCAAAATAAAATTTGGGTTAGATAATTCTTTCTAAAATCCTTCAAGGTTTAGGTAGACTGTCTCCTTGGCTAGTTCCCCTAGTTAGATGTGCTAGATAGGTTAGTCATTAAAAACAAAAAAAAAGAAATTTGATCTTTCAGGAGTAGGTATGAGTCCCTGTGCTTCCTATATCCTAGGAATGTGACTAACTAATGGTGGATTTAATCCTGTTGAGCCCCATCCTAGTTAGTCACCCTCTAGTTTTTAAGGATAGGTTTAAGTCCCTATGCTTCCTTTCCTTAGGGTTAGAATTAAATTGGGTTAGATGGTTTTTGCCAAAATCCTTAAAAATTTAGGTAGACTATCTCCTTGGCTAGTCCCCCTGGTTAGATATGAGTCCCCATGCTTTCTAGCTAGGTTAATAATTGAAAACCCCAAAGAAATTTGATCTTTTAGGAGTACGTGTGAGTCCTCATGCTTCCTATGTCCTAAGATCTTGATTGACTAGTAATGGATTCAAGCCTCTTGGGCCCCATCCTAGTTAGTTACCCTCTAGTTTTTAAGGATATGTGTGAGTCCCCGTGCTTCCTTTCTTTAGGATTAGACCCACTAGTGATGGAGTACACCCTTTATGGTACCATCCTAGTTTTAAAATTTTGATTCGATCCTCTGTGGAGCAAGTTTCCTCCCCACATGATTATCCACTAATAATGGAGTACACCCTCTGTGGTACCATCTTAGTTTTAAAATTTTAATTCGATCCTCTATGTGGAGCAAGTTTTCTCCTTATATAATCAACCACTAGTGATGGAGTACACCCTCTATGGTACCATCCTAGTTTTAAAATCTTGATTTGATCCTTTATGTGGAGCAAGTTTCCTCCCCATATGATCATTCACTAGTGATCGAGTACACCCTCTGTGGTACCATCCTAGTATCAAAAACTTAATTTGATCCTCTATGTGTTGCAAGTTTCCTCCCCACATAATCATCCACTAGTGATGGAGTACACCATTTATGGTACCATCCTTACTTAAAAATCTTGATTTGATCCTTTTTATGGAGCAAGTTTCCTCCCCACATGATCATCCTCTAGTAATGGAGTACACCCTTTATGGTACCATCCTAGTTTCAAACTCTTGAATTAATCCTTTGTATGGAGCAAGTTTCCTCCCCACAGTGATGGAGTACACTCTTGAAAGTTCGATAGGGATGTTAAGCCCTGATGACTAGTCCCGAGGCTAACCAAGAAGGGGGTGAATTGGTAATTTAAAACTTTGACAGTAATAATGAAAATCTTTTCTATCATTTATAGCGTAAACAAATAAAATGATCAAACGAAAAGATCAACCACAATTTCACCCAAGCAGTTAATCACAGAAAAATAAAAGTGCAGAAAGTAATTAGAATGAACACACCAGATTTTATAGTGGTTCGGTCAACTTGACCTACGTCCACTCCCCGGAGCCTCCCCTCTGGGTATTGCACTAACTCAAAGTGTCTCTCCTTTTGGTCCCACAGCAAGGCGAAGAAGCCTGTACAAGAACCTCCATTCCACCACACGGTAAGGCAGATAACCCAACATCCTTTTGCTTCCTCCTGAAGCAGGCAGAGAACCTCGGATCTTCTTTTTGACGATCCTCTCCCAAAGAACACCAACACGACGAAAGATGATGAGCGGAGAAGAAGACTCTGATCCTTGCTTGGAGCAACCTTCGTGAACCCCTCAAGAACTCCCCCTCACAAGATCCTCTCTCTCTCTCACCCAAACTCTCTCTCTCTCTCTATGGTTTCTCTGGAAAGGAAAGTGGCAAAAGATTTTTCTTGTTGGAAGAAAAATATCTTTTATAGGAGGGCTTAAAATTTTCCCTAAATCTCAACTCGTAGGCCAAGATCGTCCAGGACGATCGGATCATCCTATATGATTAGTTCAAAATCAGCTGCATCAGCTTAGACGATCTGGCTCTTCTGGACGATCAGTAGAAAAAAAATTTCCTATCATCCCGTACGATCCTGTGATTGTCCGGGACGATTAGTGTAAATCGAGGAATATCATCCAGAAGATAGCTCGGGCCATCCAGAGAAAGTTGTGTTGGACGACCAAAAAATGACTTGATCATCCAGGACGATAAGGAGATCGTCTGGTATGATTAGTTCAAAAAGTGCCCAAATCGTCCTATACCTAGTTCGGGTCATACAGCTAAAATGCACTAGACGATGATGATCGTCCGAGCCGATCCTACGATCGTCCAGGATGATATGATCGTATCAATCAAATATACATTGCTTTCCTTAATTACCAGATTAATTTAGGCAAGATTATACTAGATCGTCCGGGACGATACATGTATCGTCCGGGACGATCAGACCAAATATATTAAAATAAAAACTTTCCTAACTTGATCTAGCGGCTGAGAATTTTTGATTTGAGTATATCATCCCGTACGATCCAAAGATCGTCCAAGACAATCTGCTTAATCAGACCCTCTTAACTTGGTCGCCCTAATTAGGGTTTCTGTTTTTATATGATCATCTAGGATGATGTGACTATCGTCCAGGACGATCTGAACAAAAATTTAAACAGAAACTCTAATTCACTCAAGCTCTCCCCCTGAGTGTGTGTGTGCAAGATTACTTAGCTAGGGGATCAGTTACATTACAATTGACTCAAAAAAAAGAAAAATAGTACACTTAGACACACTTGGACCTGATCTTGAGTTGGCTTGAGTTGCTCGTGATCTTTTGTGCCTGAAATGGGTTAGCCAAGCAAAATATAATAGAGACATGTTTGTCATCATCAGAACCAGATTTGTAACAATCTCCCCCTTTTTGATGATGGCAAACATTTGTACAGTAGTTTGAAAAATAACTAGGAGATCGAAAAATAATTTTTTTTCAAATTTTCATTTAACAATCAAAGCAATACATGAAACATAACACATAACAAAAATAGAAACGACTACAACTGACTCTCCCTTTTCACATCACAAAAAGGAGGAGGGTAAACAGAAACACTGAAACATCAGTACAAAACAATTTTTTTTTTATCAAGCTGCTCTAGTAAATCAGAATTTTTCCTTGATTTTAGATCCAAAAACCAATAAGAATACGATTGAGAGCGCTGAAATCCAGAAAAAGTTGGAAAAATCAACTTTCGTAACTCTCACCTCGGGCACCTTATCGATGCAAATCTCTTTCAAAACAAAAATCCAATTCAGAAGAAAAGAAATTAGATTGGAAAAGAGGTCCTTTCAAGCCTCATTCCAGAAAAATATCTGATATAATAGTGTTACAAAGTAATAATTCAGAAATCAAGATTTTCAAACACAAGCTTTTGAAAGTATTAAGTGGCGCACAGATTTTTCTAAGACATTTAAAGATCTGAAAGGGAAAAAAGCTTGGTTTGGGCTCATTTTATGCCACTTTTTCAATTTGGTTGGCGCTTTGCGCATCTTTTGATTTTTGATATACTTTGTGTATCTTTTAGTTGGCAACATTTCGCATCTTTTCAACTTTGGGCTCATTTTATGCCTCTTTTTTAATTTATTTGGCGCACTGTGCATCTTTTGTAAGCTTTCTCCTTTTCATAATCGTTAAAGAGTCTCAATTGTGAAATTATGTTCCAGACATAGGAGACGACTCTCCACAATAAGGAAGAGTAATTCATAAAACAAAAGCCATACATCATATGATAAATGTAATCACTTGGTATAGAAAATCATGATAATGACTCAAGACATTGAAAACAATCTTCACATGAGGTAGATTACTGTAGGAGGATAAAACAAATCTCTATTTTAAAAACTAATATTTTAATTTTGAAGAAGATTTTTATCCAAAAGAAACTATACACCAGTAAAGGAGTTAGAGGAAGAGAAACAATCATCAATGTTTCTTCCCTATAACAGATCCAGTGGAATCAATCACTGCTTATCAGTTTCAGAATAAAAATAAGGTAAAACTCTCAATCAGAAATTCAGTTAATCAGAAGTAGCGAGCAGTGATCGAATTTTTAAAAACGTAAAATAGTAAATAAAAGAGATGAACCAGTAAATAAAATATGTAAACACTAAGTCATATCAAAATAAATGCACAAATCAAATTGACACTAAAGCTAGAACAGAAAGTAGAGGAATAAAAATAACAGAAAGCAAGTGATCAGCACAAAAGCTAACTAATAAAAACAGAGTAAAAATTAGAGAAATCAGAAATCAGCAATCATCAGAATCAAGCATTTATATCAATCACTCCTAATCTGGTCCTCAAAATGCTGAACGAGTTAAAGGCCAGTGGTTTAGTGAATATGTCAGCCAGCTAATTTTTAGTTGCTACATGATGTAGCTCAATGTCCCCTTTTGTATCATGGTCCCTAATGAAGTGATGCCTTATATCAATATGTTTGATCCTAGAATGTTGGATTGGATTCTTAGAGATGTAGATGGCACTAGTATTATCACACAGAACATAAATTGTGCCAACAGTTAAACCTAAATTCAAAACTTGTTGCTTTAACCAAAGAACTTGGGCCACACAACTTCCTAAGGCAATATACTCAGCTTCAGTAGTGGAAAGTGCAACTGAGTTTTGTTTTCTACTGGACCAGGAGACTAGAGACTGTCCTATGAATTGACAAGTTTCAAAAGTGCTCTTTCTATCCACCCTACACCCTTCAAAGTTAGAATTAGAATATCCAATGATCTCAAAAGAGGTGCTGTGTCTAGGGTACCAGATTCCTAGGTTTGGGGTCCCTAAAAGATATCTAAGAATTCTCTTAACAACATTCAGGTGGGACTCTTTAGGATCAGCCTGAAACCTAGCATAAAGATAGATATTAAACATGATATCAGGTCGGCTAGCAGTCAGGTAAAGCAGTGATCCTATTATTCCTCTATACTTCTTCTGATCAACAGATTTTCCATTTGAATCCTTATCTAACTAAATAGAGGAGCTCTTGGGAGTATTGATTGTCTTGGCTTTGTCCATTTCATATTTCTTCAAAATGTCCTTAGTGTATTTAGATTGATTGAGAAAGGTTCCATCATCCGTTTGCCTTATGCTAAACCCCAAAAAGTAGGACAATTCTCCCATCATACTCATCTCAAACTCCTTATTCATTATTTTAGAAAAATCATCACATAAATATTTATCAGAAGATCTAAAAATTATATCATCAACATAGATCTGGACAATGAGTAAGTCATCTCCTATTCTCCTCAGAAAAAGGGTGGTGTCTACGCTCTCCTTAACAAACTCTCTTTCTAACAGGAATGTGCTAAGCCTCTCATACCAAGCTCTGGGTGCCTGTTTCAATCCATACAAGGCCTTTTTTAATTTATAAACATGATTTAGATATTGGGAACTCTCAAAACCTGGGGGTTATTCTACAAAAATATCCTCTTTTATTACCCCGATTAAAAAGGCACTCTTGACATCCATTTGAAACAGCTTAAATCCCTTATAACAAGTAAAGGCTAGTAGCACTCTAATGGCTTCCAATCTAGCTACAGGGGCAAAGGTCTCCTCAAAATTAATCCCTTCAATCTGATTATACCCCTTAGCCACTAATCTTGCCTTATTTCTCACCACCACACCAGAATCATTCATCTTATTCTTGAAGACCCACTTGGTTCCCACAATACTTTGATTTTTAGGTCTTTCTACTAACTCCCAAATATCATTCCTTACAAACTGATTCAATTCTTCTTGCATAGCTAAGATCCAAAACTCATTTGAAAGGGCTTGATTGATGTTGGTGGGTTCAGTCATTGAGATAAAGGCAGAATGGTTTACTTCCTTCCTAAGTCCATGCCTAGTCCTAACACCTTCAGAAGGGTCTCTTAAGATCAGTTGTTTAGGATGACTCGAAGAATATCTCCAATCTCTAGGCAGTGTGGTTTGAGGTTCTACCCTCTCATCCAGATTTTCATTTCCAACCCCTTGGGTAATTTCCTCTACCTCTTCTTCTTCCTCAATTCTATTCACCTTAGGATCAGATTCATCAAACACCACATGAGTTATCTCTTCCACCACCAAAGTCCTTTTATTAAACACACTAAAGGATTTCCCCACACTAGAATAGCCTAAGAACACTCCTTCATCAGATTTGGGGTCAAACTTTTCTAAGGGTGATTTCCCATTGTTCAGAATAAAAACCTTACAGCCAAAGACATGGAGGTGGGACATGTTTGAAGTTCTACCCTTAATGATCTCATAAGGTGTCTTGTTCAGTTTTGATCTCACATTTACCCTATTCAGCACATAACAGGCAGTGTTCACCGCTTCAGCCCAAAAGTATTTTGGAAGTGAATACTCAGCAAACATGGCTCTAGCGGCTTCCACTAAGGTCCTGTTCTTCATTTCAGCTACCCCGTTCTGCTGAGGGGTCCTAGGAGCTAAAAAATTGTGATTAATCCCTTGTTCCTAACAAAAACTTCCAAATTTCATATTTTCAAACTCTCCACCATGATCACTATGAATAATCAAGATCTCACAACCTAACTTCCTCTGAATCCAAGTGGAGAAGGACTTAAACTCATCAAATGACTCAGATTTGTGGGACAAAAATTTAATCCAAGTGAACCTCGATTAGTCATTTATAATCACAAATCCATAGACTTTTCCCCCTAAGCTTGCAGTGCTAATGGGTCCAAAGATGTCCATATGAAGAACTTCTAAAGGTCTAGAGGTGCTAATATCCTTAACAGAGTGAAAAGAGGACTGGACTTACTTTCCTAACCGACAGGCATCACACAGGTGATCCTTAGTGAACTTAAGTTTGGGCACACCTCTAACTAAGTCCTTTTGGGTGACTCTCCTAAGGGTTTTCATACTGGCATGACATAATCTCCTATGCCATAACCAAGACTCATCAGCAGAAATTTTTAAGCAAATTGAATTCTCAGATTTAATGTAACTTACATCCAGCTTGTAGATGTTGTTGATCCTTTGCCCCTGCAAAACAACTTTATCATTTAAGCTTAAAATGCAGCTAGTGGGCAGGAATTTGATGTTATATCCTTTGTCACAAAGTTGACTGATGCTCAGCAAGTTCTGTTTCAGTCCATCTACAAGCAAAACATTGTCAATCATAAAATTCTTTGAATCACCAATTATACCTGAGCCTACCACCCTCCTGGTGGTGTTATCTCCAAGTATAACCTTGCCTCCAGCCCTGGCCTCCAGTGAAATGAACTAATTTGCATCTCCAGTCATGTGTCTTGAACATCCGCTGTCCAGGTACCACATGCTCTCACGAGGTCTTTTGTGAGAGCACACCTACAAAATATCAAACATCAGTCTTAGGAACCCAAACAGGTTTGGATTCCTTCTTATGAAAAGAAGAATGCAATGCATGCGTGCTGTGCTGTGAAACAGGCAGTTTGGGCCTCCACACCCAATATGTACTACGGTGAACAGTGCAGGTGTGGGAGATGTGTCCTAACATACCACATGAATAACATCTAACACAAGAAAAAGGGTTTACTAATCTACGTGAGTGATAGTGCCTCTTCCTAGAAGTGTATGAAACATGCTTTGATGAATTTGCAATAGATTTTTCAAAAGGTGGTGGAGCATAAAACTATTCAAAAGTAGGAGGTGTTTTATTTTTCTCAAAAGGATTGATTTTCACTTTCAACAATTCATTCTCTTTATTTAAACTTGCAATTTCAAATTTTAAAGCTCCATTGCTACTTTCTACTTCACATGCCATGGTATCTAATTCTTTAAAAGCTCATTCCAAATCAACATGAGTGGTTTTCAATGAATCATGCACAGTAACTAAATCAGAATATTTTTTATTCAATTCCTCAAACTCATCAAGTAAAGACATGTGATTGCTATTAATAGTGGAATGATCCTTAATCAAAACATCATACTCTTTTTGTAATGTCAAATAATCCAGTTTCAAGTTAGCATGGGTTTTCTTAAGCTTCCTATACGATGCATGAATTTTTTCAGATACTTCAAGTAATTGATCGTAAGTAAGCTCACATACCTCTTCCTGGTCCGACTGACCAGGGTGATCATCGGCCATCAGATACAATTTTGTTTCCTCCTCTTCAGCTTCAGTCTCAGAGGAGTCGGATGCAGACTCTGCCCGGAACGCCTTCTAAATCCACTTCTTATCCTTTCTGAACTTGTGTTTCTCCTCACCCTTCTCCTTGCTTTGATGAGCTTTAAGTGTAGGACAATCAGCCTTAATGTGTCCAGGCTTCCTGCATTCAAAATAGATAGTATCAGATGAACCCTTAAAATTTTTGTTGGACTTACCCTTGTTCCACTTCTGAAAGTTCTTGTGTTTCTTCCTTAGAAAGCTTTTGAATTGCCTTGTGATCAAGGCCATGTCATCGCTAATAGACCCGAAAGAGCAATAATCACTATCGTTGGCCTTCAGTGCCACTATTTTCTCCTTCTTCCTCTCACCTACATCAAGCTGTCTTTGGTTCACCCCTTGCTCGTAAGCAATGAGTGACTCAAGTAAGCTATCAATAGAGTAAATATTTAAATCTTTAGATTCAGTGATTGCAGTTATCTTAGCATCATATGAAGAAGGCAAACATCTAAGTATTTTGTTCACTCTTTCATAGTTTGTAAGTTCTCTACCTAAGGCATGCAAAGAAGTGACGATTTGAGTGAATATTGTATACATGTATATAATCCTCGGATTTTAAAGCTCAGAAAAAACAATTCAAACATTTGGCATTTAATTATGCTAAATCACGATCATCAAAAGTCTAATCAGCAAAGGGCAGTTCAATTTTCACATTGTTAATCAATCTAAAAGGTGGTTTGTATCCATCCTTAACTAGCATCCACATGCGATAATCAATTGATTGTAAAAAAGTGGACATGAGAGTTTTCCAAAAATCAAAAGGAATATTATCAAATAATGGCGGTCGTGTGATTGAATAACCTTCAGCAGTATTATGATTACCAAAGTTAGCCATGGTTCAAATTCCAAAGTTTTTAAACTTAAATTTTGAATCCCGCTCTGATACCACTTGAAAGTTCGATAGGGATGTTAAGCCCTGATGAACTAGTCCTGAGGCTAACCAAGAGGGGGGGGGGGTGTGAATTGGTTATTTAAAAATTTGACAGCAATAATGAAAATCTTTTCTATGATTTGCAACGGAAACAAATAAAATGATCAAATGAAAAGTTCAACCACAATTTCACCCAAGCAGTTAATCACAGAAAAATAAAAGTGCAGAAAGTAATTAGAATGTACACACCAGATTTTGTAGTGGTTCGATCAACTTGACCTACATCAACTCCCCAGAGCCTCCCCTCCGCGTATTGCACTAACTCAAACTGTTTCTCCTTTAGCTCCCACAGCAAGGCAGAGAAGCCTTTACAAGAACCTCCTTTCCACCACACGGTGAGGCAGAAAACCCAACGTCCTTTTACTTCCTCCTGAAGCAGGCAGAGAACCTCGGATCTTCTTGCCGACGATCCTCTCCCAAAGAACACCAACACGACGAAAGACGACGAGCGGAGAAGAAGACTCTGATCCTTGCTTGGAGCAACCTTCATGAACCCCTCACGAACTCCCCCTCATAAGATCCTCTCTCTCTCTCTCTCTCTCCCAAACTCTCTCTCTCTCTATGGTTTCTCTGGAAAGGAAAGTGGCAAAAGATTTTTCTTGTTGGAAGAAAAATATCTTTTATAGGAGGGCTTAAAATTTGCCTAAATCTCAACTAGTCGGCCAAGATCGTCCAGGATGATTGATAGATCATCCTGTACGATCAGTTTAAAATCAGTTACATCAGCCTGGACGATCTAGCTCTTCTGGACGATCAGTAGAAAAAAATTGTTTCTATCGTCCCGTACGATCCTGCGATCGTCCGGGATGATTAGTGTAAATCGAGGAATATCGTCTAGAAGATAGCTCGGGTCGTCCAGAGAAAGTTGTGTTGGACAACCAAAAAATGACTTGATCGTCCAGGATGATAAGGAGATCATCTGGTATGATTAGTTCAAAAAGTGCCCAAATCATCCTGTACACAATTTGGGTCGTACATCTGAAATGCACTAGATGATCATGCTCGTCCGGGCCGATCCTGCGATTATCCAGGATGATATGATTGTATCAATCAAATATAAATTACTTTCCATAATTACCAGATTAATTTAGGCATGATTGTATTGGATCATCCGGGATGATACACGTATCATCCTGGACGATCAGACCAAATATTTTAAAATAAAAACTTGCCTAACTTTATTTGGCGGCTGAGAATTTCTAATTTGAGCATATCATCTCATACGATCTGCTTAATCAGACCCTCTTAACTTGGTTGCCCTAATTAGGGTTTTTATTTTTATATGAACGTCCGGGATGATGTACTATCGTCCAGGACGATCTGAACAAAAATTTGAACAGAAACTCTAATTCACTCAAGCTCTCCCCATGAGTGTGTGTGTGCAAGGTTACTTAGCTAGGGGATCAGTTACATTACAATTAACTCAAGAAAAAGAAAAATAGTACACTTAGACACACTTGGACCCGATCTTGAGTTGGCTTGAGTTGCTCATGATCTTTTGTTCCTGAAATGGGTTAGCCAAGCAAAACATAATAGAGACATGTTTGTCATCATCAAAACCAGATTTGCAGCAACTCTCTATGGCACCATCCTAGTTTCATATTCTCAATTTAATATTTTTTGTAGAGCAAGTTTCCTCTCCATAAGATCATCTACTAGTGATGGACAATGCCTTTTGTGGCACCACTCTAATTCTACCTTCGACCTTTCTTTTCCTTTAGGTTAGGTGCTGCCTTTCCTTAGGATTAGAATTACTAGTGGTGAATAACGCCCTTTGTGACACAAACCTAGTTCTACCTATTATTCTCCTCCTTTAGGTTAATTAACGCCTTTTCGTAGGATTAGAATCACTAATGGTGGATAATGTCCTTTGTGGCACCACCCTAGTTTCAATTTCAAATTCAATTCTCAAATCAAGCTTTTCTTTCCTTAGGGTTTAGGTTTCCCCTTCCCTTAAGACCAAATCTACTAGTGGTAGAGTATGCCTCTCTCGTCACTACCCTAGTATTAAAATTCAAACTCGGTCCTCTATAGTTAGGAGTTCATCCTTCCTATATGATCATTCAATCTTTATCCTCTTAAGGTTAGGTTTTTCCTTCCTTAGGATTAGATCTACTAGGGTAGTGTACGCCCCTCGTGGCACTACCCTGATGTCATTTTAGATTCGATCCTCTATAGTTAGGAGTTTTACATTCTTATATGATCATTTAGGCTTCTTCTCTTTAAGCTTGGTCCCTTCCTTTCTTAGGATTAGATATACTAGTGATGGAGCATGCTCTCTATGATACCATCCTAGACTTCAAATTTTAAATCCCATCCTCTATGGGAAGCAAGGCTTCCTTCCCACAAGATCTATCAAATTTTCCTTTCCTTAAGGATAGGTTTTTCCTTCCTTTAGGATTAGATCTGCTAGTGGTGGAGAACGCCCCTTTGTGGCACCATCCAAGTTTCAATTTCAAATTCAAAAATTAAGCTTCTTTTCCTTAAGGTTAAGTTCTTTCTTTAGGATTAGATCTACTAGTGGTAGAGTATGCCTTTAGTGGCACTACCCTGGTATCTATTCAAAACTCATTCATCTAGGGTTAGGTCTTCCCTTCCCTTAGAATCAAAACTCAAACTTGATCCTCTATTATTAGAAGTTCTTCCTTCCTATACGATCATTTAAGCTTCTTCTCCTTAAGGTTAGGTTCTTCCCTTCCTTAGGAATAGATCTACTTGTGGTAGAGTATGCCCCCCTCGGCACAACCCAAGTATCAAAATTCAAACTCAGTCCTCTATAGTTAGGAGTTCATCCTTCCTATATGATCACCTAGATATTCGTTTCCTCTAAGGTTAGCTTTCTCCTTTCCATAGGATTAGACTCGCTAGTGGTAGAGTATACCCTTCACGGCACTACCCTAGTATTAATTCAAACCCTGATTCTTTAGGAATAGCTTTCTACTTTCCTAATAATCAAAATTCCATACATGATCCTTCAATTTGGTCAACAATAATATATGCAGCAGAACTTCATTCTACTATATATATTGGGGGTCTATTTATTGACCTCATTTTATATGAGGTCACTTGGACCATTCCAAATACTAAGATCTACAAGATCTTTAGATCAATCCAAAACAAATCCATATTTCAAACCAAAATTTAAGGTTCAAAGGCCCTGTCCAAAAAACCTTTTCTAGTGACTTTTTAAATATTTGAAACCCTACTTTAATGACCCCTGATTCATGATAAATCAATTGTATATTACTTAGGCATGTCTCTAAGATCTACCCTCCAAATTTGAGCTCAATTTGAGGCCTCTAACCACAGAAACTGAATTGAAACCCATAGGCCGTAAAACTTTCAAATATTTATGGCTTATGCCACTAGTCCTGCTACCTAGTGGATTTTTACCTTGGAGCCTTCTCTAAACCCTTTGATCATATCTTGGCCCTTGATTATCATATGTTGAATATTAAACTGTATTTTGGTGGACCCATGTTGACCCTTAGTTGACCAGGGGTCAAAATGGCCAAAATGCCCCTTAAGGGCAATTTTGAGGTTTTCTTGAAATTCAAATATATTCTTTCAAACCAAACCTGGGAATCTCCTCTAATGGATCCTAAATATCATTAGGAGTGCATTGGACTCAATCTTTGACCCAATCAACCCTTAAGCTCTTTTACATCCAATCACACCTTAAATAATTTCAAACATATTCAAAACTTCCTTGGACACTTCCCTATCGACTTACGGTTGGTTAGACACCCTGACCCAATCATCGATTGACCTGGTCAACTAGACCTACACTTGGTCAAATTTGTTCAACATAAAGTACAATCACCACATACAATCAAATCCAATTCAAGAAAGTCTTTTAAACCTTCAAAATCACTCAATGGTATATCTCTAACCTAATCAAATCTAGCTTGAGTCACATCATAGTGGGTTTGACTAAGTCAACACTTTGGACTTAGTCAAATTTCCCTTCTTGGGTTAAATCCTTTTATCTAATCAAACCAACATCTCCAAACCCTTAATCTCATTCCAAGCTATGGTTCAAACATATATAAAATCACTTAAATCAAACCGTGGTTCATTTGACTAAGTAAATTCATTGTGACTTGGTTAAACCCACTTAAAACCCACCTAAAATCATTTTAAAATCAAACTCTAAATCCATAGCTTGATAACCATTCCAAACCAACTCAAAAAATCTTCCCCTATGCCACATAATCTCATTGACTAGTTTGACTAGTCAAAGTGTTCACAAAAGGGTCAAAGTGCATGCTTAGGTGGCTTTGCCACCTTGGCAAGTCAAAGTATCCTAATGCTCCATATTCACATGTATTTGGTGGCTGGATGGGTTACTTAGCAGCAACCTAGAGCTTATCTCATTCAATAATCAAATCTAGCAATCATAAAGGGAGATGATAATTCTTTCCTTAACTCAAAGCTTTGGAATTATCTCTAATCATCCAAAATGAGCCATTCCAACAACCTCTAGCCAATGCCAAGGATAACTCAAACTCTCCAGCAATTTCTAAGACTCTCCAAACCTTTCCCCATCTTTTCCCAAGCTCAAAAACCCCATTTTGAGAAGAGAGAGAGAGAGAAAGAGAGAGAAATGATAATTGCTGTAGAGGAATTTGATCCAGTGGTTAAAGGTTCTTGGACCCTTGAACAAAGTTGTAAAGGACGTCTCAAGCTTTCTAACAAGCCCAAGAATATTAAAATCTGATATATGGATTGTAAGTAATCTTTATTTTAAAGTATATGATCAAACCTTGATTTCTCTCAAATATCGCCTCATGGAGCCTTGAAATTTCATGGATTGCAAGATTATGGTATCAAGATCCTTCATTTAAAATTTCATCAAATTTGGACTGTTGGATTGAAAGTTATGGGTAATTGAATTTTTAGTTCATTTTGAACTACGTGATTGGACAACCCTGATTGCGCCACATCATGTGCCCTGCTCATTTTTACTCAAATTGAATAAAAAAATTCAATAAAATGCTTAGAACTTCCTAAATTCATAGAAGATCCATTTGTTTAACAAATTTTGGTTTCTTGGGCTCGTTCGGAAGGTCTTAACCATCGAATTAAGCTTCATAATTTCTATGATGTGCTTGCATGTGTACCAGGGTTAGATGACCAAAATTTCAAATCCATTTGAACACTAGAGACACCTAGGAAAAATAATTAAGGAAATGGTCTAGCCAACTTAGAAAAATTATAGAAAATTGTGCACACATCCAATATGGGTAAAACTTCAAAAAATTAAACTTAGTGACATTATATACCTTATGTCCATATTTCACTAGATTTGGAGGTCATTAAGTTAGAAAATTAAACTAATCAAAATTCAACCCTTTTTAAGACCTAAAAACTTCAAGAATATGTAATAAATCAAACATAAATCCAAAAATTACAAATAATATATCAAACTTCCCAAAATTTGATTCTATGTCTAGAAAAAATAAAAACTCCATTACTAAACTTTTAATTAAACTTTAATTTAAAATTTAGTAAAAATCAATAATTAATTAAATTAAATAATTAAAAATTATTAAAAATTTCAAATAAATTCTAAACACCTTAAAATATTCCCATGGGTCATCCCTGGCCTTTGGGAGTGATTTCATATAGTTTAGGATGAGTTTTGATCAAAACAATCAAAACCTCCATAATTAAGCAAATTAAAAAATCCATTAATTAACCAAACTTTGAAAAATAATATTTAATTCAAATTAAATAAAAAAATTCAAATAATATATCAAATTAACTAGAATTCAATTCTTAATCAAAGAAAATTAAAATCACTTTAATTTGACTTCAATTTTGAGAATAATTTATTTTTAAGTAAAAATTAATATTTAATTAATTTAATTAAATTAAACTAGTTAAAAATTTCGTAAATTTCTAGACACTTGGGAATTTCTCCTTAGGTCATTCCTGACCTTTGGAGTTAATTTCAAGGAGTTAAAAGTTCATTTGGAGCAAAATCACTAAAAGGCCCTTAATTAAACAAATTAAATAATTCAAATAAATATAAAAACTTTAAACAAATCACAACTAGTTGTAGAAAACTCCAAATTGAACCAAACTCAAAGGCATTTTAATCCATATAATGCCTAATATTTATTAAAAATTTTAAATTTCAGAAATCACTTAAAATAAAAAGTCAACATTTGGGTGAATTGCAATTCAAATTTTAACCAAAACTTTAAACATACATAACTAAATCTAGAAAAATTTAATTCTAGCAAACTCAAAGCCTATTTACTCATCCTAGGGTCTGGTATTTTATAAAAATATTAAAAATCAAAAAATCTATTTGAATCTAAAAGTCAACTTTTGACTCCTTAATTAAATGATTAAAATAATCCCAAAAATTCCAAAATTTCATAATTAATCTCAAATTCTAGAAAATATTAAATCAACGTTTAAATCACTCAACCAACCCATTTAATATATAGCAACCACTCCAAAGATGAAGTTTTTAGGCTAGACTACTCCGGGATGCGGGGCTAAGTGTCCTAAGGAGGCTTTGTTCCTCGAGCCTGGTGGCACAACGCCACGAATGGATTCAATGGGGTGTAAAACCTTAAAATCAATTGATTATTAACAATTTAACCAAATAAAAATTCATAATTTAACTACATCAATCAGGTTTTTAGGATGGACTACTTTGCGCTGCAGGGCTATGTGTCCTAAGGAGGCTTTATTCCTCAAGTTGATGGAAAATACAAATTAATTTATCATTTAAAATCAACAACCAATTTAATTAAGTAAATTACATTAATTATTTAACTTCTAATTAATTAAATCCATTTAATTAATCAACCTCAAAAATCCAATTGTAAAATAAACATTAACAAATTAACATTTGAGCTTTAACTAAATTTACCTTTGAACCTTCAACAAACCTGAACATAAGACAACTTAAACCAATTACTCGATATAGGAAATAACCAAACCACACATCTTGTTACACACACTTAGATGCTTTGCTATGGCACCACTTCTAGATCTAGGCTAGGTCGGTATTTATTTTTCTACTGTGTGATGAGTTTTTTGAGATTTCACTGCATGCTGGTTATTATAATTAGATGATTGCTATGATAATTTATTTAATTTCTGTACTCTATAATGTGATTGATGGGCGTTAGATTTACCCTTAGGATAGGGGCGATTTAAATGCTGATACAATCTTATGTAGGTGGCTATACTCATATAGGGCATTGAAATTAAAAGGGGCAAAGTTAAATTTAAACTAATCAAATTTCTACAGGTGCTCTAAAATTCTAAATCTCCCTTTAAAAATTAAAAGAGCCTAGCCAAGTATGGCTGGTTTGAGTACTTTTAATTTCAACATATAACTTCTTGAGATGTGATTTCAAATTATAACTATTTAGGATAACCCTGCAAGATATTTGAGTCTAGATTTTTTTATTTTCAAATGTAATTTGATTTGAATCAAGAGTTATATATTCAAAGTAATTTGAGATGGGACATAAATCCATTCTGAAATTCAAAGAGAAGAGTGACATCCCTTAGCAGAGAATTCCTCTTCATTTGAAATTCAGATTAGGATACTTTGAGTTTCCAAGGAGGAAAGAAAACACCCCGTCAGGGAGGAGTTTCTTTTCACTTGGATACCCAGATCTGATAATCCAAGGCGCCCCACAGAAGGAAGTAGAGCTAAAGATCGAAAAGAATCCCATTCTCAAATTCACTTGAGTCTTAGGAGTTGAATCTGGGTTATTATCAGTGGTACCCGTCTACTTTAATTTCTACAGACCCTGGGTTATAATATGAAAAGGCACTTGCCTATGGACATTTTACTTATTTAATTTATTATCCAATTATTTATTTGATACTAATTGCGATATAGGACTGCATATTTTTAGTAGTTTTTTGGAGCTCTTGTATGTCGATCTTTGTTTTAGCCTGGAACCTGATCGAAGTCTCGTGAGGGAACGCTAAAATTCATTTACTTAAACAAAAGTAAAATTTTTAAGCTCACATAGAAATCTAACATTTTAAGAAGTAAGCCTAGGTCCGTCGGGAGTTTATATAGCATGTTGTTGCATATTCTCTCCTTTTGTTAGGCACCTCCCTGCCTATGGGTTTTGGCAGACCACTTGGCCTATAAAGGTGTAGATCTGTCAAGGGGAGTTTGTGCACTTTAGGATAAAATTATTTTTAAGCCTTTTTAAAACTGCTTCATCTTGATTTAAGCATTTAATTGAGTCAACTAGCATTTATTGCATTAGATACAAATAATTTTTTTTTAATATTTAATTATATTTTAGCTTAAACATTAAATACCCAATATATGTTAAGGGGTCAATTAGGGCTGCTCTAGATGTCTGCCCTATTCTCAAAAAATTATCTTAATCAAATGTACTTACCACTTTAATATAAAAGACATGACTCATGATTTTGAAACGCTTAGGTGGTTTAGCTGGTTCCCCAATCCAGGCCAGGGTAAGTCCAGATTTGCACTACATTAGCTAGGTTTGGGTTACTAATTTTTTAGTGCCCAATCTAGACTTAGGTTCTGAGGCAAGCTTACGCTATATGACCTCAACCTCTAGGAATCTAATCCTAACCTTCTAATAAAATTAATAACTTAAACTTAAATCTCTTTCAATTAAATTCAAGACCAACTAATAGGATAGGCTGGGGTGCTTCTTAAATATTTTAGAATCATAATGTACCTCCTACCATTCCTCCTTTGACCTCCAAAAATAAGTATTCAATCTTGATCTAATCTTATTAGAATTTCAACCCTCGCTCCTTTGATATTAAATTGTAAATTCTAAATAAAATTTCTACTGCTATTTTAATTGAGAGTATTCATAGGAAATTTCCATTTCTTATGATGTAATTAACTATGAGGACTTGTGCTCGTAGGAGATTTAGAAACCCAGATAAATTTTTAAAAAACTTTAATTAATTATCTTTGGGAAAATTTAAATTAAAATTAATTATCATCATTTTTGAATGATCAATAGTAATTGATATTTTCATTCCTTAGAAAGATATATCAATTATTATTATAACTTTGATTATGAAATTGGGTGAACTTATTATTACAATTTTTAAATTAGAATTAGCGATTGAAGAGAGAGAAACACCAACTTTTCTGTTAGAGAGAGAAAGTGTTTTTTTTTCAAATTATCTTCTTCCCGGCTACCTCCGGTAAATTCGGTGGAGGACTTTCTTATGGCGGCGGATGGCCGCCGGCCATCTGGTTCTTGTTCATTGCATAATTCTCCAGTAAATAAGTCTAATTTGGGTCGCTGTTTGAATCAAGGCAACTTGAATGCTATTAGTAATGTTTTGGAATATGACGTTGAATTATTGCGAACAAGACGGTCGAAAGGTGAGTTAATTATCTCGGATCATCTTCCTCCCCCTTCTAATGGTGTTGATTATGTTGAGGGAAAGGGTAAAGGAGTAGCTTTAGGTGGTGAATGCTTTACACCTACCTCTTTTAAAAATAAATCTGGTTTTTCTTCTGCTAAATCGTTCGATCCCGAAGCTTCTTCTTCTAGCATGAATATTTTTGTTAATCGCTTTGGCAATTGAAATGCAATCCCTATCCTTAACAGTAGGATAAATGTGAATTCCCTCAATACGGTTAGCCAAAATATACATCTTCTTTCTGGGAAGGCTTCTAGTTTGGTTGAGAAATCAAATGCGAGTGATGTTGGTATTGAAGTTTCGGTGCCTGTGATATTGCCTGAGAACAAAACGGTTGTTGATAAGTTGGTTAATCCCTAGAAAAATAGTTCGTATATCAAGTTGTATTTTGATTAGAGTAATGTGGTGTTGACAGATGACGGGAAAGAAGTGAAACTTATTGAATCTTCTGAAATGGTCAATGCGAAGAAGCTTGAATTCTCATTAGTTGTTAAGGTGTTTGGGAAAGAATTACCCTCTAATGTGGTTGCTTGGGAAATGAGGAGACAATGGGTTAATTTCGGTTTGTTCCACTTTACATCCTTTGGGAAAGGTTGGTATTTGTGTTCTTTTAAGGCTATTAAATCCATAAAAGGTGTGTTGACAGGAGGCCCTTGGTTTGTGAATAATCACATTGTGGGTATGGAGAAATGGTCAATTGATTTTTCTCCTAATTCTTTGAAAGGGTTGACCTCCCCAATATGGATTAGAATGCCTCACTTGCCTCTTCAATGCGGGGATGAAGATAATGTGGCCTTGATTGCATCAAGGGTGGGTATTCCTTTGATGATGGATGGAAACTGAAAGTTTGATAGGGATGTTAAGCCCTAGTGAACTAGTCCCGAGGCTAACCAAGAGGGGGGGGGGGGGGGGGTAAATTGGTTATTTAAAAATTTCATGATAACAATGAAAATCTTTTCGATACGTAGCAGCGGAAACACATAAACAAGAATGAAAAGATCAACCACAGATATTCACCCAAGCAGTTAATATCAGAAAAGTAAAGTACAAAACTGAATCAGAAAAGCAAACTAGATTTTATAGTGGTTCGGTCAACTTGACCTACATCCACTCCCAGGAGCCTCCCCTCCGGGTATTGCACTAAACAAAAAGTGTCTCTCCTTTTGCTCCCACAGCAAGGCGGAGAAGCCTGTACAAACACCTCCTTTTCACCACACGGTGAGGCAGAGAACCCGACCTCCTTTCGCTTCCTCCTGAAGCAGGCAAAGAACCTTCGAACTCCTTTTGCTTCCACCTGAAGCGGGCAGAGAACCCCGGATCTTCTTGCGAACGATCCTCCCACGACGAACACCGACTAGACGAAAGACGACGAGCGGAGAAGACGACTCTGATCTTTGCTTGGAGCAACCTTAGTGAATCCCTCACTAACTCCCCCTCACAAGATCTTCTCTCTCTCTCCCAACTCTCTCTCTCTAGGGTTTCTCAGGGAATGAAGGCAGCAAAAGGATCTTTCCAAATATTGGAAAAAGTTCTTTTAAAGGAGGGCTTAAAATTTGCCCTAAATCTCAACTGGTCGGCCAAGATCGTCCAGGACGATCGGTAGATCGTCCTGTACGATCAGTTCAAATTCAGCTGTTTCAGCCTGGACGATCTGGCTCTTCTGGATGATCAGTAGAAAAAATTGTTCATATTGTCCCATACGATCCTGCGATCGTCCGGGACGATTAGTACAAATTGAGGAAAATCGTCCAGAAGACAGTTCGGGTCGTCCAGAGAAATCTGTGCTGGACGACCAAAAAATGACTTGATCGTCCAGGACGATAGGGTCATCGTCCTGTACGATTAGTTCAAAAAGGCCCTAAATCATCCTGAACACAGTTCGGGTTGTACAGATGAAATGCACTAAACAATCATGATCGTCCGGGATGATCCTGCGATCATTCAGGACGATATGATCGTATCAACCAAAAATAAATTACTTTCTTTAATTACCAGATTAAATTAGGCATGATTGTACTGAATCGTCCGGGATGATACACGTATCGTCCGGGACGATCAGACCAAGTATCTAAAAATAAGAACTTGCCTAACTTGATCTGGTGGCTGAGAATTTCTGATTTGGGCATATCGTCCCGTACGATCCGGAGATCGTCGAGGACTATCTGCTTAATCAGACCCTCTTAACTTAGTCGCCCTAATTAGGGTTTCTATTTTGGCTGGATCGTCCAGGACGATGTGAAAATCATCCAGGACGATCTGAACAAAATTTTAACAGAAACTCTAATTCACTCAATCTCTCTCCTTGAGTGTGTGTGTGCAAGGTTACTTAGCTAGGGAATCAGTTACATTACAATTGACTCAATAAAAAGAAAAATCATACATTTGACACACTTGGACCCGATCTTGAGTTGGCTTGAGTGGCTCGCGGTCTTTTGTGCCTGAAACATATTAGCCAAGCAAAATACACTGGAAACATGTTTGTCATTATCAAAATGAGATTCGCAACAATCTCCCCCTTTTTGATGATGGAAAACATTTGTAAAGTAGTCTAAAAATACAAGTAAACTAGGAGATCAAACAAAACAAACATTTTTTTTTAAATTTTCATTTAACAGCTAAAACAATACAGGAAACATGACTCAGAAAATAGAAACAGACACGACTACAACTGACTCCCCCTTTTGACATCACAAAAAGGAGGAGGGAAAAACAGAACACTGAAATAAAACATAAAATAGAACAACTACAAAACAGGAAACTAAAACTGAGGTGGATCCTGATCGGAAGAAGGAGGTGGCGGTGGAGGGAAGAAGTAATGGTGAATGGCCTGAAAGTGAGCTCCGAACCAGACCATGTCCTGGTCGTGCTGCTGTTGCTGCTGCGCAGCATAGTCCGCGAAGCGTTAGATGTCCTCGTTGTGCTGCTGCTCCTGGGCAACCACGTAGGAGTCAAAATGGGCCTCCCACTAGTTGAAGCGCTGCACCAGGTTGTCAAAGGGAGAGGCAATGCGAAGGGGTGCAGTTGCCTCTAGTGCAGCAGGAACTGTAACAGCCTCTTCCACTTCTTCCTCAACATCCAGGGCGGGCTCCAGATGTAGTCGGGTGCTGTGTAGGATGTGGAATGAGTTGTTTGTGAAGAAGGAAGGAGGGACATCAGGAGGGACAGGATACTGAAGGTCATATTTTGTCTCTAAGGCATAGTGAATAAGATGACCTAAAGCTAGATTTGGGCGACGCCTGTGGCCCGGATCTCTAATGGTGGTGAGGTGTTCTATGTATCGGATGATCAGATCAGAGGCATTAAATTCTCGACGGGCCATGATGTAGTAGGTGGTCAAGGACAGGAGCGGGGTAATGTGAATTTGATCCCCCACCTTCGGAATGACGGAGGAACGAAGGACGTGCTGAATGGTCCGGGCGTCCTTGAGAAGGGAAGTGCAAGCATTATCGTGATAGGGTGCGTTGGTATTGCAAAGGAAGTGATTGGTGACACTCTAATCATAGTCAGGATCGGTGATAAGCGTGTGAATTTTGTCGCCAGTGACAGACAAGTTGAGAATATTGTGAAAATTGTGGGTCGTAAGTTCCACGGGGCGTTGATTTACGTTGAATCGAAGAGTGGAATAGTCTGCGGAAATCCGCAAGTTGGCAAAGAAGATTCGAAAGAGTTCCAGATTGAAGGGAAAGGCTAAGGTCAGAATAAAGGTGAGGGAGGTGTGTGCGAACAAATCTAAGATGGGATAAGTGAGAGTGCGGGGATTGACAATCTTGGAGTGCGTGATCCCCACATTACGATAGCATTCGAAAGCCGCCTGATCGGCGGCATTCGGGAAGCGAGGATTCACATGTTCCCTGGACGAACTGGCCCCCTTTTGATGAGACCTTTTGCCACCAGCCATTAGGAACCCAAAGAGGAAGAAAGTAGAAGGAAAGTGGAGGAAAAATGGTGTGAAACATATGAAGAAAACTGCTGTTTAAATAGAAAACGGACTGATCGTCCCGTACGATCGCGGGATCGTCCGGGATGATTTGGTCATTTATGACGTCCTGGACGATTGGTCAAAAAGGCGGTTCGATCGTCCAGGACGATCAGAGATTGTCCAGGACGATTAGACACAGGCGATCATCCAGAGGAGTCAGGCTGGACGACCGTTGATGAAAAGTATCGTCCAGGACGATTAGGTGGATCATCTCGGATGATATGCAATAAATATGTCGGACGGGCCGAATTCCAATCGTCCAGCGGCTGACACGTGGATCGTCCAGGACGATGAGGTGGATCGTCCAGGATGATGGGCAATAATTGGTGCAATGTCAGCTTTTTGATCAGAGCAGGAAGATATGGATCATATCGTCCAGGATGATGTAAGGATCGTCCAGGACGATCACCAATAATTGGAATTTTTTTAGCAGCAGGAGTAGTGTGGGGACAATTTTAAACGAATCATTCAGGACGATGTTTTGATCATCCAGGATGAAGTGGATCGTCCAGGATGATAGTGGTATCGTCCAGGATGATTTGCAGAAAACAGAAAAAGATAAAGGATGAAAATGATTGATCAGGATCCCACAAGCACAACCATGAAATCAGAATAACACAAAAACTAATAAAATTGATCACAAAAACAAATAAAAGTTTTTTTTTTTATTAAGATGCTCGAGAAAATTAGAATTTTTTTTTCTTGATTTTAGATTCAAAAACCAATGACAGGACGATTGACAGTGCTGAAATCCAGAAAAGGTTGGAAATAATCAACTTTCGTAACTCCGACCCCGGGCACCTTATCGATGCAAGCCTCTTTCAAAACAAAAATTTGATTCAGAAGAAAAGACATTAGATTTGAAAAGAGATCCTTTCAAGCCTCATTCCAGAAAAATATTTGATATAATAGTGTTACAAAGTAAAAAATCAGAAATCGGGATTTTCAAAACTCAAGCTTTTGAAAATATTAAGTGGCGCACAGATTTCTCTAAGACATTTAACAATCTGAAAGGGAAGAAAGCTTGGTTTGGGCTCATTTTGTGCCTCTTTTTCAAATTGGTTGGCGCTTTACGCATCTTTTGATTTTTGATACACTTTGTGTATCCAATTTGGCAATTTCGCATCTTTTCAGTTTTGGGCTCATTTTATGCCTCTTTTTCAAATTATCTGGCGCACTGCACATCTTTTATAAGCTTTCTCCTTTTCATAATCATTAAAGAGTCTCAGCTGTGAGATTATCTTCCAGACATAGGAGATGACTCTCCACAGTAAGGAAGAACGATTCACAAAATAAAAGCCATACAACATATGATAAATGCAATCACTTGGTTTAGAAAATCAAACTAATGACTCAAGACTTTGAAAAACACTATTGATATGAGGCAGATTACTGTAGGAAGATAAAATAATCTCTATTTCAAAAACTAACATTTTAATTTTGAAGAGGATTTTTATTCAAAAGAAACTACACACCAGTAAAGGAGTTAGAGGAAGAGAAATAATTATCAATGTTTTTTCCCTTTAACAGATTCAACGAAGTCAATCACTACTTACCAGCTTCTAAATCAAAACAAGATAAAAACTCCTAGTCAAAAATTCAGATCACCAGAAGTAGTGAGCGGTGATCAGATCTTGAAAAGCATAAAATAGTAAGTGCAAGATATGAACCAGTAAATAAATAAAAACAGGTAGAAAATCACAGCAAAGTAAATACTCAAATCAAACTAACAGTAAGCCTAACACAAAAATCAACAGAAGAAATAAAATTAACTGAAAGTAAATAATCAAACCAAAACTAACTAACAGAAATCAGAAATCAGAATACCAAACCTAACTAACAGAAATCAGAAATCATAATACCAAAACTAACTAATAGAAATCAGAATACCAATCAAAACAATCATAAATCAGCAGTCATCAGAATCAAGCATTTATATCAATCACTCCTAATCTGGTTCTCAAAATGCTGAATGAGTCAAAGGCCAGTGGTTTAGTGAATATGTCAGCCAGCTGATTTCAGTTGCTACGTGATGTAGCTCAATGTCCCCTTTTGTAACATGGTCCCTAATGAAGTGATGCCTAATATCAATGTGTTTGGTCCTAGAATGTTGGATTGGATTCTTAGAGATACAAATGGAACTAGTATTATCACTCAGAATAGAAATTATGCCAACAGGTACTCCTAAATCCAAGACTTGTTGCTTCAACCAAAGAACTTGGGCCACACAACTCCCTAAGGCAATGTACTCAGCTTCAGCAGTGGAAAGTGCAACTGAGTTCTATTTTCTACTGGACCAGGAGACTAACGAATGTCCTATGAATTGACAAGCCCCAGAAGTACTCTTCCTATCCACCCTACACCCCACAAAATCAGAATCAGAATATCCAATGATCTCAAAAGAGGTGCTGTGCCTAGGATACCAAATTCCTAGGTTGGGGGTTCCTAAAAGATATCTAAGAATTCTCTTAACAGCAGTCATGTGGGACTCTTTAGGATCAGCCTGAAACCTAGCACAAAGACAAACACTAAACATGATATCAGGTCGGCTAGCAGTCAGATAAAGCAGTGAACCTATTATCCCTCTATACTTCTTCTGATCAACAGATTTTCCATTTGAATCCTTATCTAACTGAACTGAGGAGGGCATGGGAGTATTGATTGGCTTGGCTTTATCCATTTCATATTTCTTCAAAATGTCCTTAGTGTATTTTGATTGATTTAGAAAGGTTCCATCATCCGTTTGCCTTATGCTAAACCCCAAAAAGTAGGACAATTCTCCCATCATACTCATCTCAAACTCCTTACTCATTGTTTTAGAAAACTCTTCACATAAATATTTATCAGAAGATCCAAAAATTATATCATTAACATAGATCTGGACAATGAGTAAGTCATCTCCTAATCTCCTCAGAAAAAGGGTGGTGTCTACGCTCCCCTTAACAAACTCTCTTTCTAACAGGAATGTGCTAAGCCTCTCATACCAAGCTCTGGGTGCCTGTTTCAATCCATATAAGGCCTTTTTTAATTTATAGACATGACTTGGATATTGAGAACTCTCAAAACCTGGGGGTTATTCTACAAAAACATCTTCTTTAATTACCCCATTTAAAAAGGCACTCTTGACATCCATTTGAAACAGCTTAAATCCCTTATAACAGGCAAATGCTAGTAGCACTCTAATGACTTCCAATCTAGCTACAGGGGCAAAAGTCTCCTCAAAATAAATCCCTTCTATCTGATTATACCCCTTAGCCACCAATCTTGCCTTATTTCTCACCACCACACCAGAATCATTCATCTTATTCTTAAAGACCCACTTGGTTCCCACAATACTTTGATTTTTAGGTCTTTCTACTAACTCCCAAACATCATTCCTTCCAAATTGATTCAATTCTTCCTGCATAGCTAAAATCCAAAATTCATCCGACAAGACTTGATTGATGTTGGTGGGTTCAGTCATTGAGATAAAGGCAAAATAGTTTACTTCCTTCCTAAGTCCATGCCTAGTCCTAACACCTTCATAAGGGTCTCCTAAGATCAATTCTTTAGGATGACTCGAAGAATATCTCCAATCTCTAGGCAACTCGGTTTGAGGTTCTACCCTTTCCTCCATATTTATATTTCCAACTCCTTGGGTAACCTCAATAATCTCTTCATCTTCTACTTCAGATCTAGACTCCTTAGGATCAGATTCATCAAACACTACATGGGTTGTTTCTTCCACCACCAAAGTCCTCCTATTGAACACCCTAAAGGATTTCCCCACACTTGAATATCCTAAGAACACTCCTTCATCAGATTTGGGGTCAAATTTTTCTAGGGGTGACTTCCCGTTGTTCAGAATGAAAACCTTACAGCCAAAGACATGGAGGTGGGACAGATTTGGAGTTCTACCCTTAATGATCTCATAAGGTTTCTTGTTCAGTTTGACTCTCACATTCACCCTATTCAGCACATAACAGGCAGTGTTCACCGCTTCAGCCCAAAAGTATTTTGAAAGTGAATACTCGGCAAGCATGGCTCTAGCGGCTTCCACTAAGGTCCTGTTCTTCCTTTCAGCTACCCCATTCTGCTGAGGGGTCCTAGGAGCTGAAAACTTATAACTAATCTCATGATTCTCATAAAAACTTCCAAATCTTTCATTTTCAAACTCCCCTCCGTGATCACTATGGATGGTAATAATCTCACATCCTAACTTCTTCTGAATCAAAGTAGAGAAGGATCTAAACTCATCAAATGACTCAAATTTATGTGAGAAAAACTTAACCCAAGTGAACCTCGAATAATCATCTACAATCACAAAACCATAGACTATCCCCCCTAAGCTAGCAGTGCTAATGGGTCCAAAGAGGTCCATGTGAAGAACTTCTAAAGGTCTAGAGGTGCTAATGTCCTTAACAAAGTGAAAAGAGGGCTGGACTTGCTTCCCCAACTGACAGGCATCACACAGGTGATCCTTAGTGAACTTAAGCTTGGGCACACCTCTAACTAAGTCCTTTTGGGTGACTCTCCTAAGGGTTTTCATACTGGCATGACACAATCTCCTATGCCATAACCAAGACTCATCAGTAGCAATTTTTAAGCAAATTGAATTATCAGATTTAATGCTACTTACATCTAGCTTGTAGACGTTGTTGATCCTTTACCCCTACAAAATAACTTCATCATTTAAGCTTAAAATACAGCCAGTGGGCAGGAATTTGATGCTGTATCCCTTGTCACAAAGTTGACTGATGCTCAGCAAGTTGTGTTTCAGTCCATCTACAAGCAAAATATTATCAATCATATAATTCTTTGAATCACCAATTATACCTGTGCCTACCACCTTCCTTGTGGTGTTATCTCCAAGTGTAACCTTGCCTCCAGCTCTGGCCTCCAGCGAAATGAACTGATTTGCATCTCCAGTCATATGTCTAGAACATCCGCTGTCCAGGTACCACATGCTCTCATGAGGTCTTGTGTGAGAGCAACCCTACAAAAGTATCAAATGTCAGTCTTAGGAACCCAAACAGGTTTGGGTTCCTTCTTATGAAAAGAGGAATGCAATGCATGCGTGCTGTGCTGTGAAACAGGCAGTTTGGGTTTCCACACCTAATGTGTACTACGGTGAACAGTGCAGGTGTGAGAAATATGTCCTAACATGCCACATGAAAAACATCTAACACCAGGAAAAGGGTTAACTAATCTACGTGGATGATAATGCCTCTTCCTAGATGTATATGAAACGTGCTTTGAAGAACTTGCAACAGATTTTTCAAAAGGTGGCGGTGCATAAAACTGTTCAAAAGTAGGCGGTGTTTTGTTCTTTTCAAAAGCACTGATCTTTACCTTCAAAAACTCATTTTCTTTCTTTAAACTTGCAATTTCAAATTTCAAGGTTCCCTTGCTAATTTCTACTTCACATGCTATTATATCTAACTCTTTAAAAGCTCTTTCTAAGTCCACATGCGTAGTTTTCAATGAATCATGCTCAGAGACTAAATCAGAATATTTTTTATTCAACTCATCGAATTCATCAAGCAAAGACATGTGATTTGAATCAAGTATGGAATGATCTTTAACTACAGAATCATGCTCTTTTTGTAAAGTTAAGTAATCTAATTTCAAACTAGCATGAGTTTTCTTAAGCTTCCTATACGATGTATGAATTTTTTCAGAAACTTCAAATAATTGATCGTAGGTAAGCTCACATACCTCTTCCTGGTCTGACTGACCAGGGTGATCGTCAGCCATCAGACATAAGTTTGTTTCCTCCTCTTCAGCTTCAATCTCAGAAGAGTCGGATGCAGAGTCTGCCCAGAACGCCTTCTGAATCCGCTTCTTGTCCTTTCTGAACTTTGGTTTCTCCTCACCCTTCTCCTTACTTGGGTGAGCTTTAAGTGTTGGACAATCAGCCTTAATGTGTCTAGGCTTCCTGCATTCAAAACAAACAGATTCAGATGAACCCTTAAAATTTTTATTGGACTTACCCTTGTTCCACTTCTGATAGTTCTTATGTTTCTTCCTTAGAAAGCTTTTGAATTGCCTTGTTATTAAGGCAACATCATCGCTATCAGACCCGGAAGTGCTAGCATCTGAATACTTGGCCTTTAGTGCAACTGTCTTCTCTTTCTTGCATTCACCTGCATCAAGTTGCCTTTGGTTCACCCCTTGCTCGTAAGCAATGAGTGATCCAAGTAAGCTATCAATAGAGTAAGTATTTAAATCTTTAGATTCAGTAATAGTAGTAATGTTAGCATCATAAGAAGTAGGCAAACATCTTAGAATTTTGTTCACTCTTTCGTAGTTAGTAAGTTCTCTACCTAGAGCATGCAAAGAGGTAACAATATGAGTGAACCTTGTGTACATTTCTGAAATAGTCTCACTAGGTTTCATGCAAAGAGGTAATAATCATGTAACAAGATGTTTAACCTAGATTATTTGACTTCAGTTGTACCTTCGTATGTTATGCATAAACTATCCCAGATTTTCTTTCCCGTTGTACAAGTAGAAACACGCATCTAGTCTTCAGATTTTAAAGCATAAAAGAAACAGTTCAAGCATTTTGCATTTAACTGTGCTAAATCACGATCATCAAATGTCCAATCAGTAAAAGGCAATTCAGTTTTCACATTGTTAATCAATCTAAAAGGTGGTTCGTATCCGTCCTTAACTAACATCCACATGCGATAATCAATAGATTGCAGAAAAGTAGACATGCGTGTTTTCCAAAAATTAAAAGGAATATTATCAAACAACGGTGGTCTTGTAATAGAATATCCTTCAGCAGTATTACGATTATTACAGTTAGCCATGGATGTCATGATGTTCTTTTATAGCCATATTATATATTGATTTAGCATGCCCTATAGAATTATATCGGATAATGTATCCACCTTCAAGTTTATAAAAATTAATAGTTTTACAAGTCACCATGGTATTGATTGGAGTACTCAACAATCTTTTACCCATGGGCTAATAGGTTGGTAGGTTCCCTAAATAAAACCCTGGTGCTAATCATCAAAAAGACCCTGGATGATAATAAATATCAGTGGGATGAGAGGTTGGTGGAAGCTTTGTGGGTCTATCTAACCACTTACAGGACCCCTACCCAATTTACACCGTTCACACTAATGTTTGGGTCTGAGGCCATGGTCCCTCTAGAAGTTCAAATTTCTTTTGCTCAGAATTATAATCCAAAACCTGATCATGATATAATAAATTGCACAACTCTAGTTAGAAGAGCTTGAGGGCCTTGAAGAATGTTGCCTCTAAGCTCAATAAAACTTAGAGTTATACAAAGCCTAAATAGTTTAAGCCCACGATCAGTTAGTGCCCCCTAGAACCTTCTAAGTAGGAGACTTGGTCCTGGTTCTTTGGAGGCCTATCTTAGCTGAGCGAAAGATAGGAGAAAAGTTTGAACCAACCTGGGAAGGACCCTTTATCATGGAATTTATCTATGAAGGGGGCTTGTATCATTTAATTGATTGTAAATAAAATTGCCCAATATTCCCAGTCAATGGGCATTTCCTCAAAAAATATTATGCATGATGTAGCTCAATCTTCAAATAAATAAAATCTTCAAGTTTTTTCAAATTGACTTAAATTTATTTAAATTTTCAAACACTAGAATCTAATTTCTTATTTTCCTTAAGGATAGTTGTGAGTCATCATGCTTTCTTTCCTTAGGATTAGATCCACTAGTGGTGGAGCACACAATCTATGGAACCATCCTAATTTTAAAATCCAAATTTGATCTTTTATGCAGAGCAAGTTTCCTCTTTATAAGATCATCCACTAGTGAAGGAGCATGCCGTATGTGGAACCATCCTAGTTTTAAATTCCAGATTGGATCTTCTATGGGATTAAGATCTTCCAGGTTTTTTATCCTTAAGGGAAGATCTGAGTCATTAAGATTTCTTTCTTTAGGATTAAGATGTCCTAGTGGTGGGTAACATCCTTTATGGGACCATCCTAATTTCAAACCTCAAATTCAATCCTTTGTGGGAAGCAATGCTTCATTCCCACAAGATCTTCTAGTATTATTTTCCTTAAGGTTAGATGTAAGTCATCAATCTTTCTTTCTTTAGGATTAGATCAACTAGTGATGGAGTATGCCCTTGGTGGCACCATCCTAGTTTCCTTATTTGGGAATTGATTTCCCATTCAAGTTCTAATCAATTAGTGATGGAACATGCCCTTTATGTCACCACCCTAATTTCAAATCTAAAACACAATCCTCTGTGAGAAGCAATGCTTCCTTCCGACACAATCAACCGATTTTCTCTTCCTTAAGGTTAGATTCTCTTATGCCATAGGATTAGACATCTTAGTGAAGGAGCAGGCCCTCTATGGCACCATCCTAATTTCAAAATCCAGATATGATCGTTTATGGGAAGTAGTGCTTCCTTCCCATAAGATCTCCCATTTTTCTTCTCCCTAAGGGCAGATGTGAGTCATTGTGGTTTCTCTTCAAAGGAATAAATGTCTTAGTGGGGGATAATGCCCTTTTGTGGCACCTTTCTAATTTTAACTTTAATCTTAGAATCAATATTTCATTTTCTTAAGGATGGGTACTTCCATCCCTTAAGATTAGATCTACTGGTGTTAGAGTATGCCCTTCATGGCACTACCCTAGTATCAATTCAAACTCGATCTTTTAGGGTTAGGTTTTCCCTTCCCTTAGAATCAAATTCTTGATTTGACCTTTCTATTAGGTCAATGCTATTATATGTAGAAGAATTTCAATCTACTACACATATTGGAGGCCTATTTATTGACCTTATTTTTGTATGAGGTCATCAGGACCAACCCAAACTTCTACTCATTGATCTAGTGGTTGAGAAGCACCAAGCTGTCAATCATTCAAAACTTCAATTCAATCAAAATCTTGCTCCAAGTTCAAACAAAAATCCATGTACTATTTTAAACCTCAATCCAACCTTCAAATCAATTTCCAATCTAGTTTCAATCCTATCCAGTCATTTATAATCATCTAATGGATTATGAGTGATGTGGATAATTCAAATTTAAATAATCTGAGGCTAAAAGGCAGTCTTAAAAATCTTTTTTAGTGATTTTTTAAACATTTTAAACCTCAATCAAATGACTCCCAAATATAAATTACATATTGATTAGGCATATATCTAGGGTCAACCCTCCAAATTTAAGCTTAATTTGATGTCTCTAACCCTATAAAATCTTCTAATATTTATAGCCTATGCCACTAGATCCTCTACCCTATGGATTTTGAGCTTAAGACCCTCCCCAAGACCTTTGATCATATCCAAAACCTTGATCATGATATGTTACATATTAATCTGTATTTTGGTGGACTCACCTTGACCCCTAGTTGACCAGGGGTCAAAATGACCAAAATACCCCTTAAGGGAAAATTTAAATTTCCTTTAAACTTCAATATGGTCCAATCAAATCAAACGTTGGAACCTCCTCTAATAGATCCTAAACATTAATAAGAGTATAATGGACTTAAACTCAGACCATGGGTTAACCTGGTTGGCCAAGAATGAGCGTCAAGTGGGTATGCTTTGATACCACTTGAAAGTTCATTAGGGACGTTAAGCCCTTATGAATTAGTCCCGAGGCTAACCAAGAGGGGGGGTGAATTAGTTATTTTAAAATTTATGATAAAAAATAATTTAGAAAAATCTTTTTGAATGTTTTAAAATAATTATAGTTTCGTGATGATATGTAGATGTTCAATAATAATAAAATAATAATCACAATCACAAAATTATCATTAGAAAAATAAAAGCGGAAGATAATTAGAAGGAACACACCAGATTTTATAGTGGTTCAGTCAACATAACCTACGTCCACTCCCCGAAGCCTCCCCTCTGGGTATTTCACTAACACTAAGTGACTCTCCTTCTGCTCTCACAGCAAGGCAGAGAAGCCTGTATAAAACTTCTTTCCACCAATCGATGAAGTAGAGAACCTAGACTCCTTTCGCTTCCTCCTAAAGCAGGTAGAGAACCTGGACTCCTTTTGCTTCCTCCTAAAGCAGGAAGAGAACCTGAATCTTCTTGCAGACGATCCTCCCATAGAGACACCAACAAGATAAGAGATGACGACCAGAGAAGACGACTCAGATCCTTGCTTGGAGCAACCTTTGTGAACACCTTACAAACTCCCCCTCATAAGATCCTCTCTCTCTCCCAAGCTATCTATCACTCTCTCTCAAGGTTCTCTCTGGAAAGGAAGGTGGCAAAAGATCTTTCTTATTGAAAGAAATAGATCTTAAATAGGAGGGCTCAAAAATTGCCCTAAATCTCAACTGGTCGTCAAAGATCATCCAGAATGATCAGTATAAAATCACATGTATCAGCCTGGATGATCTAGTTTCTCTGGATGATTAGTAGATAAGATTTGTTCAGATCATCCCGTACGATTCAGTGATCATCCAGGATGATTAGTGTAAATCAAGAATTTCATCTAGAAGACAGCTCGGGTCATCCAGGGCAACTTATGCTAGACGATCTCAAAATGACTTGATCATCCAGGATGATATCTATATCATCTTGTATGATTAGTTCAAAAATAACAATATCATCCTTCACACAGCTCGGGTCATACAGCCAAAACATGCTAGATGATCTCAAATTGACTTGATCATCCGGGATGATATCGCGATCGTACCATATAATTAGTTCAAAATCGAGAATATCATCTAGCACATTTCTCGGGTCATCTAGGTAAAGTGCTCTAGATGGTCAGGATTTTGCATGTATCATCCAGGATGACATTGAGATCATCCCAAATAATATGATCGTATCAATCAAATATTAATTACTTTCCTTAATCATCAGACTAATTTATGCATGATTATAAAGAATGGTCTAGGATGATATACGTATCTGGTGGCTGAGAATTTCTAAAAATAAAAACTTGCCTAACTTAATCTAGCAGCTAAGAATTTTTGATTTGAGCCTATCATCCTGTACAATGGGTATATCATCCAGGACGATCTGCTTAATCAAATCGAATTAACATGGTCGCCCTAATTAGGATTTCCATTTTTACTGGATCATCCAGGATGATATGAATATCGTCCAGGATGATATGAATAAAATTTGAAATAGAAACTCTAACTCACTAAAACTCTCCCCCTGAGTGTGTATGTGTAAGGTTACTTAGCTTGGGGATCTATTATATTACACTTAACTCAAAAAAAAATGAAAAAGTACATTGACTCTGAACCATAAATAAACGTACTCGATCTTGGGATGGCTTGAATTGCAATTGATCCTATGAACCTGAAATGTTAGTCACTCAAACTGAAAAAAAATGTTTGCTATCATCAAAAAATCATAGTCCTTGAAATCATATTCACAATAATCTTCCCCTTTTTTATGATGGCAAATATTTGTTATTAATTCAAAATTCAGTCAATAAATACGGTGAACTTTTGATTCAAATAGCACTGAATATTTCCATCGATAATAAAAAACTTTATAATGACCCACAAATAACTCCCCCTTTTGACATCTCAAAAAGGAGAAAACACAGTACAAACATCAGAAAAAACAAAAATAAACAGACAAAAAAAAAAAGAAAATAGTATGAAAAGAAAGCAAACATCAGAAAACACAAAAAAAGGAAAATCAAAATCAAATCAAAGAAAAAAGGAATGAGAAAACAATAATAGAAACAATGAATTTTTTTTTGAATCGATCAACTCGAGTAAAATAAAATTGTCCTTGATTTTCAATTCAAAAGCCAATAAGAAGAAAAATCGACCACACTGAAGTTAAGAAAAAGTTAGAAAATTAACTTTTGCAACTCTTACCTCGTACACCTTACAGGTTCAAATTCTTTTAAAAAAAAAAGTCTAATTCAGAAGAAAATAAATTAGATTTGGAAGGAGATCCTTTCAAGCCTCGTTTCAGAAAAATATCTGATAGAATAGTATTACAAAGTAAGGAATCAGAAATCATGATTTTTTGTCTCAAGGTTTTGAAAATATTAAGTGGTGCATAGATTTTTCTAAGAAATTTTAAGATATGAAAGTGAAGAAAGCTTGTTTCTTTGTGGGCAGATTTTGTGCCTTTTTTTAATTTGTTTGTCGCACTTTACGCATCTTTTGATTTTTGATACACTTTGTGTATCTTTCCAATTTGGTGACATTGCACAACTTTTCAGTTTTGAGCTTATTTTGTGCCTTTTTTGTGCTCTTTGCGCATCTTTTCAAGCTTGCTTCCTTTCATAATCGTTAAAGAATCTCAGTTGTGAAATTACCTTCCAGACATAAGAGAGGACAAAACTCACTCTCTACAATAAGGAGGAGTAATTCATAAAATAAAAAACCATACATCATATGATAAGTGTAATCACCTGATTAAAAAAATATAATAATGATCCAAAACTTTGAAAACACTATTCATATGAGGTAGATTACTGTAGGAAGATAAATTAGATCTCTATTTCAAAAACAAACTTTTAAATTTTAAAGAAGATTTTTATCCAAAAGAAACAATACACCATTAAAGGAGTTAGAGGAAGAGAAACAATCATCAATATTTCTTCCCCATAACAGATTCAGAGGAGTCAATCACTGCTTACAAGCTTTCAAATAAAAATAAGGCAAAACTCTCAGTCAGAAATCTAGTTTATCAGTAGTAGTGAGCACTGATCGGATTTATAAGAAAAGTAGTAAATCAAGAACAGGTAGGAAATCGCATCAAAATAAATACTCAGATTAGGAAAAATAATAACAACAAAAAGAAAATGAGCAAAGAATAAAAACAAATAGGAAATAGATAATCAAATCAAATACAAACTAAATGAAAAATCAAAACCAAAAAATTCAGAAATCAACAATCCTCATATTCATGTATTTATGTCAATCACACCCAATGTGGTCCTTAAAATTCTAAATGAGTCAAAGGCTAGTGGTTTAGTAAAGATGTCAGTTAGTTGATTTTTTAGTTGCTACATGGTGTAGCTCAATGTCCCCTTTTGTAACATGATCTCTAATGAAGTGATGCCTTATGTCATTGTGTTTGGTTCTTGAATATTTGATAGGATTCTTAGAGATATAGATGACATTAGTGTTATTATATAAAATAAAAATTATGCCAACAGGTAATTCTAAATCCAAAAATTATTGCTACAACTAAAGGACTTGGGCCACACAACTTCCTAAGATAATGTACTCAGCTTCAGCAGTGGACAGTGTAACTGAGTTCTATTTTCTACTAGACCAGGAGACTAAAGACTGTCCTATGAAATGACAAGTTCTAAAAGTACTCTTTCTATCCACCCTACATCCTGCAAAATCAAAATTAGAATATCCAATAATCTCAAAAGAAGTACGGTGCCTAGGATACGAGATCCCTAGGTTTGGGGTCCCTAAGAGATATTTAAGGATTCTCTTAACTGTATTCAGGTGGGATTCCTTAGGATCAGCTTGAAATCTAATACAAAGATAAACACTGAACATAATATTAGGTCAACTAGTAGTCAGGTAAAGCAGTGATCCAATTATTCCTCTAAACTTCTTTTGATCAACAGATTTTCCATTTGAATTCTTATCTAACTGAACAGTGAAACTCATGGGAGTGTTGATTGGCTTAGCTTTGTCCATTTCATATTTCTTTAAGATGTCCTTAGTGTATTTTGATTGATTTAGAAAGGTTCCATCTTCCATTTGCCTTATGCTAAACCCCAAAAAGTAGGATAATTCTCCTATCATACTCATCTTAAACTCCTACTCATTATCTTAAAAAAATCATCACATAAATTTTTATCAGAAGATCCAAAAAGTATATCATCAATATAGATCCGGACAATGAGTAGATCATCTCCTACTTTCCAAATAAAAAGGGTGGTGTCTTCGCTCCCCCTAACAAACTCTCTTTCTAGTAGGAATGTGCTAAGCCTCTCATATAAAGCTCTAGGTGCCGGTTTCAATCCATATAAGGCCTTTTTTAATTTATAAACATGATTAGGATATTGTGAACTCTCAAAACCTGGGGGTTGCTCTATAAAGACATCTTCCTTTATTACCCCATTTAAAATGGCACTCTTGACATCCATTTGAAAAAGCATGAATCCCTTATAGCTGGTAAAGGCTAGTAGCATGCTAATGGCTTCCAATCTAGCTACAGGGGTAAAGGTCTCATGAAAATCAATCCCTTCAATTTGATTGTACCCCTTAGCCACCAATCTTGCCTTATTCTTAACCACCGCACCAGAATCATTCATCTTATTCTTAAAGACCCATTTGGTTCCCACTACACTTTGATTCTTAGATCTTTCTACTAACTCCCAAACATCATTCTTTACAAATTGATTCAATTTCTCTTGCATAGCTAAGATCCAAAATTTATCAGAAAGGGCTTGATTGATGTTGGTGCATTCAGTTATTGAGATAAAGGCAGAATGGTTTACTTCCTTCCTAAGTCCATGCTTAGTTCTAACATAATCAGAAGGGTCTCCTAAGATTAGTTCTTTAGGATGATTCGAAGCATATCTCCAATCTCTAGGAAAAGTGTTTTGAGGTTCTACCCTTTCCTCCAGATTTGCATTTTCAAATCCTTAGGTAATCTCTCCTACATCTTCTTCTTCCTCAACTCTAGTCTCCTTAGGATCAGATTCATCAAACACCACATGAGTTTTCTCCTCCACCAACAAAGTCCTCTTATTAAACACCCTAAAGGATTTCCCCACACTAGAATAGCCTAAGAACGCTCCTTCATTAGATTTGGGGTCAAATTTTCTTAAGGAGGATTCCCCATTGTTCAGAATAAAAACCTTACAGCCAAAGACATGAAGGTGTGATAGGTTTGGAGTTCTACCCTTAATGATCTCACAGAGTGTCTTATTCAGTTTGGATCTAACATTCATCCGATTTAACACATAACAGGCTGTATTTACTGCTTCTGCCTAAAAGTAATTTGGAAGTGAATACTCAACAAGTATGGCTCTAGCGGCTTCCACCAAGGTCCTACTCTTTCTTTCAACTACCCTGTTCTCTTAAGGGGTCCTAGGAGCAAAAAAGTGGTAGTTAATCCCTTGCTCCTCACAGAATATTCCAAATCTCACATTTTCAAACTCTCCACCATGATCAAAATGAATAGTCAAGATCTCACAACCTAACTTCTTCTGAATCCAAGTGGAGAAGGATTTAAATATATCAAATAACTTAAATTTATGTGACAAAAATCTAATCCAAGTGAACCTTGAGTAATCATCAATAATCATAAATCCATAGACTTTCCCCCCTAAGCTGGCAATGATAATGGGTCCAAAGTGATCCATGTGAAGGACTTCTTAAGGTCGAGAGGCGTTGATGTCCTTAATGGAGTGGAAAGAGGATTAGACTAGCTTTCCTAATTAACAGGCATCACACAGGTGGTCCTTAGTGAACTTGAGCTTTGAGACACCTCTAACCAAGTCTTTTTGGGTGACTCTTCTAACGATTTTCATATTAGCATGACATAATCTTCTGAGCCATAACCAAGATTCATCAACAGTAATTTTTAAGCAAAATAAAGCAGCACATTCAATATTATTTAAGTCAAGCATGTAGACATTATTGATCCGCTTTCC
The DNA here is from genome assembly GCA_019925795.1 of Dendrobium chrysotoxum. Classification (NCBI taxonomy): domain Eukaryota; kingdom Viridiplantae; phylum Streptophyta; class Magnoliopsida; order Asparagales; family Orchidaceae; genus Dendrobium; species Dendrobium chrysotoxum. The sequence goes on from CM034302.1 coordinate 39,161,854, forward strand.
CTACAAAATAATATTATTAATTAAGCTTAGAATACAAGTGGATGCTAGAAACTTAATGTAGAACCCTTTGTTACACAGTTGACTGATGTTGAGCAAGTTGTGTTTCAGTCCATCTACAAGCAAAATATTTTTAATCAATAGGTTCTTGAAGTTTTCAATTATACCTGCACCTACCACTTTATTGGTGGTGTTATCTCTAAGAGTGACCTTTCCTCCAGCCCTGGCCTCTAGTGAAATGAATTGATTTGCATCTCCAGTCATATGTCTTGAACATCTATTGTCCATGTACCACATGCTCTCACGAGGTCTTGTGTGAGAGCACCCCTACAAAATCATCAAACGTCAGATTTACGAACCCAAACAAGTTTGGGTTCCTTCTTATAAAAAGAAGAATGCAATGCATGTGTGCTGTGCTGTGAAGTATACAATTTAGGCCTCTACACTTAATGTGTATTATTGTGAACAGTCCAGGTATGAGAGATATGTCCTAACATGCCACAATAATAACATCTAACGCCAAGAAAAGGGTTAACTAATCTACGTGGGTGATAGTGCCTCTTCCTAGGTTTGAATGAAACATTCTTTGATGATTTTGAATGAAATTCCTCAAAATTGGAGATTCCTCAACTTGACCTATGACCACACCCTGGAGCCTCCCCTCCGGGTATTGCACTAACAATAAGTGACCCTTCTTCTACTCCCACAGTAAGGCAGAGAAGCCTATATAAAACCTCTTTCCACCAACTTGGTGAGGCAGAGAACCAGGACTCCTTTTTCTTCCTCCTGAAACAAGTAGAGAACTTGGACTCCTTTCGCTTCCTCCTGAAGTAGGCAGAGAACCTAGATCTTCTTGCGGATGATCCTCCCACAGAGATGCCAATAAGATAAGAGACGATGACCGGGGAAGATGACTCAGATCCTTTCTTGGAGAAACCTTTATGAACACCTCATAAACTCCCCCTCATAAGATCCTCTCTCTCTCTCTCCCAAGCTCTCTCTCTCTCTCTCAAGGTTCTCTCTAGAAAGGAAGGTGACAAAATATCTTTCTTGTTGAAGGAAAAAGATCTTAAATAGGAGGGCTCAAAAAGTACCCTAAATCTTAGTTGGTCATCAAAGATCATCCAGGAGATCAGTCGATCATTCTATACAATCAGTACAAAATCACATGTATCGGCCTGGATGATCTGGTTTCTCTAAAAAATTAGTAGATAAAATTTATTCAAATCATCTTGTACGATAGTGCGATCGTTCAGGACGATTAGTGTAAATTTAGAATTTCATCCAGAAGATAGCTCGAGTCATCTAGGGTAACTTATACTGGATGATATCAAAATGACTTGATCATCCATGATGATATTTATATCATCCTGTACGATTAGTTCAAAAATGACACTATTGTCCTGCATATAGCTCGGGTTGTACAGCCAAAACATGTTGGATGATCTCAAAATGACTTGATCATCCAGGATGATATCGTGATCATCTCGTACTATTAGTTCAAAATTGAGAATATCGTCTAGCACATTCCTCGAGTCATCTAGGTGAAGTGCTCTAGACGGTCAGAATTTTGCATGTATCGTCTAGGACAATATTACGATCGTCCCAGACGATATGATCGTATCAATCAAATATTAATTACTTTTCTTAATCACTAGACTAATTTAGGCATGATTGTAAAGGATCATCCATGAAGATACACGGATTGTCCGGGATAATTATACCAAATCTCTAAAATAAATACTTGCCTAACTTAATCTAGTGGCTGAGAATTTCTGATTTGAGCCTATCATCCTGTATGATGGGTATATCGTTCAGGACGATCTGCTTAATTAAACCGACTTAACTTGGTCACCCTAATTAGGGTTTTTATTTTCACTGGATCATCTAGGACGATATTAATATCATCGAAGATGATATGAACAAAATTTGAAACAAAAATTCTATTTCACTAAAACTCTCCCATTGAGTGTGTGTATGCAAGGTTACTTAGCTTGTGGATCTATTATATTACACTTTACTCAAGAAAACTAAAAAAGTATATTTACCCTGAACCACAAACAGACTGACTCGATCTTAGGCTGGCTTGAATTCAGTTGATCTTGTGAACCTGAAATATTAGTCACTCAAAAAGAAATAAAAATATTTGTTATCATCAAAATTATAGTCCTTGAAATCAGATTTGCAATAAAGAAAACTAGGGTTGACCTAATACCCCCTAAAGGGTCCAAATGCCTATTTTCACTGAAATGACCATTCATACCCTTACGAACATGCCACGAGGCTTTAAATATCAAACAAAACCTATTGATCCTAATCCCAGACCCTGGGTCATCCTAGCTAACCAAGTCAACTAGGGTTAACCTGATAGCCCTTTTAGGGTCTAAATAGTCATTTTGACCATTTATAATATTCTAGCCCTTGAGACCACCTCTACCAATCTCTATTTATCATTTCAAACCAATTAAGACCATACCTAATTCTGGGGTCTACCTGGTTGACCAAGTTAACCAAGGTTGACCTAATAGCCCTTTAAGGTTTTGACCTTTTGACCTAATTGACCATAAAAACCACCTCTATTAAATTCCAAATATCATTTCAAACCTATTGACCTCAAACCTAGGTCTTGGGTTAACCTGGTTGACCATGATAACCAAGGTTGACCCAATCACCCCTTAAGGATTCAAATGGGTCAATCCAACCCATTTAACCAAATAAAACCCTTTATGCTCTCAAACCCATCTAAAAGAATGGTCTAAATATTTTTAAACTCATCACAAGTCAACTCATGGTCAATTTGGCCAAGTCAACCCAATATCATTTGGTCAAATTTTTCTACATATGCATTATTTTATCCAAACCATAGATCTAATCATTAAAACCCTTTGGAACCTTTTCTTAAAGACTCCTAGTCATCACATGGTTTCCACCTCACATGAGTTTGACTATTTGTAAAATAGTTAACACAAGGTTTTGAGTGGGTCAAAGATGGTCAAATTCCATTCTAAACTCATTCTTCTGTATTCCTAATTACCCCGACAGCTTAAATAAATTTTAGAGGATTTTAAGACCTCTCTTAACCCCTGGCTTGGCTTTAATCAATCTCTAATCCCTCCACATGGACATAATAGGACAAAGGGAGCTTTAAACCTAAGATGTCCTCTTGTCCTTTGATTCCCTGCCAACTTAAGAACCCCAACACATTCGACAAACTAGTCACTAACCATTTTCTTATGTTTAAATCTATTATTTGGAATGTAAGGGGCATTGGATGCTCCTCCTCTAGGTTGAGGGTTAAGAATTTATGTTGTATTTATAATTTTTCTATTCTTATTTTGCTTGAACCTCTAATTACTTTCGCTAAATTACTTAGTACTACAAGATTTTTGGGTTTTAAGCATTCTATTGTGAATTTTTCCAAAAAGATTTGGGTATTGTGGAAGGATCCTATTCGGATAGATGTTATTGGAGATTTTATGCAAGTTTTGCATTATAATATTAAATTTTAAATTTAAACCATTATACTTCCTTTGTCTATGCTACCTCTTCTCGTCGTACTAGAAAAGTTTTATAGGAGTAACTCACTAACTTCCACAGCATTTGTAACTTGGCCTAGCTTGTTGGTGGTGATTTTAACAGTATTTCTAATCCCTCTGAGCTTATTAGGGGATCTACTCCTATTTTTCATTCTATGGAGGAATTTAATAATATGATTATGGATTATAATTTAGTGGACATTGGCTTCTCTGGTAATAAATACACTTGGAATCGTGGTCATTTATGGAAACGGTTGGATCATGTGTTATTTAATGATACATGGATTAGTTCATTTAATTCTATTTCTATTGACATCTTAGCAGAACTCTTTCTGACCACTCTCCTATGTTAACTAGCATCAAGGCGAGGCATATGGGTTCTTCGCCCTCACTTTAAATTTCAAAACATGTGCTTACTTCATGATTCTTTTTTGGACTTGGTTCAGGAAAATTGGCATCCCCCCTGCTTCCTGATAACACTATCTTTGGTATGAATAGATTATGGTTTAAACTGAAAAGACTTAAGCAAAAAATTAATTAGTAGAATCATAATGTTTTTAAAAATATTTTCACCAAAATCCTAAATGCTGAATATAATGTGAATACTATTGAGCTTAACTATCAATTATTTCCTTCTATTGATAATTTTAGTTTGCGTAGGGATGCTAAAGATTGCCTTTTTAAATTAAAAGCTCAGGAGGAAGCATTTTGGAAACAAAAACAGTTATGAAGCACCTTATTGAAGGTGACAATAACACCAAATATTTTTATGCGTTTGCCAAGAGAAAATTTACCAAAAACTCCATTAATAAAAGCACTCATGATGATGGCTCTGTTACTGAGGATGTTGAGGAAATTACTAATTTGGCGGTACAGCATTTCATAACCGCCTCAATAATGACTTTACTCCTGGCCCTATTGATAACCCTTGTGTTATCCCTAATCTCATCTCTTAAGATGTTAATGAGTTCCACTCTAAACCCCCTACTTTAGAGGAAATCAAAGATATTGTTCATAATATGAATGTTGATTCTATGGCTGGGCCAGATGGCTTTACTACTAAGTTTTTCCAGAAAGCTTGGTATATTATTAGTAATGATCTTTATTCTGCTATTTTGAATTTTTTTACAGGTCATACTATTCCTAAATTCTTTACTTCTACTTCTATTGTTCTCATCCCTAAAAGAAATTATGTTATTGGAATGATTTTAGATCTATTAGTCTATATACCTTCTTTAATAAGTTGATTTCTAAAATTCTTATGAGTCGGTTAACTTATTTCCTTGCTAAAATTATTTCTCCTTATTAAATGGGTTTTGTCAAGGGTTGGGCTATTGCTGATAATATCCTTTTGGCCTAAGAGTTTTTTCATGATCTTGATGTTATTGTGAGAGGAGGCAACATCATTTTGAAACTTGATATTTCCAAGGCTTATGACAACATTGTTTGGAACTTTCTTTATAATATTTTGTATTTGTTTGGTTTTAATTCAATTTTTATTAGTCTCATCAGGAACTTCTACAGAGGATACTATTTTTTTATAATTGTGAATGGCAAAAGCACTGGTTTTTTAAATCATCTCATGTCTTAAGATTGGGTGATCCTATCTGTCCTGCCCTTTTAATTATTGCTACTAAGTAATTATCTAGAGGTCTTGCCAACCTCTTTGAAAATTTCCCTAGACTCTATTTTAGAACCTTGGATGGTTTTCCTATTTCCTATTTATATTTTATTAATGATTTTATCATTTTTACTAATGCTTCTTTAAATAGGATTAATAGACTTATGGGTTTCTTTCATAAGTTTGAAAATGTTAGTGGCCTTTCTCTGAACAAGCATAACAGTTATTTTATTACCTCCAACAAAGTGCCTAATGATCATATTTTTGCTATCAAAGGCCTGACTGGCTTTGTGCAAGGTCACTTGCCTAGTAAGTACCTTGGGGTTCCTCTTTTTAAAGGTTGGAAGAAAACTTTTCTGTTTGATGACTTGATTACTTCTATGCATAACAAACTTTTATCCTGGGATTCTAATTTCTTGAGTTTTGGGGATAGATTAACTATCATTAGAAGTGTTCTTTACTCTCTCCCTGTCTATACCTTCCAAACTCTTCAACCTACTCATGTGGTTTGTAACAGAATTGATAAACTTTTCAATAATTTTTTTTGGAAAGGGACCAATAGCAATTCTAAAATTATCTTGTCCTCATGAGATAAGTGTTATGGTGTGTTGAATGAGGGTGCCTTAGGGTGTAAGAGTATATATGATTTGGCTTATACTTTTTTCCTTCAAGTTGTGGTACACCTTTCATGCTAAATTGAGTCTTTGGGCTAGTTTATGTTTGCTAAGCATTGTGTGGGTAAGCACCCGACAATATGCTTTTATAACAAAGGTGATTCTAAAGTGTGGCAGAGACTTTAAAATATTAAATGGGTTGTTGAGACCCACATTAGTTGGGGGCTTGGTGGTGGGAACATCTTCTTTTACCAAGATCATTAGTTGGGAACTCATTCTATTGATTCTATTATTAATACCTCTTCCACTATGGTGGTTAAGGTGAACTATTTCATTACTGAGAACTATTGGGATTATGATAAACTTGATAATTTTATTCCTGAATCTATTATTCAACAAATTATAAACCTACCCCTTAACATTCACTTGGATGATTTATTATTATCCAATTTGTCTAAAGATGGGGCTTCAGATTAAAGGATGTTGGCATGCCTTTATAATTAAGAATGATGTCACTAATATTTTTTCTATGATTTGGCATAAAAGTATTCCTTCCACTGTTGCTATTTTCATTTGGAGAATTTTGCATAATTTCATTCCTCTAATGATAACTTAATTAAAAGAGGCTTTATTTTATTGTTCAAGTGCCAATGTTGCTTTCATGCGGAGAATATGCATCTTATCTATCTTTCAGGTCCTTTAGCTATTAAAATTTAGACTTATTTTGATGATATTTTTAGATTAAATTGCTTTAATGCTATGTTTCCTATTAATGATATGCTTAACTCTTGGTTTATTAAGTCTAAAGTTCACATTAGAATTGTTATTCCCTGTCTCATTATATGTTATTTATAGCTGGATAGAAATAATTCCGTTTAAAATGGTGTTGGTATGAACCATTATAGGATTATTATAAATATGAAAGACAAGGTTCAGAGGCTTTTTTCTATTAATCTACTCTCTATCAAGAATTTTAAGAATTACTTCTTTGAGGCGTCTGGTTTGGGTCTCACGTTGGAGGTTGATCATCCTTCTATTGAACCTAGGATTATTTATCTGATCAAACCTCCTAATAACTCCTATAAATTGAATGAAGATGGTGCTACCAAAGGTTCCATCTCGGGGTATGGTGGGATTATTATGGATGGTTATGGGAATATTATTATGGATTTTACAGGCCCCTTACTTAATTACTCTGTGAATTTTGCTGAGTTTTCGGCTATTCTTCATGGGATTAGATTATGCATATCTCTTGATATTTCTAACATTTGGATTGAAGTTGATTTTACTTATAGTATTTATTATTTAAATAAAGTTGATAATACCTGGCTCTTTTTTATCTACTCTAAGTTGGATGTTAACTAGTTATATATCCTATTTATCTTAGTTTCTTGTGTCTATGTCATTATGGATTATGGGATTGTTGTTGGGTTTCTTGGCTGCTTAGCCAATAGTTGGTTGGTACTTGCTCATTTATTTGTGGTTAATGCTTCTAAGTGTTTAAAAGTTGTGGGTTGGGGGCTGAATATATTGTCTTGTATATATACTTCTTATTTTGTGGATAATTGCTGAGACTATCACCCTGCTAGCTTATGGTTTTATTTGTGCAATTTCCATCTTGGTTATCACCTTTTGTTGAAGGATTTCCTTAGTGCAAGTGTTTGAAGTGGTCTCTTTGGAAGGGAAGGTGAAGCTGGTTGCTATTTTTTGGTTTGTTCCCCTTTTTTGGTTGCTCTTTCTTATGCACCATAGATTGTACGTAGGTTATATTATATTTTTGCTTAGTAGGGAACTCAAGCTCTTCAGATTTTTTTTTGCTTTCTTTTTGTAGTTCTTAGGAGCATTACTGAGCTAAAGGTCCTTTTAAGGACTGTGTATTATTTTTCTTAATTAAATGTAGGCCCCTCTATGGGTTTCCCTAAAAAAAGTTTGCTTGACTAATTATCCTGGATGTTTAATATCATACAGGATGATCAATTTAGACTGTGAAAAATAGCCACCAATCATAATTTAAGTAATATTTTGTTTTTCAAATTTTATTCTAATCATACAGGATAATTTATGTCATCCTGGATGATTTATGTCAATCATGCCTAAATTGATCCTATGATTAGGAGACTAATTATGGTTAGATTGATCAATTATATCATACAAGATGATCTACTTTGATTATCCTAGATGATCTACTTGGATCATCCTGGATGATCTTTTATATTTCATAGGATGATCCCCTATCGTCCAAGATGAAAATGATAGTTTTCTTTTAATCATCCAGGTGATCATCCTGGAAGTCCCGAGAGGGTTGTGGGACGATATGTCGATCGTCACCCATCATCCCATGTCGTACTGGATGATCAATATAATATCTTGAACTAATTGTCCCAGATGATCGTGTAATCATACAGATGATCTATACAAAATAGGTATACTAATCATGCAGAGCAAACGTACTTGACCTGGATGATTAAAAGCCGGCTGAAAGGGCCATTTTGTACTAATCATACAAGATGATTAGTACAATCATACTTGATGAATAGTAGCATAGAATTAAAAATTTAGGGTTTTTTGAAGCCCACTATTTTAGCTAATTATATTGTCACTTGAGAAAAAGTCTTTTATTATGGAGGAGATCTGAGAGAGAGTGTTGAGAAGGAAGAGGGAGAGCTTGAGAGACAGAGAAAGAGATCTTTGTGAGGGGGAGTTGTGAGGGATTCACAAAGGTTGCTCCAAGCAAGGTGTTCATCATCTTCTTCAAGCTGTTGTCATGGTTCCTTAGTGGCTCTGAGGGAAATTATCATCAACATCAGATCTAGGTTCTCTTCTTTTACCAAGTGGGTGAAAAGGGATTTCCATGTTCTTTGCCTACTCCAGGAGTGAGTAAAAGGATTCTCGGGTTCTCTACCTTCACCAGGAGAGTGAAAAAGAACTATCAGGTTCTTTGCCTACTTTAGAAGGGAGTAAAAGGATTGAAGGTTCTGTGCCTTTTGTTTTAGTGCAATACCTAGAAAGGAGGTTTTCGGGGAGTAGACATAGGTCAAGTTGATTGAACCATTATAAATCTAGTATTTTAAAAAAGTTTTTTAAAATGCTAATTCACCCCCCCCCCCCCCCCCCCCTCTTAGTTAGCCTCGGGACTAGTTCTTTAGGGTTTAACAACCCTCATGAACTTTCAAGTGGTATCAGAGCGGGATTCATAAGATCAAGTTTTAAAAAACTATTAAATTAAGATCTATGGCTAACTTTAGTAATCGTAACACTGCAGAGGCTATTCAATTACTCGACCACCTCTATTTGATAATTTTTTTTAATTTTTGGAAAACTTACATGCACACCTTTTTATAATCAATTAATTATCATAAGTGGATGCTAGTTAAGGAAAGTTATTCTGAACCTTTTAGATTAGTAAACTATGTTAAAACTAAAATTCTTTTTTCTTAGTGGACTAATGATGATAGAGATCTAGTACATCTGAATGCTAAGTATTTAAACTATTTTTTCTATGCCTTAAAATCTAAAGATTATATGTGTGTTTCCACTTATTCTACTGGCAAAGAAATTTGGGACAAAGTTTGCATAATATATGAAGGTATAAATGAAGTTAAACAATCTAGGCTGAATATTTACTCCATGATTATGAACTGTTTCATATGAAACCTAGTGAATCTATTTCTGAAATATATATTAGGTTTACACAAATTGTTACATCTTTGCATGCCTTAGGAAGAGAACTCACAATTATGAAAAAGTTAATAAGATTTTGAGGTGTTTACCTTCTTCCTTTGATGCAAAAATTACTACCATACTAAATCTAAGAATCTAAATATTTATTTAATTGATGACTTACATGGATCACTTATTGCTAAGGAGCAATGAGTGAACAGAAGGCAGCTTGAAGGAAGTGAGAAGAAAAAGGAAAAAATTGTAGCCTTAAAGGTTAATGATTCTGACACTAATTCTTCTGGTTCTAAAATTGATGACATTGCTTTAAAAACTAGTCAATTCAAGAGCTTCTTAAGAAAAAAGTAAACGCATCATCAGAAATGGAACAAAGGTAAGAATAATAAAAATTCCAAAGTTTATTCGGAAGTTATCTATTTTAAATGCAGGAAGCCAGGACATCTGAAGTCTGATTGCCCAACTCCTAAGGCCCACCGAAGCAAGGAGAATGGTGAAGAAAAACCTAAGCTCAAGAAGGGCAAGTAAAGAACCCAAAAGGCTTTCTAGGCAGACTCAACATTAGACTCCTTTGAAACTAAAGCAGAAGAGGAGGTAACAAACCTATTTTTAATGGCTGATAATCATCTTGATCACTCTGATCAAGAAGAGGTATGTGAATTTACCTATAAACAATTACTTAAAGTTTTTGAAAAAATTCATAATTCGTATGGGAAGTTCAAGAAATTATATACAAGCCTCAAAGTTCATTTTTTAAATATGTAGAAAGAGCATGAAATCCTATGGAAAGACCATTCCACTATGGATAGCAACCACATGGCGTTGTTAGATGAATTTGACTCATTGAATAAAAAGCATCTTGATTTAACCAAAGAGCATGATTCCATGAAAATATTACATGTTGAATTAGAAAAAGAGTACAAGTACTTGATACTCTTGCATCATATTTAGATAGTAGGGAGTATGCATTAAAAATAAAAAATTTAATTCATGAAAGTGCAAATAAGTTTTTAGAAGCTGAATTAATTGCCTTCAAGGAAAATGAAACCACCTGCACTAGAAGAGTTTCATAAACAATCAACAAAGCATGCATTATTTAAACCTAGGAATAGACACCATAACCCACATAGATTACTAAACCCCTTTTTTGGTGTTAGATATTTTTCTTGTGGAATGCTAGGATATATCTCCCACATATACACCACTAACCGTAGAATACATTTGGTGTGGAGACCTAAAATTCAAAATTCACAGCATAGCATGCATGCATTTCATTCTTCTTTCCATAAAATGGGACCCAAACTTATTTGAGTTCCCAAATATGACATCTAATGATTTTGTAGGGGTGCTCTCATAAAAGGCCTCATGAGAGCATGTGGTACCTGGACAATGAATGTTTAAGGCATATGACTGGAGATACAAATCAATTTATTTCGCTGGAACATAGGGCAGGAGGCAAGGTAACACTTGGAGATAACACCACTAGGAGAGTGGTGGGCTTAGGTATAATTGGCAATTCAAAAAAATTAATCATTGAAAATTTTTTACTTGTAGATGGCTTGAAATACAAGCTGCTCAGCATCAGCCAGCTCTGTGATAAAGGTTTTAGCATAAAATTTTTGTCAACCAGCTATATTATAAACTTAGATGATAACATTATTTTATAGGAAAAAAGGTTTAACAATGTCTATATGCTTGATTTAAATAACATTGAATGTGCTGCTTCATTTTACTTAAAAATAAGTGCTGGTGAATCTTGGTTGTAGCATAGAAGATTGTGTCATGCATGCATGAATAACCTTAGGAAGATAAGCTTAAAAAACTTAGTGATAGGTATCCCCAAACTATAGTTCACTAAGGACCACCTGTGTGATGCCTGTTAGTTTGGAAAGTAAGTTAAATCCTCCTTCCCCTCAATCAAAGACATTACCACTAGCAAACCCTTATAAGTCCTTTACATAGTTCTTATTTGACCTGTTAGTAGTGCATGTGATTATTGATAATTATTCAGGGTTTACCTGGGTTAGATTCCTATCACAAAAAAGTGAATCATTCGAGGAGTTTAAGTATTTTTCCACTTGGATTTAGAGGAAGCTAGGTTATGAAATTGTATCCATTCAGAGTTAATAAAGTGGAGAATTTAAAAATGAAAATTTTGAATCTTTCTGTAAGGAGCATGGATATATCACTATTTTTTAGCTCCTCGGACCCCTCAGTAAAATAGGGTAGCTAAAAGAAAGAATAAGACCCTGATAAAAGCTGCTAGAGCCATATTTACTGAATACTCACTCCCTAAATACTTCTAGGCAGAAGCAGTGAATACAGCCTGTTATGTTCTTAATGGGGTTAATATTAGATCCAAGCTGAACAAGAGGCCTTATAAAATTCTGAAGGGTAGGACAACCAACCTCTCTCACCTTTATGTCTTTGGATGTAAAGTGTTCATTCTGAATAATGGGAAATCTCAACTAGGAAAGTTTGACCCAATCCGATGGAGTGTTCCTAGGTTACTTAAGTGTTGGGAAATCCTATAGAGTCTTTAATAAAATAACACATGTAGTTTGGGAGACCACTCATATTGTGTTTGATGAATCTGATAATTCTGGTGGGTCTAGGGTAGAAGAAGAGGAGGTTGTAGAAATCACCCAAGGACTAGAATTTGCCAATCTAGAGGAAAGGGTAGAACCTGAAGTTTTACTACCAAGAGAATGAAGTTATTCTTCGAGTCATCCTAAAGAACTGATCTTAGGAGACCCTTCTGAAGATGTTAGCACTAGGCATGAAATTAGAAAAGAAGTAAACCACTATGCCTTCATTTTAATGACTGAATCCAATAATATCAATCAAGCCCTTTCTGATGAATTATGGATCCTAGCCATGCAAGAGGAACTAAACCAAGTTATTAGGAATAATATTTGGGAGTTGGTAGAAAGACCTAAGAACCAGAGCGTAGTGGGAACCAAATGGGTCTTTAAAAATAAAATGAATGATTCGGGTGTGGTGGTTAGGAATAAGGAAAGATTAGTGTCTAAGGGGTACAACCAAATATAAGGGATTGATTTTTAAGAAATCTTTGCCCCTGTAGCCCGTTTGGAAGCCATTAGAGTGCTACTAGCCTTTGCCTGTTATATGAAATTTAAGCATTTTCAAATGGATGTCAAGAGTGCCTTTTTAAATGGGATAATAAAGGAAGATGTGTTTGTAGAGTAACCCCTTGGCTTTAAGAATTTCTAATTTCCAAATCATATTTTTAAATTAAAATAGACACTTGGAGCATGGTATGAGAGGCTTAGCACATTTCTACTGGAATGAGAGTTTGTTAAGGGGGGCGTAGACATCACCCTTTTTCTTAGGAGAGTAGGAGATGAATTACTCATTGTCTAGATCTATATTGATGATATACTTTTTAGATCTTTTGATAAAAAATTATGTGAAGATTTTTCTAAAATAATGAGTAAGGAATTTGAGATGAGTATGATGGGAGAATTTTCCTACATTTTGGGATTTAGCATAAGGAAAATGAATGATGAAACTTTTCTTAATCAATCAAAATACATTAAGGACATCTTGAAGAAATATGAAATAGATAAAGTTAAGCCAATTAACACTCCCATGAGCTCCAATGTCTAGTTAGATGAGCATTCAAAATGGAAAATTTGTTGATCAGAAGAAGTACAGAGGAATAATTGGATCACTTCTTTACCTAACTACTAGCAGACCTGATATTATATTTAGTGTTTGTCTCTATGCTAGATTTTAGGCTGATCCAAAGGAGTCTCATCTGAGTACTATTAAGAGAATTCTTAGATATCTCTTAGGGACCACAAACTTAGGAATCTGGTATCTTAGGCATAACACCTCCTTTGAAATTATAGATACTCTGGTTCTAACTTTGCAGGATGTAGGGTGGATAGAAAGAGCACCTCTGGAACATATCAAATCATAATACAATCCTTAGCCTCCTAGTCTTGTAGAAAATAGAACTCAGCTGCACTGTCTACTACTGAAGATGAATACATTACCTTAGGAAGTTGTGTGTTCTAGCCCCTTTGGTTAAAGCAACAAATTCTAGATTTAGGAATTCTATAGGCATAATCTTTACCCTATGTAATAACACTAGTTCGATTTGCATTTCAAAGAACTCAATCCAACACTCTAGGACCAAGCACATCGAGATTAGGCACAACTGCATTAGGGACCATGTCACTAAAGGAGACATAGAGCTACATCATGTAGCCACTAAAAAATAACTGGCAGATATCTTCACAAAACCACTGGCCTTTGAAACCTTTAGCACCTTAAGAACCAGATTAGGTGTGATAGATATTAATGCTTAAAATTGATGTATTCTATTTATGTTCGTGTAATTAGTTTTAGTTTGGTTTGGTTGTTTATTTTTATTATGTGTTTTTTATTTTGATTTCTTGTTGATTTTCTTCATTTTTTATTTATTTATTAATTTCTTTTTAAGTGTTTTATTTTAATTTCCTGTTATTTTTCTTCAGTCTCCTAAGAATCAGATCACTGCTCACCTCTACTGATGAACTTGTGCTCTAAAAGAGATTTTTGGCTTATTTTTGGTTTAGAAGCTTGTAAGCTGTGATTGACTTTTTTAAAATAGTTAAAGGAAAAAATATTGATGGTTTCTCTTTGAATTGAAATCTATTTCAAAATAAAAAAATTAGAATTTGAAATAGTGATCTATTTAATCTTCTTATAGGAATCTATCTCATATGAATAGTATTTCAAATCATTGAATCATGTTTGTGTTATCTTAATAAGGAGATTGCATTTATCATATGAGAATGATTCTATTTTATGCTTTACTCTTCCTTATCTAAGAGAGTGAGTTTTTCTTTTCTTACATCTGAAAGATAATCTCACAATTGAGAATTTTTTAGAGGTGTTTAAAGAAAGAAAGCTGACAAAAGATGTGCAAAGTGCACCAATCAAATGAAAAAGAGGCACAAAATGAGCCCAACACTGAAAGATGTGCAATATTCGCCAATTAATTGCAAGATACACAAAGTGTATTAAAAATCAAAAGATGTACAAAGTGTGCCAAATAACTGAAAAAAGAGGCACAAAATGAGGCCACAAAGAAACAAGCTTCCTCCTCTTTCAAATCATAAAAAAATCTTAGAAGAATCCTTGTGCCACTTAACATTTTCAAGCACTTGAGATTGAAAATAATGCTTCTTGATTCTTTACTTTGCAATACTATTTTATCAGATATTTTTCTGAAAGGAAGGTTGAAAGGATCACCTTTCTAATCCAATCTCTTCCTTTTTAAAGTAGATTTTTGTTTGAAAGGAGCTTGAACCTGTAAGGTGTACGAGCTAGGGCTTACAAAAATCAAATTTTCAACTTTTTCTAGATTTCAGTATCATGAATTTCTTCTTTTTAGCTTTTGAATTTAAAGTTGAGGAAAAATTCTCATTTACTAGAGGTGATCGATTAAAAAAAAAAACTTTATTTTTATTTTCATTTTCATTATTTATTTCTTTATTTTATTTTTTTGGTCTTTTTAGTTGGATTTCTTTTAATTTTTGAATACTCCATTATCACCTCTCAATTTGCTTCCACTCACTGTTTCTTTCAGCCACCTCCACCCCCTCCACCTGATCAGGGTCCATTTTACATGTAGTTTGCTTTTTTTTGTTTGCTTCCAGTGTGATGTTTGTATTGTTATTCTTTCATGTATGTATTCTGCTTTGTGCTTTTGCTATTTTTGTGATGTCAAAAAGGGGAGCAGTGTTAGTGGTGTATTATTTGCTTGTAGTGTTAGTGTTGTATTGTTTAATTATTTTAGTAAAATATGCTTTTCTTTACTTATAGTGCTTTGTTTTACTTAAATTTCATTTTTTTCTGCTTGATTTGAAATTATCTAAAAAATATTTTCCATCATCAAAAGTAGGAGATTGTTACAAATCTAGACTCAAGGATCATAATTTTGATGATAACAAATATTTTATTTCTCTACTAATGTTATACTGCACATCTGTTTGTAGTTGCCCTTCCTACTAATCTTTTAGGTCCATAAGATCAAGTGCAGTTCAAGCCAGCTCAAGATTGGATAGATTAAGACTGAGTTAGTTTGTGATTTTAAATTCTAATATTTTTTTACCTTTTCTTAAGTTAAACATAATAAAGTAGATCCTGATACTAAGTAACCTTGAACAACCACACTTAGGGGGAAAAATTTAGTGAGTTCAAATTTCTTCTCTATTTTTGATCAAATCATATAGGATGATCTGAATATCATCTAGACGATCAGTTAAAAATAGAAACCCTAATTAGGCCATCTAGGATAAGTTAACCTGATTAAGTAAATTGTCCTAGACAATGCTCCCATCATCCTAGAAGATATTCTTAAATCAAAATATTCAACCGCCAAACTTATTTAGGAATATTTTTAAAATTGAATTTATGTATCTAATTATACAGGATGATCCCACATCAGCTTGGATGATTCATACCAATCATGCCTAAATTAGTCAGGTGATTAAGGAGAGTAATTAAGGTTAGATTAATCAATCATATTATTCGAGATGATCGTAAGATCGTCAAGGATGATCAGTAAGAAAAACATTAACTTTCTCCTCAATCTACTAGACATCTCAAACTATCTACTGGATAATATATATATTTTTTGCACTAATCGTACAGGATGATATCAACATCATCCTAAACGATCAGTTATATTTCAAGTCATCCCTATTCATTTGCTGGACGTCCTAAACTATTTGCTGGATGATAATATCTTATTTTGAACTAATAATACAGGATGATCAAAATATCATCCTAGACGATCAGTTATATTTACATATCATCCTGATTTATCTCCTGGATGTCCTGAACTATGTTTTGGATGATTTAGTCAGTTTTGTACTAATAGTACAGGATGATCTAGTGATCATCCTTGACGATTAGTTGCACAAAAGTGGAAAACTAGAGTTTTTGAATCTTGTTATTTAAGCAAATTATTTTTACTTTTAGATAAGATCATCTGCTATTTTCTTGTCAAAAGAGATTTTAGAGGAGAAGGAGAGTTAGGGAGAGAGAGAGAGGATCTTATGTGGGGGAGTTTGTGAGGGGATTCACAAAGGTTTCTCCAAGAAAGAATTCAATCGTTGTCTTCCTTCTTCGTCCTTGGTTCTGTGGTGGCTCTAGGGAGATGATTATGAGTAGCAGATCTAGGTTCTCTGCTTGCTTCAGGAAGAAGCAAAAGGATTCTGGGTTCTCTGCCTACTTTATGAGAAAGCAAAAGGAGTTGGGGTTCTCTGCCTACTTCAGGAGGAGGCAAAAGGATTCAAGGTTCTCTTCCTCATCGATGTCGGTAGAAAGATTTTGTAAGGGCTTCTCCACCTTAATGTGGGAGCAAAAGGAGAGTCAGTATAGTGTTTAGTGCAATACCTAGAGGGGAGGCTCTAAGGAGTGGATGTAGGTCAAGTTGACCGAACCACTATAAATTTGGTGTGCTCTTTTCATTTACTTTTTTGTACTTTAATTTCCATATATTTCTATGATCTGATATGTGGTTAAAATATCTTTTTGATTATATACTTTTATTTTAACTGATTATGTTTTAAAATATTCAAAAGGACAAAGATATTTTTAAAATACCAATCCCCCCCCCTCTTAGTTTGCCTCAGGACTAGTTCATAAGGGCTTAACTACCCTAACAAACTTTCACTCTCTTGGCTATCTCTTTGGTGTTGGAACCAAGTGATTTCTCTTGGAAAATGCAAATTAGGAGAAAGGCTGTTATTCTTTGTTGTGAACTAATGAATCAAAAACTTTAGAAGAACTCTGAATTTTTTTTGCTGATTACCTCTTTTTTTTCTCTTTCCTTTAACCGTTGGTTCTATTGTGTAGTATTATAATATTGCTTTCTTATGGGAAGTTGTCTTTCTTGAGAGACATCTTGATGGATGATTGGGCAAAGGAGTTGATTAATCCATTTGAATCAGTGAACTCTTATTGAAATATGTTGTTCCTAATCAGGTTCATTCTAAAAAAAAGGATTTTAAATCACTCAATAATTGTCTAAACCAACCAAAGAAAAGCTCTGCAGTCTGGCAATTTTGAGTCGATTTTAGGGCTTCCTCTTTCGGTGCTCCATCTTTCCAATCATGGCCCATTTTTTGCATTTTTTGTTTTGATTTTCTCTAATTATTTGATCGGCCTTTCTTTTTTTTGTTGTATTTTGATGGTTTTTGGGCAATGTCGACGCTGTGCTCATCGAGCCCTTAGCTTTCTTTGAACTTGGATGATAATTCTCATTCCTTTAAGGATGTTCTTTCGAGTGGTTTGACATATTCTGAACCCAAGTTGGATTTTGTTCATTCTACTTTCAAAGGATTGCCGACATTGAAGTTTGACCAAAATGTGATCTCTCATCTTGCTACTCCCTTTGCCTTTATGCTTGTGGGTAAGTTCGTTTTGCATCAACTAAAATTGGATGTTATTCAAAAGTTTTTCCATAATCTGAAACTTTCTGGTACATTTTTTGTTGGTTTGATAAACCAACATCACATAGTGATACAACTTTCAAATAATTTAGATTACAGCCCCTTTTTTTCTAGATGAGCGTATTACTTCCAAGGATGTTAAATGCGACTGCTACAATGGACTCCAGTTTTTTATGTCAAAGAGGAATCCTATATAGCCCCAATTTGCATTTCATTTCCTTACCTGAGGCTTCATTTCTTTAACAATTAGATCCTTTTTTGTTTGGCTTCTATTTTTGGCAGACCATTGCAGACAGATCATGCGATGATGTCTGTTTCTCATCTATCAGTGGCTCGAGTTATGGTTGAAATGGATATTTCTAAAAAATTATCCCAAGGAAATATGGATTGGTTTTGAGCTCAATTGGTATCAAGAAAAAGTTGATTTTGAAAATTTTGCTATTTTTTATTCTTATTGTAAAATGCATGGTCATGCTAACCTTGAATGTTATAATTTACATCTACATTTACGTAAGCATAAGGGAATGGTTATGGATTTGGAAAGGAAAAATATTTCTCATAATGTTAACAATGTGTAGGAAATTTTAGAAGAACTGGAGGATGAAAGGGAGATCCTAACTAATGTTCCAATGGTTACAGGGAACTATGACAGTATAGATGTCGTGTCGAGGGAAGTGAGTAATGTTGGAAACGATATTAGCATTGAGGTGGAAAACCCTTCATATGTGCAGGTAGGAATTATGAATCCTCCTTCCGGCTTTGTGGTCACTAGTACACTAGTGATAAATGGTATAGCTAGTCCGGAGGAGCAAAGAGTGGCTATCAACCCTGATTAACAAATGGATGTTATGTTCGTTGAGCATAACAACACATTATCTATTTTGCAACTTCCTTGTTACTAGAACGAGAAATTTTCTGAAACTAATTGTAATCTTAATAAAATTGAGAATCACTATCATATTAATTCTAATCCCACATTGCTTGAACAGGAAGTTGGTGAGCTCAACTTTGAAGAAGGGGAGCTTGTACAAGGTGGGAATGGGGATTTTTCTACCAATCATGGTAAAGATATGGAAAAGGACTGTAAGAATTCTCTAACTCATTCTCTAGTTAATTTTTCTATAAATGCTTAAGAATATATTGATGATGAGGGTAATGATTTTCTTATAGTGCAAGCTAAAAAGTATAAGAGAAATAAATATTTCTTCAATCCCCTAGAACCACCCGATCTCAAACTTCTCACTCACACTCTTATGTTTAAGTCTCTTATCTGGAATGTTAGGGGGATTGGGTGTCAGTCCTCTAGAGTTAGAGTCAATAATTTGTGTCATATTTATAATATTTCTTTTCTTTTTTTGAGTGTGCCTTTTCTTTCTCATGTTAAGTGGATAATATTGCCAAGTTTTTGGGTTATAATAATACGGTGGCTAACATATCTAATAAGATTTGGGTTCTTTGTAAGGATTCTTTGGTTATTGATATTGTTGGGGATCACACTCAAGTGATTCATTATAATATTGGTTTTATGCATTATAACTCTCTTGCTTTTTTCTTCATGCAGCGTCCTCTTGGTTTACTAAAAGGATTTTATTGAACCAGCTCATGAAATTTAATAATATTGTTAATTCTCCTTAGTTGGTGGGTGGTGACTTTAACACTATTTCCAACCCATCTAAAAGGCTTGTGTGGTCTAATCCTGTTTACCAATCTATGGAGGACTTTAATAACATGATCTTAGATTGTAACCTTATTAAGAAAAAAATTAATTGGTGGAACCATAATGTCTTTAAAAATATATTTACTAATATTGTTCATGTTGAAGATAAGGTTAACTCTTTAGAGCTTAATTGTCAGCAATTTCCTTCTGATACTAATTTCAGTCTTCTTTAGCAAGCTAAAAATTATCTTTTAACTTACAAGCTATTGTTAAGCAAAATAGAGCAAGAAATTGGATTCACAAAATTTCTCGTGTTGATGGTTCTTTTACTGTTAATGCTAAGGAAATTTCTTCTTCTAGTGTGGAGTTCTTTAAGAATTTATTTAACAAAAAATTTACTCCCTTTCCCATTGATAATCCCAACATTATTGTTAACCTCATTAACCAGGCCGATAATTTTGTTCTTACAGCCTTCCCTACGTTGGAGGAAATTAAGTTTTTAGGTTTTGAATTGAATACTAAGTCTGTTGCGGGCCCGGAGTGTTTCACGACTATGTTTTTTCAAAAAGCTTAGGATATTATTAATCTTGATTTGTTTAATGCTATTTTAGATTTCTTTGTTGGTAATATCATGCCTAATTTCATTTCTTTTACCTCCATTATCCTTATTCCTAAAAATATGGGGCCCTGTAATTAGAATGATTTTAGGCCTATAAGTTTGTTTACCTTTTTCATTAAATTGATTTCTAAAATTCTTATGAATCGCCTATGCCCCTTAATTCATAGAATTATTGCTCCTAATCAAACTAGTTTTATTCTAGGGAGAACTATTTCAGATAACATTTTGTTGGCTCCAGAGATTTTGCATGATCTTGATGTCAGGGTGCCTGGGGGTAACATTATCTTCAAATTGGATATTGCTAAAGCTTATGACAACATTAATTGGGAATTTCTTTACCGCATCTTGCTATTATTTGACTTTAACACCACTTTTGTGAACTTTATTAAACATTCCATTGAAAATTCTTTTTTCTTTGTTATTATTAATGGTAAAGAAATGGTTTTTCAGTCTTGTCATGGGTTGAGGCAAGGTGATCCTATTTCACCAGCTATTTTCATTATTGCTATGGAATACTTATCTAGAGCCATTTCCAATTTTTATGAAAATCATCCTAGCAATTTTTATATAACTATGGGGTATTTTCCTATTTCTCATTTACATTTTGCTGATGATATTATTTTCTCTAATTCTTTACTTAATCAGGTGAATAGACTTATGAGGTTCTTAAATAACTTTGAAATGTGCAGTGGTCTTTTTATTAATGAGAATAAAAGCTGCTTTATTGTGTCTAACAAGGTTTCTTATGATCGCACGCTTTCACTAAAAAATAGTACTGGTTTCTTACAAGGATCTATTCCTATTAAGTATTTAGGTGTTCCTCTTTTTAAGGGTAAGAAGAAAACTTTTCTTTCTGATGATCTTATTACTGTTGTTCAATAAAGGATTAATTCTTGGGATTCTTCTTTCCTTAGTTTTGGGGGGAGATTAACTCTTATTAAAATTATTTTGTGTTCTTTAACGGTGTGTATCTTTCAAACCCTGTAACCTACTTGTGCTGTGTGTAATAGGATTAAAATTAATTAATAAGTTTTTTTTGGCGTGGTGCCAATGTGAATTCTACAATGTTGTGGGGTCCTTGAAGAAGATGATTTAGGTTTCAAGAATATGTATGATTTATCTGATGCTTTCTCTTTTAAATTATGGTTCAACTTTCGTGCTAAACTTTCCGTTTGGGCTAAGTTTAGGACTGTTAAGTATTGTGTTGGTAAGCATCCTACAATGTGCTGTTATAATAATGGTGACTCTAGGATGTGGAAAATGCTTGGCAACATTAAGTGGGTGGAAAGCGAAACATCATGTTAAATGGGGGCTTGGTCATGATAACCTCTTTTTTTTTTGGCAAGACCACTGGCTTGGAGGTCAGTCCATCGATTCTGTTCTTAATACTTTCAATACTACTACTCTTAAATTGAATTCTTTTATTAATGGGAACACTTGGTATTACACTAAACTTGTTAATTTTCTTTCTGAGGTAGTTTATTTTAAAGTGTTAAAGCTGCTTATTCATATAGACTCTGATGATGTGTTATTATGTGATCTGTCTGATAATGTAAAGTTTAGTTTAAGGGATGTTCGGCATGAGTTTAAAGATAAGAGGTGTGTTAGGAAAGTTTTTTTCATGGATTTGGCATAAAAGTGTTCCTTTGACCAATTTGGTTTTCATTTAGAGATTAATGCATAAGTATATTTTTACTTATGATATTTTGAGGAAAAGAGGTTTCATTCTTACTTCTAAGTGTCAATGCTGCTTCCATGTGGAGAATATGCAACATGTTTTCATTTCTAGTCTTATTGCTGTTAAAACATGGACTTTTTTTATGACATCTTTAACTTAAACATCTTAGATGGTCATATGTCTATCAACCCTTTGCTTGATTCCTAGTTTGTCAACTCTAATAGGCATATTAGAAATGTTATTCCCTCCTTGATTATGTGGTATTTGTGGATTATTGGAAACTATTCTTTGTTTAACAATATTTGCATGAATCACCTTCATATTATTCAGAATATTAAAGATAAAGTGTTGAAACTATTCTCTGCTAACTTATTAACCTCTAAAAATTTTAAGGATTATTATTTTGTAATGCATAATTTTGGAATATCTCTTTAGATTAATAGATCCTTAGATGATCCTAAGTTAGTCTTTAGGATCAAACCTCCTCCTAGTATGTTTAAACTCAATATGGATGGATCGGTTTAAAATGGTGCCATTGCGTGTGGAGGCATCATCAGGGATGATCAAGGAAACTTGGTGATGGGCTTGCCGGGCCATTAGATAAATATTCTATGGTGAGTGCTGAGTTATCTACTATTGGTAATGGTTTGAAGTTGTGAATGTGGCTTGGTATAACTAATATTTGGATTCAGGTGGATGCTACTTCAAGTATTCATTACATTATGCATCAATCAAATAGTTTTTACAATTCTGATCTTTTTTTATCTTATTAGAGACATAAATTAGCTTTTATATTTTATGAATTTTTCTATTTCTCATATTTTTACGAAGGGTAATGCTTGTGCTGATTGGTTAGTTAACATGGGCTATAATTTGGATTGTCTCACAGATTTTACTGATTCTAATCTTCCAACTTTACTGAAAGGTTTGATTAGGATGGACAAATTGTGCTTACCTTATGTTATAATTTAATAATTTTTTTTCCTTGGGCTTTATGGATCGGTCCCTTCCTACTGTTGTTTGGCTTTTTTCTTTTTAGTGCCTTGTTGGCTGGATGTTTTATTTTATTTATCTTATTGGCTGCTTATGGTTAACTTCTCTACTGGATGCTTTTAGTGTTATGACCTGCTTACTTATTACATGATGGCCTAGGAATTGGTGGTTTTGAGCTGTGATCGGATCTTTTGGTATACTGAGTTTGACCATACATATTGCTCTTCTATTACCTAGGGTTTATTAATTATGGGCTATTTGTTATCCTGGTGCTATTTGGTAGGGTTTTTGGTCCATTTTTGCCAATGGGATTGATGTGCTAGCAGTCTCATTTAGTCTGCTCGGGCTTCTTAGATTTCTTGTGGGCTTTTGGTTTTGATGGTTTGTTATCCAATCTGGTTGGTAGATGGCTGTATTGGGATGCAAGGAAGTATTCTAATGGTTTTATTATGGTGGTGCCCTATTACCTATTTTACCTCTCATTTACTCGTGTCTTCTGCATACTATCTTTGGTGTGCTTGAGTGCGTTTGGGTTTAGAATGGAGCAGCTGTGGGGTTATCATCATGATGTTGACTATGGTTTTCATTTCTTGAGCTCAACGGCCATTTGTTTGGGTTTGCTTTTTCCATTTCTGTCCTGTCTGTGTTCTTAGTATGGGGCTTATTTCTGGAATTTCTTATGTTGTGATTATTTATATATATCTTGGATTAAGAAGTTGTATTTTTTTCTTTAACTATAGTCATGGCTTTCCCTTTTATGGCTAGGATTTCTTTTGGTCTGTGAACCTATTGTTGAATTATGCTTTCCTGCCTATTTGGATCATTATTGGTACGTCCCCTTGCAGGTTGGGGGGCACTTTTTTGTGTTGTTGGATCTTCTACTTTACTACTTGGTGGCTTATTGTGCTTATTTCCTTGGATGGCCTATTTCCTTGTTTGAATTATGTTGCACCCTCCTATGATGTTAGTGAACAACATTTGCTTTGTTACTATGTAGGCTGTATGTGTAGGCTGAATAGCTGCTATTTTACTTAGTCACTTCTAATCATGGTTACATGAAACTATTATGGTTTTTATTTTCCTACCTTATGTATTCTTTGCTTACATCTTTATGATTGTGGTTATTGGCATAATATGGCTATTTTTTTTGGCAACATCTCTAGCATGGTTTTCCTCAATTTTAGCAATTTCTTTTGTGTTTTTTCCCTTGGGTTCCTATTATTTTATGAAGGAGAACTCCTAATGCCATGCTCCTGATATTTTCTATGGAACGATCGTGCTCAAAGATCATCATTTCATCCTTCCTTTTTGGAGTTTTGGCTACTGGCCACCTTAGATTGTCTTTAGGTTTCTTTGTACTTCTTTATAGTAGGGACCTTGAACTTTTAGGTTTTATTTTCTTTTCTTTTGTAGCTCTTTTAAGTAGTAGAAAGCTTGAGGTCCCTTTAAGGACCTTGTAATTTATTTTTCAATCAACGCATAGGCCCCTCTGTGCCCCCCCCTCCCCGCCCCTAAAAAAGGATTTTCAATCACTCAAGCAGAATTCTTTCATAGTTAGAGTTACAATCTCATCTCTCGTGCGTGCTCTGGCAAAGCGATGGTGATTTAGGGCTTCTACTTGAGCGACCCTGTTCCTCTCTTATGGGAGGCTTTAGATCTAGTTTTGGTTGCATTTTTGGTTTAAAGGGTTGGCTTTTGCAGATTTTTTGTTGCATCCTGTCGATTTTCGTCGACTTGGTTTTTTGGTTTTCATTTTTCTTATGGATTTTTGGTGATGGCTACTTCATCATCACCGATCCATTTGATCCCTTCAACTGATCCTAAGCTTGATGACTTGGGTAAGCTTGTTGGATTATCTGGTCTACCTATTACTAGTAAATCTCAATCTTTTAAAGATGCCGTTGCTGGTGGAGCTGCTTCCTCATTCAAAAAATTGGATTTTGCCCAAACTCCTTTTAAAAGTTTTTTTGGCTTTGATGTTCTATGATAAGGCTATCTGTTAGTTAGCTATGCCCTTCTCTTTCACTTTAGTTAGTAAATTTGGGGTAAGGCAACCGAATCTTGACATCATTCATAAGTTCTTTATCAATCTGAAACTTTCTAGTTCTTTTCTAATTGGTATGTTGGACCAATGTCACATTGCGATTCAACTCTCTAATGACTTAGATTATAGTTGAATTTTTTTCTAGGGGAGCATATTACATTCAAGCATATCAAATGCATTTGCTTAAATGGACACCTGATTTTGATGTCAAGGAAGAATTACCTATAGGACCGATGTGGATTTCTTTTCAAAATTTGAAGAAACATTTATCTAACTCTCAATGTTTTTTTTACATTTGCTTTGATTTATTGTAGACCCTTCTAAATGGATCAGGAACTGCATCTGTGTGTCCTCCACCCATGGCTTGCATTTTTGTCGAAATTGATATTTCAAAAAATATTTGGCTTGGATCGGAGCATAGTGGGTATCTACAAAAAGTTGAATTTAAAAATGTTCCAATTTTTTTGCAACCATTGAAAAATGCATGGTCATTGTATTTTGCATCCTCAATTGTGCAAGCAAAAAGATTTATCCAAAGAACCTTAAGGAAAAAAATTGGGTGCTGATTCTTTAACTCCTTTGAATAGTGATTCTATGCAGGGAACAAATATTCTAATTAAAAAGAACCCTCAACCTGATCATGCTTCACAGGATCCGCAAACTACTATAAATTGACTTGGAGATTCACCGAATTTGGAGCATGTTGACAAACTTGAATGAATCACAGAAACATTTAAACCTTTAGCTCCTAAGGGAGGGATAAATAGCGCTTAATCTTCTACAATTACTACTAATGACATTGAAAATGTTGATGAGCAAATGATAGCTATTTATTCTAAGCATAATATTGTTTTGTCATCTTTGTAATTTACCTGTGCTACTAACCAAAACCTTTCTTATTTTGATTGAATTATTAACAATATTGAATGTGCTAATCATGACTCATTTTATCCCTTCTTGAATTATCAGGATAATGTTACTGAGGGTACTCTGCAAGAAGAAGAACTGCATCATGATGATATGGATGAAGGTTCCATCATTATTAATAAGGACTTGGGTAATGGTAGTAAGGACTCTACTCTCATCTCAAAAAATAGCCATAATATTTATAACTTACTGAGTTCTGATGACTATTTGATGGCTAATAATGATGATTTTCTTAAAGTTAAGAATAGGAGGAATAAGAAAAACAAAACTATCATTTCTCATTCACCTAGAAGTACCCAATGTCAAACTGGTAATTTATATTTTAATGTTTGTTTATTTTTTGGAATGTTAGGGGCATTGGTTATCCTGCTACTAGAGTTAGAGTTAAGAACTTATGTCGCATTCATAAAGTTTATATTTTGGTTGTGCTTGAACCTTTTATTCCTCCTGCTAAGTTGGATTCCACTACGCAATTTTTGGGTTTCAATCATTTTATTGCTAATTTGTTTGATAAAATTTGGATCTTTTGGAAAGATCATGTCTCTATTGAGGTTGTTGGTGATTTTTCTCAAGCTGTTCATTGTAGTGTTGAATTATGGAAATTTAAATATTATGCTTCTTTTTTGTATTCCACTTGTTCTCATAATCTTAAAAAAAATTATTTTGGAACAACTTTCTAATTTTCATGATTTAATTAACTCTCCCTCGTTAGTTGGAGGTAACTTCAACATGATCTCTAATCCTACTGAAAGACATAGTGGCACTAACCCTATTTTTCAATATATGGAGGATTTTAAAAATTTCATTATGGACTGCATTTAGTTAACATTAGCCATATTGGTAACTCTTTCACTTGGAATCATGCTAACTTGTGGCAATGTTTAGACCGTGTTCTCTTTAATGATGTTAGGATTAACTCTTATAATAATACTTTTGTTGAGCATCTCAGCAGAACCTTTTTTGACCACTCTCCTCTTCTTATTGGTATCTCAATAGGGCAGGATGGTCCTAGTGCCAATTTTAGATTTCAAAATATGTGGTTACTTGACAATTTATTTCTCAACATGAACAAAGATAATTTGTAGGCTCCTCTCCATCATGATGTTTCTATTTTGGGTATGAATAAGCTGTGGTTTAAAATCAAAAGAATAAAGTATAAGATTAACTGGTGGAATAAAAATGTGTTTAAAAATATTTTTTCAAATATTTTAGCTGCTGAGGATAATGTTAATTCTTATGAGTATAATTGTCAACTTCAACCTTCTGACAATGACTTTAGAAAGCTTCAAGATGTCAAGAATTTCCTTTTCAACTTACAAATGCGGAGGAAGTTTTTTGTGAACCAAAAGCTGCTTCCAAGCACTTTATTAAAGGAGAACACAATACTAAGTATGTTCATGCGCTGGTGAAGCAGAGCAGAAATCAAACCTTCATTCATAAGATTTCTCTTCTTGATGGTTACCAAACTGCGGATGTTGGGGCTATTGCTAACTATGTGGTGGAGCATTTTAAAAATTTATTTAATAAAAAATTTTATCCTATTCCTATTGATAATCCTTATCTAATTCCTAATATCATTAGTTATAAAGATAATATAACTCTTTCCCAACCTCATTCTTTGGTGGAAATTAAACATATTGTGCTTTCCATGAATTTAGATTCTATTACTAGTCCGGATGGGTTTACTACCAATTTTTTTCAAAAGGCTTGGGACATTTTGAGCTCTTATTTATATGGTGCTATTTTAGATTTCTTTGCTGGGAATTGCATTCCTAATTTTTTTTCTAATTCTGTTGTGCTTATTCCCAAGAAGAATGCCACTAAAATATGGGATGACTTTAGGCCTATTATTCTGAGCTCTTTCTTTAGTAAGTTGATTTCTAAATCTTTTATCAATCGCTTCACTCCTCTACTCTCCAAAATTATTTTCCCTAATCAAAATAGGTATTGTTAAGGGTAGAGCTATTCTGACATCTTACTTGCTCAAGAAATTGTTCATCATCTTGATATTAAAGTGAGAGGTGGTAACATGATTTTAAAATTAGACATTACCAAAGCCCATGATAACATAAATTGTAACTTCCTCTATAGTGTTTTGCAGTTGTTTGGTTTTGATTTGGTTTTTATTAAACTTATCAAAACTTACTTTGAAGGATCCTATTTTTTTATGATTGTCAATGAAAAAAGCCATGGTTTTTCTAAGTCTTCTCATGGGATAAGACAAGGTGTTCCTATCTCTCAGGCTCTTTTTATTATTGCTGTTGAGTATTTATCCAGAGGCCTTAACCATCTTTTTGAAAATTATTATAATGTTTATTTTATAACAATTCGTGGTTTTCCTATATTTCACTTATGTTTTGCCAATGATGTTATTATATTTAGCAATGGTTCTTTAAATATGGTGAATAGGATCATGAGTTTTTAAATAAGTTTGAAACTTTTAGTGGCCTTTTTCTTAATAAAAGTAAGAGTAGTTATATTGTCTCTAATAACATTCCTCATAATCATATTAATGCCATTAAAGCTACCACTGGTTTTGTGCAAGGATCCCATCCTTTGAAGTACCTTGGAATTCCTCTTTTCAAAGGTTGAAAGAAAACTTTCCTTTTTGGTGATTTGATTACTTCAGTGCAAAATATGCTTACTTCTTAGGAATTCAAACTGTTAAGTTTTGGTGGTAGATTAATTCTTATTAAAAGTGTACTTTGTTCTTTACCTATTTACATATTTCAAGCTATTCAACTTACTCATGTTGTTTGCAATAGAATTGAAAAGTTCTTGAATAAAGTTTTCTCACAAGGCACCAATAATAATTCTAAAATCATTTGGTCTTCTTGGAGTAAATGCGGTGGGGTTTTGGATGAATGTGCTTTGGGTTGTAAGAATATGAATTATTCAGCACTTGCATTCTCCATCAAGTTATGGCTTAACTTTCATGCAAAAAGTAGCCTTTGGGCAAAGTTCATAACTGCCAAGTACTATGTTGGTAAGCATCCTACTATGTGTAGCTAAAACAAGGGTGATTCTAGTGTTTGGAAGAGACTTTATAGTATTAAGTGGGAAGCTAAACCTCGTATTCTTTGGGGTCTTTGTTGTTCCAACATCTTTTTTTGCAAGATCGTTGGTTTGGTGAACATTCTATGGATTCAATTCTTAACATTGTTTCCACTACTGTTGTTAAGGTTAATTCCTTTATCTATGCTAATAATTGGGATTATAATAAATTTGTTGAAGCTCTTGTTGAATCTATTATTAACAAAATTTTATACATGCCTATTAATATTGATTATGACGATTACCTTTTATGTAATTTGTCTAAAAATGGTTTATTTAATCTGAAGGATGCTTGGAATTCTTTCATAGTTAAGAACTATGTTAAAAGTTTTTTTTCTATGATTTGGCATAAAAGTATTCCTACTTCTACTACTGCTTTTATTTGGAGGATATACATAATTTCATTCCTACTGATGAGAACTTAATTAAAAGTGGTTTTATTCTTTCTCCTAAATGTCAATGTTGATATCATAGTGAGAACATGCATCATGTTTTCATTTTTGGTCCTATTACCATTAAAGTTTGGACACATTTTGATGTTATCTTTAGAACCAATCATTTCAATGCTAACATTTTTATTAGGTCTATGCTTAATCTGTGATTCATTGACTCTAGAGGTCATATAAAGAATGTCATTTCTTCACTTATTTTGTGGTATTTGTGGCTTACTAGAAATAACTCATTGTTCAACAATATTGGCATGAATCCTCATCATATTGTTAGAAATATTAAAGATAAAGTCTTGAACCTTTACTCTGCTGATCTTTTGTCTTCTAGGAACTTTAAAGGTAATGCTTTTATGTCCAATGAATTTTGTATTTCTCTATATAGTAATCATCATTTTTTTGATTCCATGCTAGTTTATTGGATTGATCTTCCTTATAATATTCTTAAACCTAATGTTGATGGTTCAGTTAAAGATTCGATTTGTGGTTATGGTAGTATCATTATGGATAATAATGGGAACATTATCATGTCTTATGCTGGTCCTTTACAGAAGTGTTCAGTCATTTATGTTGAGCTTTCAGCTATCACGCATGGCCTTAAATTATGCCGTTCTCTTAGTATATTCATAGGGAGGGTAATGCTTATGCTGATTGGTTAGCCAATTTTGGCTATAATCTAGAGTATCTCAGTAATTTCATTTTTTAAATTTACCTGCTATTTTGTAAGGCCTCATTAGATTAGAAAAAAATTGGTCTACCTTATGTTAGAATCTTAGTTTGTTTATTTTTTGGGTTTTGGGTCTCCTCTCTTGAGGAGGCTGTTCAATGTTGGTCTGATGATGATTGGTTTTCTTGTTAGTCATGCTTATTTTATAGAATTACATCATTGTGATGGTTTGTATAATGACATTTTTGTGTTAGTTATTGTTATGGTGGATGGTGGTGTTGGTGCTTTTGAAGAGGTTTTGGTTTTGACATGGTTCATATTACACCCCCCTTTTTTGGTGCATCTTTTTCTTGCCCTGTGCCTTCACTTTTGTGGGTTAGGACTGATATTATATATCATTGTACATTTTATTTTCTTGATTTACAGCTTAAGTGCTGCTCATCTATCCCTTATATTTAGTGTGTTTGGTCCTTTTGTGGTCCTCTTTGGGTTTTTGGGGTCTGTAGAGACAGCTCTTATCAGTAGCTTTTGAGGTTCTATAGGTCTCCTGTGATAACTCTGTTATGTCTTCTCTGCTTATTATGGGTTTATTTTCTTGAGGATCTCACTATTGGTCTCAGCTGAGTATATCCCTACTAATTGCCTCTATCTTTGGGTATGTGGTTAAGGGTTATTAGTGGTGGTTTGCTCATGAATTATAGCAATTGTTGCTACTCTCTCTGCTCTTGGGTCCTAGAATTAGAGTTGCCTCAGTTTGTTTAAGGATAGATTTTAATGGCAATTACGTATTTTTTCATGAGAGGAACCTCAATACTACTATCTTGAGATTCTATGGCCTATACTTGTACATGTTAAGGCTCGAGGAACCAGACCTCCTTAAGACACGTGGCCCTACAGCCCAGAGTAGTCCATCCTAAAAATCTTGTTTATGTAGTTGGATTAAAGATTTTTATTTAGTTAAATAATTAATAATGATTTAATTTAAAGTTTTACACTCTAAAATTCATTCATGGCATTGTGATACTAGGCTCGAGGAACTAGGCCTCCTTAGGATACTTAGCCATACAGCCCGGAGTAGTCCATCCTAAAAACTTCATCATTGGAGTAGTTATTGTATTTTAATGGATTGCTTGATTAATTAATTAATGAAATTTATATTTTTTGGAATTTTGGTTGATTATTAAATTTTCTGGTATTATTTGAATTATTTTATTATATTAATTAAATGGGTCAAAAAATGAATTTTTAATTAAGGTTGATTTCTGAAAAGTTAATATTTTTCTTAAATAATAGATCTTAAGATGAGTAATTAGACTGTAAGTATGCTGGATTAGGAATTTTCTAAAATTAGTTATGAATTTTTGAAGTTTGAATAAGAATTTTGACCTAATGTTGACTGAAAAGTTGACTTTTTGATTTTAAGTAATTTTTTATGATTTGATATTTTTAAACAAATATAGGACCTTACATGGAGTACAATGTCTTTGAGTTTGCTCAATTTGGAGTTTTCTACACTAAGTTATAAAATTTTGAAGTTTTGACCTAATTTTGAACTATATTTGACTCAAAAATTGACTTTTTGACTTTAACCTATTTCTATTGATTTATTATTTTTAAAAAATACCAGATCTCAAATGGAGTTTAATGACACTAAGTTTGGTCAATTTGGATTTTTTCAGAAATTAATTATGAATTTTCAAAATTTGCTAAATTAATTGATTTTTTAAATTTCTTAATTATGAAGGTTTTGATTGTTTATATCCAAACTCATTCTAAACTACATGAAATCACTCCCAAACATCAGAGATTACCCATACCTGACCTTTAGGAGTGATTTCAGGTGTTTAAAATTTATTTGGAATTTTTAATAATTTTTAGTTATTTTATTTAATTATTTATTTATTTTTACTAAAACTTAAATTAAAGTTAAATTAAATATCCAGTGATTAAGCTTTTATTTTTTCTAAATAGATAATCAAATTTTGATCAATTTGATATATTATTTATAATTTTTTAATTTAATTTTGATTTATTACAAATTTTTTAAGTTTTTGGGCCCTAAAAAAACTAATTTTTAACTTGGTTAACTTTCTGACCATATGACCACAAAACCTTGTGAAATTTGGACCTAAGGCATAAAATATCACTAAGTTTAATGTTCAGAGGTTTCACCCTTATTAGATGTGTGTATAATTTTCTAGAATTTTTCTAAATTATTTTTCCTAGGTGTCACTAATGTTGAAATGGGTTTGAAATTTTAGTCACCTAACCCTGGGACATATGCAAACACACCACAGCAATTATGAAACCTAATTCTAAGAATTTAGAAGTTATAAATTCTCAATGTTTTGGGTTTAAAATGGACCCATTATCTTAAAAATTCACATAACAGAAATTCCTTGAACATCTGGACCTAAATAAATTATAGGGGATGCCTAAGATGTTCAAAAAATATTTCACCCAAAGTTGTGTCAATTTGACCCCTGGATTGTAATAAAATTGAGAAAATTAAATTAAGAATAAACCTTAATACCTCACAACCCACTGATCAAATTAGGTTAAGCTTAATTTTAATAAATAGTAGAGCTCAATACCTTTAAAATGAGCCCAAAAACACTTAATTTGGTGAAAAAATAAAATTTCTATGAATTTTTTAAGTTTTTGTGCAATTAAATGATTTTTTAAATTATTTTGGGTCAGATCTGTCACCTACGCCATCAAACCAATCTTTGGAAATGATTGGATATGCAGTGTCGTGCCGCGATCATCCACTAAAATATATAGTAGATGATCGGGTCCGTCGATTCAACTACAGGAGAATCGGATGGTCCATATGTGGCCACGTTAGCGAGCATGATCATAGACGGCACAGGTTTAAAGATCGAGGACTACCACAATTTAAACAGGACTTGGTTGCCTTCTGTAGACTATTTGATCGTGCCTTCGGTGCGATCGGACGGTTCTGATTGAACTGGAATCATTAGTTCAAAAATGAACTAAATTTTAAATACCAATCACTTTCAAAATACTCAACTAAATTCAATAAAATTTGAAACACATGTTTATGGCAACCTAATCTTCCAACACCTAATGTTTGGAGGCTTCAAGTGTTGTAGATTTTTTACAATCTCAAATTTAAGTTTTATAGAAAAGTTGGGATAACTTATAATACTATGAATAGAATTTGGTGTTCTTGGGCTTGTTGGAAAGGTATTTGAATCCTTTACAACTTCCTTCAAGGGTCCAAGAGCTTTCAATGGCTGGTTTAGGATATGCTATAGTAATTATCCTTTCTCTCTCCTTCTCTCTGTCTCTTCTCAAATTTGTGTTCTCAAATTTGTAACAACCTTTCTAATGGTTGGAGAGGCCTTATTTATAAATGGAGAAGCTGAGTTATCCTTATAAGAAGTTGGGGGCTACTGGAATTGAAGATTTTGGAAGAGAGCTAATAAAATCAAAGCTTTGAGTGAAGAGTAGGATCATTCCATTCCCCGTAACGATTGAAAGCTTTGATTAAAGAAAGAGATAAGCTCTAGGATACTACCAAGTATCCCTCCCAGCCTCCCAACTACATGAGGATATATAGTTATTAGGAGAATTTGACTTGCCAAGGTGGAAAAGCAACTTAAGCCTGCAAGTTGACTTATTTGACAACTTGGACTAGTCAAACTAGTCAATGGGATGATGTGGCATAGGGGAAGACTTGATGAGCTATTTTTGGAATGGTTATCAAGCTATGGAATTAGAGTTTGACTTAAAAATGATTTTAAATGGGTTTTAGGTGGATTTGACCAACTCAAAATGAATTGACTTGGTCAAATGAACCAAGGTTTGATTTCAAAATAGTTATATATATATGTTTGAACCATAGCTTGCAATGAGATTGAGGGTTTGAAGATATTAGTTTAATTAAATGGGTTGGATAGGTTAAAATTACCCATTTAAACCCTTAATGTACTATTTGGTCAACCTAGGTTGACTTGGTCAACCATGTTGATCCAAGGTTAGGGTTTAGGCTCAACAAGTTTGAAATAATATTTTAAGTCTATTAGAGGTGGTCCTAGGATTTGGAGAGTTCTGTTCAATCAAAAATGACGATTTAGACCCTTAAAGGGCATTTGGGTCAACTTAGAGAATAGGATTGGGTCAAATAGGTTTTTCTCAATATTTGGAGTTGAATGGAAGTGGTTCCATCCAAAGATAAGGTCATTTGACTCAAAATGACTATTCACACCTAAAAGGAGTATTTTGGTCATTTTGCATTGACTTGGTCAACCAGGCTTGACCAAGGTATGGGCTTGAGTCCTTTACATTCCTAATGATGATTAAGATGTATTAGAAGAGGTTTTGAGGCTTGATTTGAAAAGGTCATGTTGAAGTTTATAGAAAACTCCAAAATTGCCCTTAAGGGGTATTTTGGTCATTTTGACCCCTGGTCAACTTGGGGTCAAAGTGGGTCTATAAAATATAGTTTAATATTCAACATATGATAATAAAGGGTTTGGATGTGATCAAAGGGTTTGTAGAAGGCTCCAATCTCAAAACCCACTAGGTAGCAGGCCTAATGGCATAGGACGTAAATACTTGAAGGTTTTACAGCCTTTGGGTTTCAATTCAATTTTTGTAGTTAGAGACCTCAGAATGAGCTCAAATTGGGAGGGTAGACCCTATGGAAATGCTTAATCAATATATAATTAATAGATCAAGAATTAGAGGTCATTTTACTGAAGTTTCAAGTATGTGAAAATTTACTGAAAAAGGCTTTCAGGATTGAGCCTTTAAACCATTGATTTTAGTTTGAATTTTTGGGTTTAAGCTGGATTGTTCGTAGGGTCTGAGTTAATCTACAATCTGGATTAGTTTTAGTGACCTCATACAAAAATAATTTGCCACAAAGGGCGTTCTCCACCACTAATAGATCTAACCTAAAGGATGGAAAAAAACTGTTCTTAAGGAAAATAAAATTTGATAGATCTTATGGGAAGGAAGCATTGCTTTCCATAGAGGATGTGATTTGAAATTTGAAGTCTAGGATGGTGCCACATAGGGCATACTACATCACTAGTGGATGATCATGTTGAGAGAAAATTTGCTCTACATAAAAGATCACATCTTGATTTTTGAAACTTGGATGGTGCCATAAAGGGTGTACTCCATCACTAGTGGATGATCATATTAAGAGAAAATTTTCTCTACATAGAGGATCAAATCAAGATTTTGAAATTAGGATGGTGCCATAATGGGCATGCTCCATTACTAGTGGATGATCATGTGGGGAGGAAACTTGCTCTACACAGAGGATCAAAATTAAGTTTTAAAATTAGGATGGTGTCACAACGGGCGTGCTCCATCACTAGTGGATGATCATGTGGGGAGGAAACTTGCTCCACACAAAGGATAAAAATTAAGTTTTGAAACTAGGATGGTGCCACAACGGGCGTGCTCCATCACTAGTGGAAGATCATGTAGGGAGGAAATTTGCTCCATACAGAGGATCAAATCTAGATTTTGACCTTAGGTTGGTGCTATAAAGAGCATACTCCATCATTAGTAGATGATAATATGGAGAAGAAACTTACTCCACAAAGAAGATCAAATCAAGATTTTAAAACTAGGATGGTGCTATAGAGGGCGTACTCCATCACTAGTGGGTCTAATTCTAAGGAAAGGAAGCACATAGACTCATACTTATCCTTAAACATTAAAAGGTGACTGAACTGTGATGGGGCCTAGCAAGCTTAAATCCATCATTAAATAGTCAAGATCCTGAGAGGTAGGAAGCATGGGGACTCATACCTACTCCTAAAAGATCAAATTTCTATTGGGGTTTCAATGACTAATCTAGCTAGAAAGTATACGGACTCACATCTAACCAAGGGGACTAGCCAAGAAGACAGTCTACCTAAACCTCTAAGGATTTTTATAAGAACAATCTAACCCGCTTTTGATTTTGGATGCTAGGATGGTGCCACGTGGGGCTTGCTCCATAACTAGTTGATTTAATCTTAAGACGAAAAAGGCATGGGGACTCACACCTATCCTTTAGAAAAGGAAAATAAAATCCTGGAACTTAAAAATTTAAATTAAATTGAATCAACTTGATTTAAAATTTAAACATTTTATCAATTGAAAGATCAAGCTGGATCAAGCATAGAATTTTTTAAAGAATCGCCCATTGATAGGTAACATTGGGTTATTTCCCTTACAATCCACTAACTGATACGAGCCTCCTTCGTAGACTATTTCTATAACAAAGGGTCCTTCCCAGGTTGGTTCAAACTTCGAACTGATCTTTTGGTAAGCTAAGATAGGCCTCCGAAGAACCAAGACCAAGTCTCATACTTGGAAGGTTCTAGGGCGCACTAACTTATTTTGAGCTTAAACCATTCAGGTTTTATATAACTCTATATTTTGTTGAGCATGGAGACGGTGCTCTTCAAGGCCTTCAAGCTCTTCTAATTGGAGTTGAGCATTTCATGCTATTGCTATTTGGTTATTGATTGTAATTCTAAGTGAAGGGATTAAAACTTCCAGAGGGAGTATGGCCTTGGACCTATACACTAGTACAAATGATGTTGATTAGATTAGGGTCCTGCAAGTGGTTTAGTAAGCCCACAAGGCTTCCACTAACCTCTCATCCCAATGATGTTTATTATTATTAAGGGTCTTTTTAATAATTTTCACCAGAGTTTTGTTGAAGGCCTCAGCCAAACCATTAGCTCAGGCATAATAGATTGTCAATTATCTCCAATCAACATTATGGAACCATAAAAATTTATTAATTTTTGTAGACTTTAAAGCGGACCCATTATGGAATATAATTCTATGAGGTATGTCGAATCAATATATAATATGGTCATAAAAGAATTTCATAATATGGAGTGTTGTTATGTTTCATAGGGGAAGTGCTTCCGCCCATTTTGAAAAATAATCAATCGCTGCTAAAATAAAGTGATGACCATTTGAAGAAGGAGGGTCAATAGGCCCGATAACATCCATGCCCCAATTTTTGAAGCACCACAAAGCTATCATGGAGTACAGCAAGTTAGGTAGCTGATGAAAAACCACACCATATATTTACCATTAATGATAATATTTTGCAATATTCATGTAATCTTCAATCATCATAGGCCAGTAGTAACTAAGTCTTTTGAATTTCAATTTCATCATATGACCCGATTGATGAGCACCATATAGTCCAACATGGACTTCATTAATGATCTTAAGGGCCTCTCATTTATCTAAATAATGGATCCATATCTGATAGAATAATGGATGGTACAATGTATGTTGACTAGTGCATATGATAGGGCATATTCTTGATTTGTTTAGCAAGTGACTTGCCATGCAGCAGCTTGCCTTCTTGAAGGTAATTAATTAGTGGTTATCTATATTAATGTAATTTTTATATGAGATCACTAGGGCCAATCAATTTCCTAGGATTTACCCAGATCTTAGATCAATCCATATCAAATCTAGAAATTTAAACCAGAATCTAAAGTTCAAAGGTTATGAGGCTTTTTCAGGCATTTTTTAAACACTTCAAACCCTAGTTAAATGATCCTTAATTCATAATCTATCATATACATATTGATAAGCCATATCTCAAGGATCTACTCTTCAATTTTGAGCTCAATCTGAGGCCTTTAACCCTAGAAATTTGATTGAAATCCAAAGGCTCTAAAACCTTTAAATATTTATAGCCTATGCCACTGGACCTGCAATCCAATATTTTTTGACCTTGGACCTTCTCCAAACCCTTTGATCACAACCAAACCCTTAATCATTATATGTTAAACATTTAACTATATTTTAGTGGACCCACTCTGGACCCTAGTTGACTAGGGGTCAAAAGGACAAAAATACCCCAAAAGGGCAATTTTGGAGTTTTCTCTAGACTCCAATATGACTTTTTCAAATAAAGCCATAAAACCTATTCCAATGTATCCTAATCATCATTAGGAGTGTATAGGACTCAAACCCAAACCTTGGTTAAGCCTAGTTGACTAGGTCAACCCAAAATGACCAAAGTACCCCTAAGGGATATGAAAACTCATTTTAAATCAAATGACCCTATTTTTGGATGGAACCACTTCCATTCTACTCCAAATGTTAAAACAAATCTATTGGATCCAATCCCAGTCCCTGGGTCAACCTGGTTGACCAAGTCAACTAGGGTTGACCCAAATACCCTTAAAGGGTCGAATATGTCATTTTGACCCAAATGACCTTTCTAGACCTTGGGACCACTTCCAATAGACTCAATACATCATTTTAAATCTGTTGAGCCTATTCTCAGCTTCTAGGTCAACCTAGTTGACCAAGTCAACCAAGGTTGACCCATTAACCCTTTAATGGTTCAAATGGGTTAATAAAACCCATTTGATCAAATCAATGCTTTTAACCCCTCAAGTTTATCCCATTTGATATCTCAAATATTTCTAGTCTCATCAAGAGTCAAATCTTGATGGATTTGACCAAGTCAACATGATCTAACTTGGTCAAAAACCCATATATGTGTGTTTACTCACTCAAATTC
The DNA here is from genome assembly GCA_019925795.1 of Dendrobium chrysotoxum. NCBI lineage: Eukaryota > Viridiplantae > Streptophyta > Magnoliopsida > Asparagales > Orchidaceae > Dendrobium > Dendrobium chrysotoxum. The sequence continues at coordinate 39,200,395 of CM034302.1, forward strand.
TAAGTGGATTATTTCTAATCCCTTTTAAAATATATTACTAGCATTTATAACATTCTCCCATGCCACCTCAGTACCCCCTTGACTGTTGACCAGTCAATCGAGTCAACAAAGAGGTAGGGAGTGGTCAAAGGGGTTAAAAAGATTGATCCACTTCTATTTCTAAAAAAACTCAACCTTCAATGACCTCCAGCTCTCCCAAAGCTTTCTCAAACTTCTTAGCCATTTCTGTAGATTTTTCTCATGGTTTCTAAGCTCAAAAACATGATTTAGTGAAGAGAGAGAGAGAGAGATAGTGAGAGAAAGAAGACTTTCAGTAATATATTTAAATTTAACTATCAAAAGTTCTTAAGCTCTTTAGCAAAGTTGTAGAGGACTTCTCCAGATTTCCAACAAGCCTAAGAACATCAAAATCCAACCACAGGATTGTAAGATATCTTATATTTAAGTTTAAACTTCATTTTGAATTTATAGGGAATTTACTATGTATGGAGTCTCCAAACTCCAGGTACAGGAAGATTTGATTGTCATCAAGCTATGTTTCAAATTTCATTTGATTTGGTTGAGTATTTTTAAAGCTATGGCAATTTAAAATTTTTGTTCACTTTGAACTAAAAACCTCTAGTTTGATTAAAACCATCCGATCACGCTTTCTGTATAATCAGACAGCCCATATTCTACGATGTTGCTCGAACTAAAACCAAGGATGGCCGTGGGACTCAAACGTGCATAGTTTTGATCCGGGTTGGGGCACGTAGCCAGATTAGGGCCTTCCATTACCGTGCCGTTGATTCGACGGCTCGGATTCACTTCCATGTGGATAAGTGGCAGCTCTACTGTGCGATGCGTGTCCTAACACGTGTCCAACAACAGTGGAGGTGGCTCAATGATTGCGCCATCATTTTAATTTTTTTAAAAATCATTTTAATTTTGGTGAAATTTTTTTTGGACATCTTAGGCATTCCCTGTAATTTTCTTAGGACTAGATGTCCAATAGATTTATGTGATGTGAATTTTCAAAGTAACGGGTCCATTTTGGACCTAAAAATTCATAACCCTCCAAATTGATATAATTAGGTTATCAAATCTCTGTGGTATTCTAGCTTATGTCCTAGAGTTAGGTGACCAAAATTTTAAATCCATTTGAATACTAGAGACATCTATGGAAATGAATTAATGATTAGGTCTACTTAACTTAGGAAAATTCTAGAAAATTATACACACATTCAATAAGGGTGAAATTTTAAAACATTGAACTTAGTAACATTTTACACTATAGGTCCAAATTTTACTAGATTTGGAGGTTATTAGGTCAAAAAATTAACCAAGTCAAAATTTAGCCTTTTTAGGACCCAAAATCTTAAAAAATGTAATAAATTAAACTTAAGTCCAAAAATTACAAATAATATATCAAACTGACCAAAACTTGAACCTCTATTTAGGAAAAATAAAAGCCCTATCACTCGACTTTTAATTTAACCTTAATTTAAGTTTTAATGAATGTTAATAATTAATTAAATAAAATTATTAAAAATTAAAACTAAATTCTAAACTCCTGAAAACACTTCCATAGGTCATCCTTGACCTTTGAGAGGAATTTCATGTAGTTTTGGATGAGTTTGGACTAAAACAATCAAAACCTCTTTAATTAAGTAATTTAAAAAATTAATTAATTAACCAAACTTCAAAAAATCATAAATAATTATAAAAAAATCCAAATTAACCAGACTTAGTGTCATTCAACTCCACTTGAAGTCTATTATTTTATAAAAATAACAAACCAACAAAAACAAATCAAACTCAAAAAGTTAACTTTCCAGTCAATTGTAGTTCAAAATTAGATCAAAACTTTAAAATCTTATAACTTAATGTAGAAAACTCTAAATTGAGCAAAATCAAAGACATTGTACTCCATATAAGGTCTAATATTTATTAATAATATTAAACCATCAAAAAACACTTAAAATCAAAAAGTTAACTTTCTGGTCAACTAAAGTTCAAATTTTAACATGAATATTCAAAATTTCATAATTAATTATAGAAAAATTCAATTACACCAAATGCAAAGCCTAATTACTCATGTTTAGGTCTAATATTTGAAGAAATATCAAAACTCTAAAAATCAACCTTAATTAAAAAGTTATTTTTTGACCTGTTTAATTAATATGTTTAAATAATTCAAATAATTCCAGAAAATTCAATAATCAGCCAAAATTTTAAAAAAATATAAATTTGATTAATTGATTAATCAATTAACCCCCTAATATATAATAATTATGCCAAAGATGAAGTTTTAAGGATGGACTACTCCGGGCTGCAGGGCTAAGTATCCTAAGGAGGCTTGGTTCCTCGAGCCCAGTGGCACAACGCCACAAACTGATTCAATGGAGTGTAAAACCTTAAAATCGATTAATTTTTAATAATTTACCTAAATTAAATTCTTAATTTAACTATTAATCAGGTTTTTAAGATGGACTACTCAGGGCTGCAGGGTTAAGTATCCAAAGGAGGCCTATTTCTTTGAGCCTGGTGGCATAACGCCATGAACCGATTAATAAATTATTTAAATTAATCTAATCCTTAAAATTAGCAACTAATCTAATTAATTAAGAGACCTTAAAAAGTATATTTTTAAATAAATCTTAACACATTAACATTTAAATTTTAACCTAATTTACCCTTTGACCTTCAAAAAATCCAAACATTAGACAACTTTAACTAATTACCCTATATAAGACATATCTAAACCACACAGCCTACTACACACACTATGATGGTTTGTTAGGGCACCACTTTTAAATCTAGGCTAAGTCGATGTTTGCATTCCTATTGTGTGCCGGGCTTTTCATGCTTTCACTGCATGCTGGTTGTTAATGTAGATGTGATTGTTTATTTAATTTCTATACTCTATAATTTGATTTATGGGCATTAGATTTACCCTTAGGTTGGGGGCAATTTAAATGGTGATACAATCTTATACCAGTGGCTATGCTCATACAAGACATTAAAATTAAAGGGGCAAAGTTAAATTTAAATTAATCAAATTTCCATAGGTGCTCCAAAATGCAAAGTCCCCCTTTAAAATTTAAAACAGCATAGCCATATGTGGCTGGTTTGAGCATTTAAAATTTAATTATATTAACTACTTGGGATGATTTAAATATAATTGCCTAGGATAACCCTACAGGTGTTGAGTTTAGATCTTAATTTTTTTCAAATATAATTCAAATCTATTGAGTTATAATTTAAAGTGACATTTGAGAGGGGATACATAAGTATCTAAGTTAGATTCCAAAGAGAAGAGAACATCCCTTAGGGGAAGGTTCTCCTCCATTTGGAAGACTAACTTAGGATAGTTTTAAATATCCAAAAAGAAAAGAAAATATCCATTTCGAGGGGGCGTTTCTTTTTATTTGGATATCCATACCCGAAGGAAACAAGAAATTCATAGAAGGACAAAGAAATAGAGATTGAGAAGAATCCCATTCTAAAATTCATTTGAGTCATAAGAGTAAAATCTGGGCTGTTATTAGTGGTACCCAGCCACTTTACTTTCTATAGACCCTAGGTTATAATATTAAGTTGCACTTGCCACATGGACTTTTAATTTCAATATTGATTGATTTGCTTAATAATTGATGTGTTAATTTGCGATATAGGATTGCATACTTTTAGTAGTTTTTTGAAGATCTTGCTTGTCAATTTTATTTTAGCCTGGAATGATCGGAGGCTTGTTTGGGCATGAATAAATTATTTCTACTTTAATTAAAAATTAAAATATTTTAAGACAACATAGCAATTCTAACGCTTTTAAGAAGTAATCCTAGGATCACCGGGAGTTCTCATAGCATCTTGTTGCACCTCCTTTCCTTTGTTAGGCACCTCCCCTCCTGTGCATTCTGGAAGACCACCCAGCCTATGAGATTGTAGATCTGTTAAGGGGAATCTGTGCAATCTATAAGGATAAACCTATTTTTAAGCATTTTTAAAATTGCTACTTATTCTATTTAGGCATTTATTGAGTCAACTAGAATGTATTACATTAAAAATAAATTAAAATGAGTCAAAAATTTAATTATATTTACTTTGAGCTTTATACTACCCAACATAAGTAAAGAGACTAGATTAGGAAATGCTCTAGATGTCTGCTCCAACTACTTAAACCTAACTTAATCAAACATCCTTACCACTCTAATGTAAAAGACTGAACTCATAGTTTTGATGCATTTAGGCGGTTAGTTGGCTCCCTAATCTAGGCGGGGGTATGTCTAGATCCTGCATTGCAATAGCTAGGTTCAAGTTATTGAATTTTAGTACCCAATTTAGATTTAAGTTTTGAGATAGGCACAGGCTATAAAACCTTAATCTTCTGAAAATCTAATCCTAACTTTCTAAGAAAATTAACAATTCAAATTAAAATATATTTCAATCAAATTCAATCCCATTACTTAGGATAGGTTGTGGTTCTTTTAAAATATTTTAGAATCCCAAAACACCTCCTACCTTTCCTCCTTTGGCCTCTAGAAATAAATGCTCACTTTTGAACCATTCCCTATTAAATTTCTAATTGTTTCTTCATTTAACATCAAGCATTGAAATCTTAAAATAAAATTTTTACAGCTATTTTAATCGAGAGTATTCACCAAAAAATTTAATTTCCTATGATATAATTAACTATAAGGGCTTACACTTATAGGAGATTTAGAAACCAAGATCAAATTTTTAAAGTCTTAGTTAATTATCTTTGGAAAAATTTAAGTCAAAATCAACGATTCTTATCATCATTTTCAAAGGATTAATAATTATTGATAAATTCTTTCCTTACAAAGACATCAATTATTATTGTAACTTTGATTATGAAGTTAATGATATTTCATCAAAATTATCATAATTAAATACCTGATTGAACGATCTTTTTGACCCTTTGGGGTTATATATAGTTCTTTTCCAAATTTGACCATGATAATCAAGATGAACTTTCAATTCTATAAATTAAACCCATTAGGGAATGATATTTTTACCTTTCGGGGTAATGTATTATTCATAATGGCGTGTTCGATTTCAAGATTGAAATTAACAAATTTAAATAACATAAGGATAAATAATCTTTTTAAAAACTTTACACTTTTAATAAAATAGTCTCTAATCCCCTTCTTTATTAACTATTAAAGAGGCCAAAAGCATCTGGGGAGATTATTTATTGATTTATTCCAAATCAATAGGAGATAATGTCATTCGACCCTAAACTTTTATAGGAATGGAGTCATCTTCTGGACATATAAATTCCTTTGTAATCTTTGCTAGGGCATCTGTTGAGGAATTAATTTTACGAGGAATCCTATACATAGTTAAAACAGGAATTTATTCGAGTAAGTGCGTAGTGCATTGGTAATATTTCAGGAGTTTAGGATTCAAAACCTTATAGGTTCCAGCAATCTGGTTGATCACCAATTGAGAGTCACCAAACATTTTAATCTCTTTAATCTCCATTAGGATTACAAGTTCTACATGAGTTATTTGAGCTTCATACCCAGCTTTATTATTTGTGCATGATTCAGATAAATAGTAAGAAAAGTGTATCATTCCCTTGCTTAGTGTTATGAAAATCTAGCCAATTTTGGCTTTTACGAGAATAGTAGATTGATGTGTATTACCTTACTGAGAGGAAGTTAGACCATCAAAATACATTTTCCAGACTTAATTATTGGATTCTTTAAAACTTATGATTTGTTCGTCAGGTAAATCATTATTTACAGGAGATTTCGTCGGTAGCGGGTGTGCCGTAAGGAAGTCAGCAATAGCCTATCCTTTCACAGCATGTAGTGGAATAAAAGTGATTTTGAATTGAAGCAATGTCATAGACCAATGAGCTAAACATCCTGACAACATAGGCTAGGTCATAAGGTATTATAGGAGATTAATACTAGAAATAAAATTGACTTGATGAGAAAGCATATAATGCTTTAATCTTTGTGCTACAAAAACTAAGGCAAGATAATGTTTCTCAATTGTAGAGTATCAAATTTCTATTAGAATAAGTCTATGACTTAGGTAGTATAGAGAATTTTCTTTCCCTTCTTCATTGACTTGAGCTAGAAGGGCCTTGAGAGACTCATCAAGTGCCTCATTGTAAAGGATTAAGGGTTTCCTCGAAATAGGGACTGCCAAAACTGGCAGATTTGTTAGATATTGTTTGAAATTTTTAAAAGCAGATTAATATTTCTCATCCCAAATGAATTTGGCATCCTTCTTAATAAGGACAGTAAATGATTGACATCTTCCAAATAGATTTGAAATGAACCTTCTTATATATGCCAATTTTCCTTAAAGAGATCTCAGTAGTGTAAAACTCTTTGGAGGTGACATATTTAAGATGACTTCAATTTTAATTGAATTAATTTTGATTCTATGGTGTCTCCTTATAAAACCTAAGAATTTTCTTGAAGTAATGCAAAAAGCGCAATTTGGAATTTTAACTTGATTAATTTTGATTCTATGGTGTCTCATTATAAAACCTAAGAATTTTCTTGAAGTAATGCCAAAAGCGCATTTTGAGGGATTCAACTTAAGGTTATAGCGGTGTAACTGCTCAAAGACGATTCTTAATTCATAAAGATGAGCCTTTTCTACTCTACTCTTGATAACTAAATTGTTGATATAGCATTCAACTTGATTATTGATTAAGTCGTCAAAGATATGAGTCATGGCCCGCTGGTAGGTTGCATTGGCATTTTTAAGTCCAAAAGGCATCACTTTATAATAAAAGATTCCTATAGAACTTTTGAATGCAGTGTTTCTCTCATATTTTGGGGCCATCTTGATTTGGTTATATTTAAATGAGCCATCCATAAAGGAGAAAACAACATACGGGGAGGCGATGACCACCATAAGTTCTAGTATTGGCAAAAGAAATTCATCCTTTGGACACACCTTAGTCATGTCTCTAAAGTCAACACAGAATCGAATTTAACCATTTGTATTTGAACTGGTATGACACTAGCTACCCAGGAGGGATATTGTTCCTCTAAGATAAATCCAGCCTCGACAAGTTTCTTGACTTAAGAAATGAGTTATTATTCAATTTCTAGACACATGAGTCTAAGATCTTATTTAATAGGAATGACATCATGCCTAATTCCAAGTTTATGGACTGCCATGTCAGCAAGAAAACCTGACAATTCATCGTATGTCTAGGTGAAGCAATCGTTAAACTCAAACAAAAGTTGAGTTAGATCCTCAGACTCATCTTTACTCAACAAAGAACTTATGAAGGTGGGGTGGGGGTTGTCTTCTATTCCAAGGTTAATTTCTTTAAGTTCATCAACTACCAATTTAATTTCCTCTTAAAATTTAGGGGGTGCATCCAAAACTTAAAGATCATCAGAACCATCTAAAGTCTCTAAATAAAGTTTGTCGAGTGACTCAACGATTTCAATCAGAATATTTTTAGATTCACGATGAATAATTATCATTAAATAATATTCATCATCATCAAATAAACTAACTATACCAAAGCCAATACCACTTTTCCAATTTTTATTAATATTTGAATTCCAGATAATTTTATGGTATCTAGCTTGACCCTTAGTCTATTGACTCAGAATGAAACCATTAGAAATGAGAACTTTGACACCAATAAGAAAGTAGCCAAAAGATAATTCCATTAATTCATTAAAGTCAGCCTCATCAAGGGTTACATCATCTTTATTCCTTAAAGAGGAGAAGCAAGTGAAAAAATTCTAGACTTTTATTATTTTTCCATCTAGATTAAGGGCATCTTTAATCACTAACCCTAAGATGCTGTCGGTAGACAATGGGGTTAAGGTTAAGGTTTCAATTACCCTATTGAGCTTTTCATAAAGAGTTAATTCAAGCTTGTCACTTTAAACTTTTGAATTATTACCTTCCTGGTCACTATCCAGATCTAAGGTGAGATCAAATTTTGGAGCTGGATTTATTTTTTGATAGTCAAAAAGCAATCTGGCACCCTTTTTTCTTAATTCTTCATCAGAACTTAATTCTAGTTCGATATACATTGGGGGATTTATTTTTTCCATTGAAGTATGATCTCGACCACTCGCTCTTTGAGCCATTCTTCCACCTCATTAAGGTAGACTATTTGGAGGCTTATAAGCTATGTCTTAGACGTCATCTTTACTACTTGATTCATATCTTTTTTGAATTTTATCGTTTTTTGCTTTTTGAATTACTTTTGACTTTGAATTCTCTACTTTTTTCTCTTTAATGTTGAGCTCTGCCTTAGAATAGATGGTGGACCCTTTTGGTGTGTAATATGTAGCATTTTTGTAGATCCTGATCTCATGAATAAGGAATGGTTGCTGATCACTCTTAACTTCATACTCAAGGCCATCTTATTGGTACTTAATTTATTGGTGTAGGGTAGATGGAACCATCCTGTACTCATGGATCCAAGGCCTACCTAAGAGCATGTTAAAGGATGTGTCTGAATTAATTATATGAAAATTTTCTTTTGTTATCAACTCTTCTATCTTTAGAAGGAGGATAATTGAACTTGAAGCCTTCTCGCCCTTTTTTTTAAACCCACAAAGCACCAACTTATCATTTGAGAGCTTGCTAGTATCAACTCTAAGGTATACAAGAGTCTTTATGTTATCACATTGATCGATGCACCTTGATCAATGAAAACTATGGATAACTTAAACTTGCCCATATTTATAGTGATGTAAAGTGGGCGATTGTGATCTACAAATCCTAGGAGTAAATCTTCATCGAAAAAAGTTACGTTTGAGATTTCCTTAAAGTACAAAGCTTCTTATTCAGAAGTTGATGCTAATTGAGCTAAGCAGATCTTTAGGTTGAGAAGTGCTTTAATTAAGGATTACCTCATCTCCTTAGAGAGGATAAGGGCATCATAAATACTTAACTTAGTAGGCAACATCCTAAGATGAGCTGAGATTTTATAATCAAATTTTAGAATATCAAGACTAAGATCTAGTAGATTTGAAAGAGGATTTTATTATTGATCAGGGATTTGAATTGGATCATCAGAAATAACTTGCTTTCCTTTTTTTGAGGAAGAAGCCTAGGGGGTAAGACCTTACTACCTCGTAGTTATACTTGTATGATATCCTCTAAAGGACAAAATGTAGTAGGGTCTACACTCTTCTTAGGTAATTAATTGTCATTTTATGAATAAGAATCTGAATCTAAAACTTCTATCATAACGGGACTCCCTTGAAAATTAATTTTGGGGGTGTCACGATCTGATAAGACTTCAGATTCATTTCTCCCTTATGAAGTCAAATCTGGGGAACTGAGATTTTAAATATCTTGGTTGATCTTAGCTAAGCTTTGATTGATATCCATAAAAGTATCATTTTGAATCATATTCTCAATATTAATCATCAAAACATTTACAAAAGGATCATTCTTTTTTATTGATTTTTGACCCTTTGCCTTTGATGGGGCAAAATAAAAGTCAGATAACATCAAAGGGGATAGTAGTTTTGAGCCACCATTCGCTATTCGTAACATCTCTCATCATAAGATTTCCTCTCTACAAAAGTGTCATTTTTTTTATTTACAGTAGTTTCTATAATTACTGGAGAGGAAACTATCCCAACATCCTCCTGTAAAGCTTCTAGGTAAACCTCCCAGATTGGGCCCTGGGCTCTCGGTGGTAACTGTTGAGACGGATAAAAAGATTTGTTAATCAACTTTTTAAGTGCCTGGGATAGTGCTATATCCCAACCATCTTCAAAAGAGAAAGAAAGATTAGAGTTTTTACTTGAGATGGACTTGACAGATCCCTAATCTAGATTGACCAGGTACTCCTTTAGGATCATGATATTTCCTTAATGAAAGTTTTTTTCAAGCTAGTCTTTAAAGGTAAAGCAGTCTTTGATTGCATGGCCCAACATGTAGTGATAGGGGAAAAAATTAGTATCTTCTTTTTTATTCACCACTTCTGGCTTCTTGGCCTCTGGTAATAAAAAATCTAATTTCTTCAAAAGACTCTTAAAAATTTTCCTTTTCGGTTCCTCTTTAAATGAATAAGGATAAGCTAATCTCTCTTTCAAAGAAATCTTGCAAGGCTCCTTGGTGGACTGAGGGGCTACCTTAAATGGTTGAGATTTTTAGATTTATTAGAGTGGAGGACCACTGTACTGAGGACTAGCAGATTTCTTTTATCAACTGGAGACACCATAGCAGCTCTCTTTTCAAAAGATTTCACTAGTTTAATGGTCTTCTTCTCCTTTGAATCCTCTTTTTGGAATGACATTTTGGAAGCCTTTTCCTATAGATTATTAGCTTTGTTCAGAAGTTTTTCAAAAGTTTTAATAGTGAACCCCTTCAACAAAAAGTAATAGAGCCATGGATATTCTTTATAAGAATTTTCACAGCATATTGCTCTTGTAATTGAGATTCACACTTCATCGAGAAATTTTGCCACCTCAAGATGTAGTCAACTAGAGACTCTCCTGGTTTTTGTTTCTCAACTATGAGATCAACAACAATTACTCTCTGTTGAGCTTCTGAGAATCTATTTAAGACAAGACCCTCGACCTCTGTGAATGTTTTCACTGAACCGTTTGGTAGATCTATGCACCACTCGAAAGCAATACCGGAAAGATTACTAATAAATTGGCAAAATAGTAGAGCATATGACCCCCCTGCATTATAACAGCTTACACGAAAGTGGGCCAAATACTGTCTTGGGTTTCCTAAGCTATTGAAAACCATAAAAGAAGGTGGCACAAAGCCCTTTGGATAAGGAAAAAGGTTATATTCTTCAGGGTAGGGCCTACCCTTCAAAATAGATGCAGTTCCTTATGAATGGGTGAAAGCCTCCCTTACCTATGTCTCAACCATCTATTTAATATCAATTTGAGGTTGAGTTGGGGGAACTGGGAGAGCTGTAGGTTGAACATGCTGAATTATTAGTTGAATAGGGGGAATTGGTACTAGTTCAGGAGCTTTTAAACTGAATTTTACCTCTATATTCTGATCAGTTACTGATTGAACTATAAGCTATGGCAAGTTAGACTAGGATTACTGAGTCTTAATTAACTGATCCTACATGTCCTTATGCTGCAGGGATATCTTAGTAATATGTGTTTCAAGATTTTTGATATGTTGGCCATCATCTCTGACCTTTATAGATTCATCTAACTTGAGAGCTATTGAACTCTCTTGTTTACTAGGATAGGGTTTTAAATGCTCAGCATCCTCAAATGATGCTTGAGTCATAACCATATAAATTCTTCCTGTAAACTCTTCTTCTAAGAACAAATCATCTGTATCCTGATCGAAGGCCTCAATCGCCTTCTTCTTAAGAATTTCATGGATCTCCTGGGAAACCTCATCGATTGATCTGCCATCAATTGCTTCTGAGTTGATACGTAAATATACTTTAAATTTGAATACTTGGTTAAGTTCCTGTCCTTCCAACTTAGAGAGGATATGTTCAACTTTAATATCCTCATCTAGGACTATTTTTGATACTAGCTGGTCTAACATCTCTTCATCAACATATGAAATAATCCCCTCCCCTCTGACTGCCCTCGAGGTTAGTAGTCACAAGGGTGGCATCCTAAATAGGTAGAGGGACAACCACCACAATTGGTGATAGAGGAGTTTGGAGAGTTAAAGCTCTAATATCAACAGGGGTAGAGTCCTTGCTGCCCTAAATAACTATAGATGACCCCTACCAGATCCTGTTAAAATTATTTCTTCCATCTTTATTGATGGGAGGCCAGGCACCGAGTGATATTTGTCTACTAAAATAGAAGTGGCAGGCCATTTAACAAATTTTTTGTTCCTCCGCACTGGCTAAGGAGTTAAGTTCCTTGCTTCAATCTTTTCTTCCTTTAAAACTTCCTTCTTAAGTTTATACGAGATCACCTCCTTCAGGTGTCTCATGTATTATTCTTTAGTTTGGCCAACTTAGGTAGCCCAAGTATGGATGTTGTTTCTCAACATCCTAGCTTTCAAAACGTGCTTCTCCTTAAGATTTCTCTTGATATTATAATCCACCAGGCATGGCAGAGTGCTAATTATTCTGGTGATTCTCCCCTCCCCTGTAGTAATTATGAGGGGGTAGAAACAACTCCCTTTTAGGAGTGGAGAAGAGGTAGGGATAGGAAACTCCTCGAAGCCTTAGGTTAAAATTTAGTTAGGGCCTTTTGTTAGGCCATCTTCCTTATCTTGGTGATTTTCCTCCTCACCCTTCTCAAATAGTTTTTTCTAGCACTCTTACTACCGAAGAGTGTTCTAGTACTAGATGATCCCTTTCAAATAATTAATTATATCATAGGAAACTAGGGTTTCCTATGAATACTCTCGATTAAAATAGCTATAAAAATTTTATTTAGAATTTAAAGATTGATATCAAAGGAGCATGGATTGAAATTTAAATGGGATTAGATCATGGTTGAACACTTATTTCTAGAAATCAAAGGAGGAATGATAGGAGGTGCTTTGGGACTCTAAAATAGTTCATAAACACCTTAATTTATCCTAATGTTGGGCTTAAATTTGAATTGAAAGATATTAAAGTTTAAATTATCATTTTTATTTGAAAATTAGAATTCAATTCCCAGAAGATTGAGGTCTTACAACCTGAGCCTGCCTCAGAACTTAAATATAAATTGCGTACTAAGAATCAGAAACCCAAACCTAGCTAATGTAATATAGGATCTAGACTTACCCCAGCCCGGGGAGCCAGCTAACCACCTAAACATTTTAAAACCATGAGTCAGATCTTTTATGTGAGAGTGGTAGGGACATTTAATTAAGTTAAGCTTTTGATAATAGGGCTGACATCTAGAGTAGTTCTTAATTTCGCACCTTTGACTTATGCTAGGTAATATAAAACTTGAAGTAAATACAATTAAATTTTTGACTCATTTTTAATTTATTCCTAATACAGTGCATGCTAGTTGACTCAATCAATAATTAAATCATATATGAAGTAATTATAAAAAGGCTTAAAAATAGGTTTTTCCCTAATGATTTCATAGATTTCCCTTGACAGATCTACACCTTCATAGGCCAGGTGGTCTGCCAAAACCCACAGGTGGGGAAGTGCCTAACAAAGAAAAGAAAATGCAATAAAATGCAATGCAAACTCCCGACGATCCTTGGCTTACTTCTTAAAAGTGTTAGATTTTCTATGTTATCTTACAAATTTTAATTTTGATTAAAGTAGAAAAGGTTTTAATTATCCCTTACGGGCCTCCAATCAGGTTCCAAGCAAAATCAAAGATCAACATGTAAAATTGCCAAAAAAAACTAGTAAAATTATAAAATCCTATATTATAATCAACACATCAGTCATTAATCAAATTAATTAAATTAATATTCAAATTGAAAGTCCATGTGCCACTTAATATTACAACCTAACATATGTAGAAAGTAAAGCGGCCGGGTACCACTAATAATAGCCCTAATTCTATTCCTAAGACTCAAGTGAATTTGAGGATGGGACTACTGTCAATCTCTACTTCTTCATCCTTCTGTCAACTTCCTAGATCTGTGAGGTCTGGATATCGAAATGAAAAGCAATTCCACCTCGAAAGGGGTATTTTCTTTTCTCTTTAGATATTTGAAACTATCCTAACTTAGTCCTTTAAATGGAGGAGAACCTTCCCCTAAGGGATGTTCTCTCCTCTATGGAATCTAAGTTGGATACTTATGTATCCCTTCAAAAATGTCACATTAAATTACAACTAAATAGATTTAAAATACATTTTATCAAAAAAAAAAAAAAATCTAGACTCGAACAACCTGCAGGGTTATCCTAAGCAATTATATTTAAATCATCCCAAGTAGTTAATATAATGAAATTTAAAATGCTCAAAATAGCCATACTTCTCCATGCTCTTTTAATTAAAAAAGGGAACTTAACATTCTCAAGCACCTGTAGTATTAATATTTATAATTTTGCCCTCTTTTTATTTCAAATGCTCTGTATGAGCATGTCCACCTACATAAGATTGAATTAGCATAAATCATCCCTAACCTAGGGATAATTTAATGCACAATCAATCATAACATAGAGTGTATAAAAATTAAAAAAAATAAATAATCAATCTAAACTAACAACCAACATACAGTGAAAACCATATAAAACTAGACATACAGTAAAAAAGTAATCACCGGCCTAGCCTAGGACTAGAGTTGGTTGTCCTAGCAAACCATATAAAGTTTGTGAGATAGGCTATATGGCTCGGTCATGTCCTAAACTGGGTTGTTTGTTAAAGTTTTCTAAAGTTAAGCTTGTTAGAGGCCAAGGGAAAGATTCAAGTTAAAAGTTAAGTTTTAGCGTGTTAAAGCTTAACTTAAGATAGGCTTTAAAGGTTGATTTATTGAATAACTTAAATTAAAGAAAGATTAAGAATTAATAAATTTTAATTAAATTAATTAGTGGCTAATTTTAAAGGTTAACTTAATATATGTTTTCCATCAACCATTATATAGCGTTGTGCCACTATGCTCGAGGAACCATGCATCCTTAGGACACGTAGCCCCGTAGCCCAGAGTAGTCCATCTTAAAAATCTTATTGATGTAGTTAGATTAAAGATTTTAATTTGGTTAAATAATTAATAATGATTTGATTTAAAGTTTTATGCTCAAATAAATTCATTTATGGTATTGTGCCACTAAGCTCGAGGAACCAGGCCTACTTAGGACACTTAGCCACGCAGCCTGGAGTGGTCCATCCTAAAAACTGCATATTTGGAGTGGTTATTGTGTTTTAAAGGGTTGGTTGATTAATTAATTAATCAAATTTATAATTTCTAGAATTTTAGTTGATTATTGAATTTTTTAGAATTATTTGAATGATTTAAATATATTAATTAAAGGGGTCAAGTAATGACTTTTTGACTAAGGTTGATTTCTAGAAAGTTAATATTTTTCTTAATAATAGAGCTTAAGATGATTAATTAGACAAAAAGTATATGCATTTTGATCTTTCTATAATTAGTTATGAATTTTTGAAGTTTCAATTGGAATTTTGACTTGAAGTTCACTGAAAAGTTAACTTTTTGATTTTAAGTGATTTTTTATGATTTGAGATTTTTAATAAATATTAGACCTTAAAAGGAGTACAAAGTCTTTGAGTTTGCTCAATTTGGAGTTTTCTACATTAAGTTATAAAATTTTGAAGTTTTGACCTAATTTTGAACTACGATTGACCTTAAAGTTGACTTTTTTACTTTAATCTATTTCTGTTGGTTTATTATTTTTAGAAAATATTGAACCAAAAATGGATTTGAATGACACTAATTTTCGTTAATTTAAATTTTTTTAGAATTAGTGATGATTTTTCAAAGTTTGGTTAATTAATTAATTTTTTAAATTACTTAATCATGAAGGTTTTGATTGTTTTGATCCAAACTCATTCTAAACAACATGAAATCAGTCCCAATGGTCAGTGATGACCCATGTGAGTGTTTTTAGGTGTTAGAACTTATTTAGAATTTTTAATAATTTTTAATTATTTTATTTAATTAATTATTTATTTTTACTAAAACTTAAATTAAAGTTAAATTAAAAGTCCAATGATGATGCTTTTATTTTTTCTAAATAAAAAAATCAAATTTTGATCAATTTGATATATTATTTATAATATTTAGATATAATTTTGATTTATTACAATTTTTTTAAGTTCTTTGGCCCTAAAAAGGGCTAAATTTTGACTTGGTTAATTTTCTAACATAATGTCTTCTAGATCTAGTGAAATTTGGACCTAAGGTGTAAAATATCACTAAGTTTAATATTCTAAAGTTTCACCCCTATTGAATGTCTGTATAATTTTTAAGAATTTTTCTAAGTTAACTAGACCTTGGGCTTAATTATTTTTCCTATGTGTCACTAATATTCAAATGGGTTTGAAATTTCGGTCAGCTAACCCAGGGACATATGCAGACACACTATAGAAATTATGCAGCCTATCTTTATGAATTTGGAGAGTTATAAATTTTTAAAGTTTTGGGTTTAAAAATGGACCAATTACCTTAAAAATTCACATCACAGAAATTCCTTAAACATCTGGGCCTAAATAAATAACAGGTGATGCCTAAGATGATCAAAAAATATTTCACCAAAAGTTGTGTTCAATTTGAACCCTAGATTATGAGAAAATTGAATTTAGATTAAACCTATACACCTTAAAATTCTCTACTCAAATAAGGTTAAACATAGTTTTAATAAATAGTAGAGCTCAAACCCTTTAAATGAGCCTATGAACACATAATTTGGTGAAAAAAATGAAATATCTATGAATTTTTAAAGTTTTTGAGAATTTAAATAATTTTTAAAATTATTTTGGGTCAGATCAGTCGCCTGCACGGTCAAACCAATCATTAGCAAAGATTGGATATGCGGTCTCGTGCCACCGTCACCCACTATAACACGTGGCAGATGATCGGGTTAATCGATTTAGCCACTGGAGAATCAAATGGTCCAGATGTGGCCACGTTAGTGGGTGGAATCACAGACCGCTCGGGTTAGAAGACCGTACACTACTACAGTTTAAACGGGGTTGCGTGGCTTCCCGTGGACTGTTCGATCGCGCTAAAGACATGATCAGACGGTTCTGATTGAACTAGAATCATTAGTTCAAAAATTAATTAAATTTTTAATGCCCATAACTCTCACATTATCCAACGACATTCAATGAAATTTGAAATATAGGTTTATGGCAACCTAATCATCCAACATCAAAAGTATGGAGGCTTCAAGTGTTGCACATTTTTTGTAGTGTCAAATTGAAGTTTTAGAGAAAATTTGGGATAAATTACAATCTTATGGATGGAATTTGGTGTTCTTGGGCATGTTTAAAAGGTATTTGAATCCTCTTTAACTTTCTTCAAGGGTCTAAGAGCTGTTGGTGGTTGGTTTAGGATCTGCTATAGAAATTATCCTTTCTCTCTCTTTTTCTCTCTCTCTATTCTGAAATTTGTGTTCTCAAACTTGCAACAACCTTTCTAATGTTTTGAGGGGCCTTATTTATAAATGGAGAAGCTGAGTTATCCTTGTAAGGGGTTGGGGGCTGCTGGAATTGAAGATTTTGGAAGAGAGTTAATAAAACCAAAGCTTTGAGTGAAGAGTAAAATCATTCCATTCCCCCTAATAATCTATAACTTTGTTTAAGGAAAGAGATAAGCTCTAAGCTGCTGCCAAGTATCCCTCCTAGCCTCCCAAATGCATGATGATATGGAGTTATTAGGAGAATTTGACTTGCCAAGGTGGCAAAGCAACCTAAGCATGTAAGTTGACTTGTTTGACCACTTTGACTAGTCAAACTAGTCACTAGGCTGATGTGGCATAGGGGAAGACTTAATGAGCTATTTTGTAATGGTTATCAAGCTATGGAATTAGAGTTTGATTTCAAAATTATTTTAAATGGGTTTTAAGTGGATTTGACCAAGTGAAAATGAATTTACTAGAACAAATGAAACAAGGTTTGATTTCAAAATGGTTTTATTTAAGTTTAAACCTTAGCATGGAATGAGAGTGAGAGTTTGAAGATATTGGTTTGATAAAATGGGTTAGATAGGTTGAATGGGTTGAAATGACCCATTTAAACCCTCAATATACTATTTATTTAACCTAAGTTGACTTGGTCAATTAGGCTGACCCAGGGTCTGGTTTAAGCTCAACAAGTTTGAAATGTTATTCTGAGTCTGTTGGAGGTGGTTCCAGGGTTCAGAGAGTTTAATTCAGTCGAAAATGACTATTTGGACCCTTAAAGGGCATTTGGGTCAACCCTAGTTGACTTGGTCAACTTGGATGGCCTAGGGGCTAGGATTGGGTCCAATAAGTTTGTATCAATATTTAGAGTTGAATGGAAGGGGTTTCATCCAAAGATAGGGTTTGATTCAAAATGACTATTCATACCTCAAAGGGGCATTTTGGTCATTTTGGGTTGACTTGGTCAACTAGGCTTGACCTAGGTATGGGTTTGAGTCCTATGCATTCCGAGTGATAATTAGGATGTATTGGAAGAGGTTTTGAGGCTTGATTTAAAAGGGTCATGTTGAAGTCTATAAAAAACTCCAAAATTGCCCATAAGGGGCATTTTGGTCATTTTGATCCCTAGTCAACTGGGGGTCAAACTAGTTCCAAAAAAATACAGTTTAATGTTTAACATATGATAATCAAGATTTTGGATATGATTAAAGGGTTTGGAGAAGGCTCCAAGGTCAAAATCAACTAGGTACCAGGTCTAGTGGCATAGGCCGTAAATATTTGAAGGTTTTATAGCCTTTGGATTTCAATTCAATTTTGGGGGTTAGAAACCTCAGAATGAGCTCAAATTTGGAGGGTAGACCCTAGGGACAAGCCTAATCAATATTCAATTGATAGATTATGAATCAAGCATCAATTTACTAGAGTATCAAGTATGTGAAAAATTACTAAATAAGGCTTTCAAGACCAAGCCTTTGAACCTTAGATTTTAGTTTGAATTTCTGGCTTTATACTAGATTGATCCTAGGGTCTGAGTTAATCTAGGATTTGGATTAGTTCTAGTGGCCTCATACAAAAATGAGGTCAACACTCATATCTCCTTCCCCATAGTACATGTAGACACTCTAATGTAATCCCCATATTTTAATATATAGAAAAATAATTCAAGCATTTTACATTTAATTGAGCAAGCTCTCTATCCTCATTACTCCCTTCTATAAATAGGATATCAATTTTGAATCCATTAACTATAAGTTTAGGTAGCAAATAACCAGTTTAAATCATATGTTAAATTCTAAAATTAATAAATTATAGAATGCAGACATATGGATTTTTCAAAAAAATTAAATGTAATATTTTCAAACGGAGGTGGTTATGTTATAGAATAACTCTCCATTATATTCTATTATCAAAATGCACAGTATGATCTTTAATTGGGGATTTTAAAATTGTGAATTCTAAGTCCTATTCTGATACCACTTGAACGTTAGGGGGAGGTTGTAAGACTGCATTGAACTATCCCTAGGTGAACCAAGAGGCAGAGTGAATTGGTTATTTAAAAAAATGCTAAAAAAAGCTTTTTTATGTTAACCAATATCACAATTTATGAATAATTCTAGTCAACTGACTAACACATGCAAAACCAAATTAAAAACTTGATTTTCTTTTTCGAAGTTCAGTAACACAAATAAATTAAGAGAAATATATATATATATATTCTTTTCTTACACAAATTAAATCTAATCTAGTAATACTAATAATTCAACTATAATTTAGGATGAAATTTAAATTCCTACAATAAATTAAAAAAGCATAAAATAAAGGAGCAAAAAGAATCAGAAAGAATACACCAGAATTTAATAGTGATTTGGTCAACCTTGACCTACATCCACTCCCCATAGTCCTCCTTTATGGGTATTACACTAACACTATAGTGACTCTCATTTAGCCACCATAGCAAGGTGGAGAAGCCCGTACAAATCACTTCCACTAAACCTAGTGAGGTAGAGAATTGAAAGATATGTCAACTTCCTGATGATGATAGCAAACCTTTGAAATCTTTTTCACCCTTCTTGTGATGGTAGAGAACCTTCAATCCCTCATCATCCTCCTAGTGAAGGCAGAGAACCCACGACCCTTGACCTTGAAAACTCTCTCCCAAGAGCAACTTCAAGAACTCACCAAGGCTATCGAAAGAAGCAAGGTTCAAGCTTGCCTGGACCAGATATATGAAAACCCCTTACACTCCTTCACCTTTATGCACAACCTCACCTTATCCATCTCTAAGCTCAAGATCTCTCTCAAGAATTCTCTCATAGAGTTCCTTCAACAACCTGAGTCTTTTCTAGAGATAAGTTTGAATTAGTTAAGTGTAAGGCTTTAAAAAATGCTAAGTTTTTCAATTATGTCATCATTATTCGTACATTATGATCTGGGTTCATACTGTAAAATTAGTACAAAATAGGGGTTCATCCAATATGATGTAACATCATACTCTTTCTAGAGGTAAATTTGTATTTCTATATACTTATCGTACAATGTGATCAAATGTTCTTATGATATAATTAGTATAATTTTCTTCTGTTTATATAGGATGATCACCGAGACAATTAGAAATCATCTCTGACAATTATCCTATATAATTTACATCATATTATACATTTAGTTCAAATGTCAGGGGTTCATCCTATATAGTTAATAATGGTTTCATCAAGTATGATATCCTAGACGATTAGATTTCATCTCTATCAGTCATATATTATAATCTATATCATGCAATATAATTGGACATATTTATTAAATCTTGATTTGACTCACTAATCATGCGGATTAGTTTAAATAATATTTCAAATATTATACAATATGATTAGTTCAAAATTTATTTTTTGAAATACTTAAGTCATCTAGTGGCTAGAGTTTCTTGATAGAAATGAATCATATAATATGATTTATATTGTATAGTATGATTAGTTCATAAGTATTAATTTTAAAATTAGCCTTTTTTACTAATTTTTTGTATAGCTGATTGTATAGTACGATCGAAATCTTGCATCATGATTAGTTTAAAAAAAATTTATCTCACTTTTCTCACTTCCCTGTGTGTGTGTGTGTATACATAGTTATCAATTTAGTATATGCCCTTACATAGCCAGACTCATAAAATATGAAATTAAAGAAATAAAAAATATAGACTCTTTTGAAAAACATTCTATTTACCCAAACATGAGCCTTGATCATTCTTGAGTGGTGTATAATGTGCCTGAAATGTTAGTACACAAAAAAAAAATATATGTAATACATATGCTAGGAGAAATAAAAATTCAATCAATAATAGTTTTTATCATCAAAATCACAAGATATGGATCGTGGATTGCAACAAGTAATACTTAATACAATTTGGAAATATCTCATATGGATATGCATGGACTTATCAATAAGTGAGTCTAGAAAGAGGGTAAATTGGAATGTGATATTTGCATATTACACTTAGGTTAAATTGTCAAAATAATAGAAGATCATCTAAAAGTAGAACATCCTTAGTTTGGATAAAAATAGAATATATAAAATTATACAATAAGTAGAAACCATATAGCTAAAAAAATTGTAGAATTACTATATGCTAATATTGGACTTTCAATCGGAAGACATTCTAATCTAACCCCTCAACTATGACACCATCAGCACAGTTAGGACTAGACAAGGTGTTATTAATATCCATGCATAGAGAAATGGGGGTATAGGTAAGTTAAAGTGAGTTTTTTTGTTTATTTTATTTTTATTACATGTTTGTGTTAGTTTCTTTCATGATGGTTTATTTCTAGAGTGAATCTTATTATTTATTTGTATGTTTTTACTTATGTAATTTTTCTTGATCATCACACAAAGAATTGTTTTCCACATCAAACTATACAATTTACTTTGAATTATACAATACACATAGATTAGTCAATCAACACTGTTTAGTCAATTTAATAGTTAAAAAGGACTCAATTATTGGTGTTCGTACTATATGAACACATATTTCACACTTTATAAATTATGTGGCAATATCTGTGGTTGATTTTAATTCAGTTTGTATGGGCCGTTAATAGACAGTATGCTGTACGAACACCTATTTATACAAAATGATCCATTTGGTTAAGATCATACTACTAACTCATTAGGATGAATAAAAAGTCAAAGATCCTCTACTATGATACCCGATCATACTAACTAATTTGCCTGCCTATTGAGCCTTTCAGAAGAGATGATTTGTCTTGTTTGGATTGTACTATATGATTCTCTTTATACTGTTTGATTAGGCTATTTTCAATAAATTGATGTAAAAACATTACATTAAATCACGCAATCTTCTTCTAAGCTTTCAAAACCCTCATTCCCTATCGTTAGCATTTTAAATGATCATAAAGAGAGTTAGACTACTTCCATGAAGTTCTTCTCATCCCCTAATGGATAATAGATTCCAAACACAGGATGATGAGGTAGCCATCACCTCTATCGAGATGCCTTGATATTACCCTTACATATCATAAATCAAGAAAATCAAAACTACCAAGTACTAAATATCTTGGCAGGAATCACACTCTAGTTCGTTCTGATACTTACGTTTTTTATTTCACTCAGAATTACTCTTTGAATGCTTTGTAAATCTAAAAATTAATTCTAAATGTATTGCTATGATATCCGATATACATAGAAGGCTAGTAGAAATTTCTTACCAAGACTTCTATAAACTTCTACACCTTTCTACAATTGGCATTAAGCCTCATAATGTTTGTAGTATAGGAGACTATAAGAGAAAAATGGTAAAATTCACTATTAGAAACACCCCGATTAACCAGTATTACCTTCAGTGAGCTCCTTTATTCAAATACTCATGTTGTAGAGCAAGTGCATAGAACTTCAATCATTCCTAAGGCTGGAGATAGAGTAAAAATAACATGATTATTGTTCATTTTTACCTTTTTAAATGACTGGCATAAAATTTAATGTAGCAGACATGATTACTAGACACATAAAAAACCTGACTACCATAAAAATCTTAGAGCATGACATTGCCAAGTATAGCCTCATATACCTTGCACATCCTAAACACTTCCCTATTTACTACACATATAGTTCCATCCACTTCCTTTTTAGTGATAGATGCTGTGGGGTACAACCCATAAAGTAAGATCAAGAGTTTGATGAGGCAAGTGGACCTTCTAGTTCAACACCAACGCTAGGACTAGCTTACCATCAAAAGTATTATGATGCCCTTATAATGCACTTTAATTGATTGGAGATGTGCCTGAAGACTCACATCTAGGGGCCTATTACTCATTGGGATAAGATATAGTTTTAGTTAGAGCAGCAGTAGTAGTAGCACGAGTTCGATCGTGCATGGTTTGGTGAGTAGTTTGCTTAACTTCACCATTACTCTCAGCCACCATCACAACCACCTAATCAAGGACCTTTGCACAAGTAGCTGTGTTTTGTACTTTATAGTTTAGTGGAATGGTGCATATTGAGTTAGACCAAATTCTATACTCCGCTCCCATAGGTTTTTGCAAATATATCATAACCATTCGATCTCTAATTGAATAGCCATAATTGATGTCACATTATCTCATGGCCTCACCTTTGTTTAAGTGTCCAATTAGATGATACAATTTGTAAAGTACATGCACAGCCAACCTAGATGAATATGTAAATCCTTAATCAAGTTGATTTAATTAACATAAAATCTTAGATCATAAAAAATTCATATCTCTTTACCCACTTGACAAAATTGAGTGATTAGAGTCTCCATATATTTAGCTTGGAGAGATAAACAAAGCCGTATTAGATTGAGGTTTAATTTCTAGTAGATTTTAAGTAATTTCATAAATACTCCCCACTATATTTATGAAATTACTTTGCATTAATAGATTTTGTTGAACTCAAATTTTAAAGAGTGATCATTGTGGGTACTTTATGCATCACAAAATTTATTCACATCAATTTGAATTCAAATGAAACATCAATTAGAATTTTATATTGTTAGGTTATTTTTTAACTTAAAATTTAAAATTCAATAACTATGAATCCGTAGGGTCTATAGGAATATGCTTTTATGGATTGTTATATACTATTATAGTGATACTTAGCCACAAATTTGGATCCAATCTAAGATCAAGTAGCCCAATAAGAATTTTCTAAAGTATTGATGTATTTACTTTAAAAATTCATATTAAGCCCTACAGAGGCTTTCATTGCCTCAAATTGGTACAGTTTGACCTTTGGGATATTAATGATTCATCGTTCAAATTTTAAACCAATGGAAATTCATTTGGTCTGTCATATAACAAACCATAAATTCACTTACATAATGACCTTGTGAATTCAAAAAACCATGAAAAATTAAATATAAATCATAAAATTTAATTTAAATTACAGTCAACTTTAAATGATTAATATAATCAAAGAAAAATAAAATCCCCTTGATGAAACATAAAAAAAAGTAATTATAAGTTAAAAGAAAGATTATAACTAAATAAACAATATAATTAAAGTAAAAAAAATCTCAAATGACTTCAAACTTTGTAATCCTCGTTTTTTATCATCTAGGATCTCTGGTGATGATTTGAAGTTGATTGGAGTTGATTTGATTTAAAAAACTTAAAATGCACTAATTTCCCTAATGAAGTAATTCAATAAAAAGGTTCATTTTAGATAAATCATAATTAAAAAAATATAAGTCATAATAAATACAAACTCAAATGCATTGAACTTCATATAAATGTAGAGTTTAATAAAATTCACAAACCTCTAAAATTTAGATTTAAAATTAAAAATCAAACTTTGCTCAAACACCATTAATAAATTTAATACAGAATAATAAAGAATAAAATAAATAAAATATAAGTAGAATATTAATGTAAATGAAAATAAAAATGAAAATAGTAAAATAAATAAACATAAATTAATTAAATAAAATCTAATTTAAATAAATAAAATAAATTAATTAAAAAATAAATACAATTTAAATAAACTTTAAATAAATAAAATAACATACAAAATTAAACAAAAATAAATAAATAAATTTTATGTAGAATTAAGTAATCAAACAAAAATAAATTGAAGAAATTAATTAAAATTAAATAGAAATAGAAATAAATTTCTACTAGAACTTGTTGGTTAATGACTACAAGAACATTAGAGTTATTTGTTACCAAGGTTCCTTAAAACTTAAATTAAAAAACTTGAACGTTTAAAAGGCATTAAGAGAATTAACAACATTAAAACATTAAAACTTAAACTAAATCCTTTACTCTGTAATAAATAAATTTAATATAGAAAACATCAATCACTAATCTAACTAGGGTAAATTTGAACCACATTTCCTAGCACAAACTTTATGCTTTGTTATAGGATAACCAACTCTAGTCTAAGCTAAGGTGTACTTACTTTCTTGCAATTGTTGTGGTTTAATATTATTTTAGTGGGTGTGTGATGATATTAATATTTACTTTCATTACACTCTATGATGTTATATCGATGATTATACAATGCATTGCACTTACACATATTTTGGTACTAACCCATGTAGAGGGTTGAGTCTTTTTTTTTCTGTTCTAAATGTAAATGTAAATTCGTAAAGACTTGTAAATCATTAAGAGTTATGAATGTCTAAATATAAAATTCTTATAGAAAGTATAAGTCAGAAAAAATGTTCTTCTTCTTTTGAAGATCATTTCATTCCATCTATATTTTGTACATATATGGAGCTAGAATATAGAACATTTGAAGACATTTAAATAAGTAAATCATATTTATAAATACATTCATCAGGGTATAGGTATAGAAATCCAAGCTTGTTGTAGGTGGGGCTTAGCCACCTTTAATTTAAAGCAGACCCTAATTTGTATATTATTGCATTTTCCACTTTCTTTCTTTATATTTCTTACTTATACACCTACTACATATAACGTACATACATGCATAGATTGTAAATTGTGAAAAGAAACTACATACTTTGTTTATGTTTCTTTACATTGCATGTGCTTTTTCCTGGACATACACACTATGCTCCAAGATTCTATGGTTTTTGTACTTTTGTATCCCAACTCTTTTACCTATAAATTACATGCATGACATACAATTGGTAAATGGCCATTATGCTACCTGCTTTTCTTAAAAAACTAGTCATTTAGTGTGCATTAATAGCATATTAAAAAAATTAGAGTTAGGGTAAAATGTGTTCTAAATTACATTAGCTAGATGTATTTAAACCCCTAATATCTTTAAATACTTGAATAATTCTAACCCTAAATCCTTGATTCTAGTTTAATTAATAGCTATCTACCTTCAATATATTAGACCTAAAAATCATGGTTTTATAAAAGGGACTAGGTGGTTAGCTGGCTGTCTACTCCAGGAAAACATAAGACTAGATTAAACTTGAGCTTAATTTTTTTTCTTTTCTTCCCCTTAGAAAGGTATCCAATAATCTAATAAATTATAAACTCAAACCTATACTCAATCCTAATCTAAATTTCTATATCCCAACCTTAGAATATGTTAGACTATTTTTAAGGTTTTTCATAGAATCTCAAAACTCTCTACCTTTCATCAATTAACTCTATGTAGAAGTGTTCAGAATTTGAACATTTCCTTTATGGTATGTTAAAATTTAAATCATTGATTAAAAATATTATAAATTCAAAGAAGTTTATTCACCACTTTAACCACGAGTTTTCTCGTGATTCAGTTTAGGATGCAATTAATTATAGGGGTTTTCCTTTATAAGGAACCAAGAACCTAATAAAAAAACTATGCTATAGTTCATTAAAGTATGAAAAAATCTAAGTAAATAAATTTTTATCCTTAGTTAATTTCATTTCAAAAATGGTAAATGAATATTATTTTATCTTTTAGGATGAATAGTATATACTCTATACTGAGTTTGAATATAAAAATAAATTCCATTTATATTATTTAATTATAGTGAAGAATAAGTCTGTCTCTTGAAATAATATGATTTTAGCTACTCAGATTTAATTATAAAATATAAAGTGATACCAATGGCATAATATATTTGTCCACATTCTTCTTTAACCTCATGTGCTAGATTTTAGCTGAATTAAATGTTTGGCATGATCCGAGTAATACTGCCAATAGAACTTGCTCAATTTTATCTCGAAGAATCATTTGATCAAGTTTTACTGATCCAATGGTTAGATAGCCATAGATTTAAAGTTCTCTTCATATTAACCATACATAAACTCTAGGTTGTATAGATTTAAAACTTACCTCTAGATAGAAGTCAATTAATTGGTGTTTTTATTCAAGTAAGTTTGACTATTGAAGATAAACATTTCTCCTTCAGACTATAGTAGTTGAGGAGCAATG
Source organism: Dendrobium chrysotoxum (assembly GCA_019925795.1). Taxonomy (NCBI): domain Eukaryota; kingdom Viridiplantae; phylum Streptophyta; class Magnoliopsida; order Asparagales; family Orchidaceae; genus Dendrobium; species Dendrobium chrysotoxum. Next base: position 39,227,225 of record CM034302.1, read on the forward strand.
GATCAAGATTCGAGTGTTTGGTCAGTGTAAGCTCAGTAGATCTTTGTCGACTTCACACATAATAGTGTATAGAGATATTAGGATACTAGGAATTCTCTCAGGGAGCAATAGAGAATGTTTTGAATCATTTTATAGTGCCCATAGAAGAAATTTGATTATTTATAGGTGGCCAATTCAATTAGGGACAGTCCAATATCTTTAAAGAAACTAACCTATTAAGTTATAGGCCATGTAGTTGGTTATACAATTTATTAGAGCTGAACCAATGAAATTATTTACTATTTATTTTATAAATCTTGCCACCTCAGGTGCGTCAAAGGGTTGGGCTAGCTTTAAGAAATGTCTTGAATTTTAAGGAAGATAATGTGTGCATTAGGTTTGCTTGATTCCTTTTATCCTATAAAATGTTTTAAGTTAGAGTGTTTTTTGCGACTAAGGTTAGCACAGACGGTTAACCTAGGTCATCCCATGTGATGGGCTTGCTAGATTTAAAGATTAGGGTCCCTAAGAGCATATTATATGTATTTTCTTATTTTAATTTATCTAGGATATAGGTTTAAGTTAAGGGAAGGTGCTTAAGGTAACTTGGATTGACCCAAATGGCTAAATAAAGTGGGCTTAAGTGTTGGGCTGGCTTCAAGAAGCTCACCAAATGAATTTGGTTGATGGGTTTAGAGGCCTTGGGCACACCTAGATCACTTGAATTGAAGAAAAAAACTAATGTGGCTAATTTAGTCAACTATGGCTGACCTATTAAATTAGGGTTGACTAGGCCTAAGGTTGGATACAATAGGTTCCAAATGACATTTGGAACTTGTTCGAGGTTGTTTTAGGTTATGTCATGGTCTCTATGCCATGAATCTCATATATGGGCCATTTAGGTTAACTTTAGGCTTGATGGTTGATTTGGGCAACCATGGCCAATCATGGCTATCCAAGGGTCTATTTTGGTTTAGGAATGTACAAATTAATGTTTAAAAAGTATAGGAAGCTTTGGCATGACTTAATTTAACACATGCTTTATTGAAAGTTTATGTTCAAACGGGTCTTTTATATTCAATGTGACCAATCATAGTCAACCAATCTGAATCAAGAATTCATTTATATTTAGGTGTGATTAAGAATAATTATAGAATACCTATGGGTCAAAATTAGGGCTTGGATTGTAATTTATAATATGGTTCATGCATACAAAGGGAGATTTAGGGTTTAAGGGTTTATTTGGTCAAATGTGGTCAACCTAGGTCAACCATGGACCCCAATTGGTTCAAATAATTACATTGATGATTATAAATATGTTTATGCCATTTTTATGAGTTTACAAGGAGGTTTAAGCCTATATGACTTGTTAAGTGGAATGGGATGTGAATATTTAAGTGTTTTAGATTCTTGTGGTGGCTTTAGATTTTAGGGTTTGGAGGGGCATAAGGACTTACAAAATGACTAAGGAGACTCTTATGAGGTGTCTAATTAATATGTGAATGACCAAACACTATTCTAGAGGCTTGACCTATGGTTTTGAGCAAGCTAAAGATTTCCCTAGAAAAGGGAAATCTAGGGCTTTTTGGGTTTAGATTTTGAACTAGATTTTTTATGATTAAATATTGAAGATGATAGAATAATTTAAGGTGATTGAAAGTCATTGAATGATTGAATTTGTTTGATTTTAGAAATTGAACCAACATGATTAAGCATAATAATGGTAAGATTGATGTTGATTGAACATGAATGAATGATTAGAAATTGATTAAACCATTAATTATCATTGACAATCACTTAATGATTGAATTTTATTGATTGAATGTCATTGAGTGGAAACTTTGACTTGCGTTTAATGATTGAATTCAAGAGATTAATCATTTAATTGATATGATTAAAGTTGATTGGCTAAATTTTACATGATTGACTAACTACCACTAAATGGTTTAAAATTATTGAATGATTGAACGAGCTTTAGTGACTACTAATTAAATCATGATTGGAGTTTTAGTGATTGAACACTACGACTCAGCATAGTGATTGAATTGAGTGTAATTGAAGGTTGAACATGAAAGGTATTTAATTTGAAATGAATTGAATGATTCAGAGTGATTGAATGATTGACCACATATAAATTTAAGGTTAAAAAATGGACCCCCAAAAGGTGTTATAAACATAAAAGGTAAATAGCAAATGTTGACTTTACCCAAAGAAATCAATAGAATCAAAATAGATTTATTTGACATACCTGAAACGAAATGATCCTAAATAAGCAACCTAAAATGAAATGATCCTAAATAAGAAAATTTACCCAAGGAACAACGGGTAGGGAAATCATGCCAATTAAATAGATTTATTGTTGCAAATATGCTTGAAAGAGAAATCTATCCCAAAGTAATGAATTTAGACGTATATTTAAATCGAAGGAAGAAAAATCCAAACCTTGAAGTGACCATATCAAAATCGTGATGGAGGTTTACTCGATACTCACCTTACCATATGAAAATAGTGAGAAAGAATTAAAGGAAGATTTTGGCTTCATTTAGGATGGCTTTCTTACTACTTCTTAAAGCAACTTTCTAGTACAATAGTTTTAATTTTTGTACTAGAAAGTTGCTTTAAAAAGCAGTAAGAAATACATCCCAAATGAAGCCTTAATGTTCAATTGACCATATCAAAATAGTGGGATAGAAATTTCAGAAGATCTAATGTCCTCTTGACCATATCAAAAAAGTGGAACATAAATTAATGAAAATATAATGTCTATTAGACCATATTGAAATGGCAGACCAAAATATAGAAAGATGTCAAAAATTCTTCTAACCATATAAAATGGAATAGAGAACAACTTGATGCTCACCTAACCATATCAAAATAGTAAGAAAGAGATTTACACCAAAATGGAAGGTCAATCCCAAACAAGAAAATTTAAATGGTAGATTAGGAAAATACTAGGGATTGTATTACGCAATCAATCATAATTTAAAAGGAAAAAATATCATTGGGCAAACTTATATGAATGCTTAATAACAAAAATTTATTACCTAATGGGAGATTTATCCCAAACAAGCAGATTTAAGAATGATCTAATGGGAGGTCGCTCCCAAATAAAGAAATTTAAGGATGTTTAAATGGGAGATTTATCCAACAACAACAACAACATCAACATCATCATCAAGCCTTTATCCCACTACATGGGGTCGGCTACATGAATCCTTTTCTAACCAAGTCTTTTTAGATCTACCTCTACCTTTCTTAACATAAGTCAAATCTAAGACCTCTACTTTCCTAACCAGGTTATCGGGAGGTCGCCATTTTATGTGACCAAACTATCTGAGGAGACTCTCTCTAATCTTATCTTCCACTGGAGCTACTCCAACCTTTTCACAAATATGCTCATTTCGTATCCTACCTCTAAGGGTAAAGCCACTCATCTACCTGAGCATCCTCATCTCTGCAACACTTAACTTAGAATTATGCTTCCCTTTTAATGGCCAACATTCAGCACCATAAAGCATTACAGGTCTCACCACCATCTTATAGAATTTTCCCTTAAGTTTGAGTGGTACATTTCTATCACATAATAAGCTCGATGCATTCCTCCACTTCAAACATCCAACTTGGATTCTGCTGATAATTTCCCCATCTATTTCACCATCACTCTGAATAATAGGTCCAAGATATCTAAAACGTGTACTCTTATTAATGACTTGATCGCCTAAAGTCACAAGCTCCTTACTAGGTCTATTATTACTAAAATTACAGTCCATATATTCTATTTTAGATCTACTCAAGCAAAAACCTTTAGACTCTAAGGTTGACCTCCACAATTCTAATTTACCTTCAACTCCCTCTCTTGTCTTATCAATAAGAAGAATATCATCAGCAAAAAGCAGACACCAAGGTACATCCTCTTGCAAATGTTTAGTGAGAACATCCATGACTAAAGCAAAAAGAAATGGGCTTAAGGCTGATCCTTGATGTAATCCAACCGAAATAGGGAAATACTTGGTCAAACCACCTTGTGTTTGAACACAAGTAGTAGCTCCTGTACATGTATCTTTAATGATTTGAATATAAGCATTATTAACTCCTTTGTTTTCAAGAACTCTCCATAGCACTTCTCTTGGAACTTTATCATATGCTTTTTCTAAATCAATAAATGTCATATGTAAATCCTCCTTATTCTCTCTATATTTCTCCATCAAACCTCTTAATAAATGTATGGCTTCCATAATAGACCTACCCGGCATGAATCCAAATTGATTTTGAGAAACATTAGTATCACGCCACAACCTATGGTCCATAACTCATTCCCATAGTTTTAAAGTATGACACATTAACTTGATTCCACTATAATTCACACAATATTGTGCACCACCTTTATTCTTAAAAATAGGGATTAACACACTCATTATCCACTCATCTAGCATCTTTTTAGTCTTCAAAACAGTATTAAAAAGTTTAGTAAACTAAGAAATTCCTTCATCTCCTAAGCATTTCCACACCTCTATTGGAATATCATCAGGTCTAGCAGCTTTTCCACACTTCATTTTCTTTAAAGCCTCTCAAACTTCGGTTTTACTAATACGTCGATAAAAATAGAAATCTTTATTTTCATTTAGGGTGCTAAGGTCACTACAGTTAGTTTTTTTTCACATTTTTCAATAAAAAATTTAGCAAAATATCTCATCCACTTTTCTTGGATGAGAAAAGTAGAGGGTTGCATTAGGTAGTTGACAGCTAGCGTAAAACTTGTCAATAATAATGATATGAATCTTTTAAGAAATTGTGTTAATATTAGGGCGTCCTCTGGAAGCAACGAGTTATATGGCCTGAATACAGTGACAAGTGTGCAAGGGCCACCGTACCTTCGCCCGAGTGTAGTATTAAATAGGCAAGGGTTCCCACATCAAGGATGGATGTGGGCAAAGAAGCTAGTCCATGAAACTAAAATTAGGATAGGAACTTGGAATATAGGTTCTCTTACAAGAAAATTAATGGAATTAATAGATATCATGATTCATAGGAAGATAAATATTCTGTACATTCAGGATATTAATTGGGTTGGAGAGAAGGCTAAGGAGATTGATAGTTAGGTTTTAAACTTTGGTATTCAGGTAAGAGTCATACTAGAAATGGTGTAGGCATGATTTTAGATAAGATTTGAAGGATAATGTTATAAATATTAATAGAATTAGAGAAAGAATTATAGTTTTAAAGATGGTTGTTCATGCTGAGATTGTTAACATTATAGGTGCTTATGCTCCTTAAGTGGGTTTGGATATGGGTTCAAAATTAAAATTTTGGATTGACTAAATGGGAGATTTATCCAAAATGAATAAATTTAAGGTGGATTCTCAAATAGGAGAGCTATCCCAAATGAAAAAACTTAAACGGTCAGATCAGGACAATACTATAAATCATATTACCTAATCAACAAATGTTTAAAAGGAATGGATATCACTATGGGAAATTTATGTCAATCCTTAAGAACAAGCATTTATACCTGAACGAGAGACATATCCCAAATAAGTAGATTTATATGGTCTAGTCAAGAAAATACTAGGGATCGCATTACCCAATTAACCAAAGGTGAAAAGGAAAGAAAGTAGCTAAGGAAAACTTATATCAATCTTAAAGAACAAGCAGGCAATTTAAAGTAATCACTAGGGAATTTAAAATTCATTAGTTTTATTCTTATTCTCTATATCGAGTTTCGTTATTTAGGCTCAATTCACTATAAGTCTTTAAAAAATTTAGGAAATTTGTATTAAAAATTTCTTTCATTTATTTAAAACTTCTTTTACAAATTTATCCATCATAATATTACTTGAGATATAATCCATTTATGGGCAACATAAGATAATCTCCTTTACAATCAACCAATTACTAGAATCCTCCTTAATAGAATTTCTCCACCACAAATGGACCTTCCCACAACAGCTCAAATTAACCACCCTTCTTTGGATGGGCCAAAATAGTTTGTAGAACTAGGACCATGTCTCTTGCTTGGAAAGGTACTTTGATGAACCATTTCGTCATGAACTTGAATCAAGCATGCTTTATACAACTCATGGCAACCCCTTCTCTTCTAACCCTTTGAGCACTTCTAACTAGAGTTTGGCATTCTATTCTATTATTATTTCATAGTTTAATACAATTTATAGAGAAGAAGATTGTACCTCTGTAGGTAGAATAACCTTTGCTTTAAAGACTAAAATGATTGGCATGGACTAGGTTGGATTTAGATATGTGGTTCGATATACACACAAATCTTCTCCCAACTTCTCATACCATTAATGCTTGTTATAATCAAAGATATTCTTTAGAATTTATACCAATATTTTTTTTAAGACCTCAGTCAATCTATTTTTTAGATATTATTCAATGAGTAACACCAAATTGATATATGAAATGATCTTTAAAGATATTTATGATATGATATGCCTTAAATTTTCTTTATCGAGCTATATCTACCATTTAGAGAAGTAATATGTTACTGTAGTAATAAACCTTTGACCTTAAGAAAATGGAAGTTCAATCAGACTAATAATATTTGTACCCCAACATTCAACAGGCCATGAAGCAATGGCTAGATGCAACAAATTTAGTAGTTAATGCAGAACAAGATCATACACTTGACACTGGTAATATTGACATCCATTATTCATATCGTCTTCTATCATTGATGGCCAATAACATCCCATCCTTTTAATCAACTTAATTTTAGGCCTTGACTATTGAGCTTCATAAAATCTAATTTTGAGTTTCTTATTTTCTTAGAGAACATAGCCACATCTGATAGAACAATCTTCGATATACTGTACCATAGACTAAGGTATACGATAGAGATCTTCTTTTGGTTTATTTTGCAATAGATTTACCTTGAGAGATATTTCTTTCTCACAAGTAGTTAATGAAGGGTTATCTTCATTCTACAACTTCATCATCTACAATTTGAATAATCTTTAGCTCAGTTGGGAATTTTTTATTTATGTATTCCAAATCTATGGGCAATAATATCTTATGACACTGTGTTTCCTTAGAAAAAGAATCTTCATCTATGTAACCTAATTAGTTAGTGATCTTTTTTAGAGTGACCACCATAGAATTTCTTTAATGTGGTTGTGGGAAAAAATTTATACCAACCGATTGGAATTATGATTCTCTAATCAAGTATGTATAAATTAACAACTTACCATCTCAAATGATAGACTGATGCTTGACTATTAATTTAATAACATAAATTGATATTATTTTCAAAATCAAATTTAACATAAAGAATATATTATTCATCTTGAAGGATAAAATGATATTCACCTATCATTTTGAAAAATCTTTAATGTCAATCAAAAGATTTTCCTTTGCTTTACGAGTTAAAACAAGTTTTTTACTGGGTTCTATGTCTCATGTAGAGCCAAGCCTCTATATTTAATTACATCCCAAGATAAATCTTGAGAAAACTCTTTATTAAAGCGGTGAATAGACTTTTAGATTTGTAAAGTTTTGATTAAGATTTTGGGTTTTGATCGATATATAAAATAAGAAATGTTTAATATCTTAACACTTCTTTGTAAACCTGTAGAAGAATGGTAGAGAGTGTTTAAAGTTCTGGAAAACCAAAAACACTATAACTTACTTTCTGGTTTGACTTTATAGTTCAGAGCAGGATGAAATTTAGATTTAAGTTTAGAATTTAGTAGAATATTAGATAACCCTCTGAGAGAGGAAATATAAATTGTATACAAATTTAGACTTACATTTTCTTGAAGTGGAAAGCTAGTTAACCACCTATGCACATAATTTTAAAACCATGTATTTTAGTTCTATTATATGTAAGGTATATAACTATTATTAACTAGAATCAGAGGTTTAGGTTTACACTTTAAATCTAGAATTTGAATGTGTTTAAGGTTTAATTACATTTAACTATTGCAATTTGACATAACTTTACCCTAGTCTCTAAGTTTATTATAATTTTATAAATTTATTTCATTTCCCAATTTTCAAGAAAATTTGGTTGTATAACATCATTATACCTCTAAGGAAAATAATAACAGCCCCATCACTTAGGCCCTACAAGTTTGTGAGGGTTGTTAAACCCTAAAGAAGTAGTCCTGAGGCTAACCAAGAGGCGGGGGGGGGGGGGGGGGGGGGGGGGGGGGGTGAATTAATTATATTAAAAATTCTTTAATAAAATGAAAAATTGAAAACCCCTTGATGCGGAAGTAGATCGGTTTCATAATAACAAAAATTTTAGAGATTTCAAACATAGAACAATTCACAGAAAAAAGTAGAGAAGTAAATACAAAGAACACATCAGAATTATAGTGGTTTAGTCAACTTGACCTACGTCCACTCCCCAGAAACCTCCTTTCTAGGTATTACACTAAAAATAGTGTCTCTCCTTTTGCCCCCACAGCAAGGCGGAGAAGCCCTTACAAAATCCTTCCACCGATCTAGTGAGGCAGAGTTCCTTGAATCTTTTTACTCCCACCTGGACTAGGCAGAGAACTTAGAAATCCTTTTACTACCTCCTGGAGTAGGCAGAGAACCTTGGAATACTTTTACTCCCTATTGGAGTAGACAAAGAACCCAGATCTAATGCTGATGAAAGTCTACCCCAAAGCCACAAAGGAAATAGGTAAGCAGCTTGAAGAAGATAGTGGAAACCTAGCTTGGAGTATCCTTTATGAATCCCTCATAACTCGCCCCACAAGGATCTCTCTCTCTTGAGCTCTCCTCTTCCTTCTCTAATCTCTCATCCAAGACCACTCAACAGCAAAAGATTTTTCTCAAGACCAAATGAGAGCTTAAATGGAGAGCCTCCAAAGGAAGCCCTAATTTTTAATTTTCCATCAAAGATCATCTAGTATGATCATGAGATCATCCTATACGATTAGTACAAAATAGTACATTCAGCCAGTACGAACTGCTTTGGTATATATAATAAATTTAAGTATTTGTATGGATTATCCCGTATGATCTTTTGATCATCCTAAATGATTAGGTCACGAGTTTTTATTGATCAGTCAAAACTATAGCTGACGATTAAATATCATCCCATCCAACAATCAATTCATCCGGCATGAAGGAGGGGTATCATCCAGGATGATTAGTTGAAATATTATGATTTTCATCCTGTACGATGGGTGACAATTAAATATCGTACCATGTAGGGAATTATTCATATAGTATGATCATCTCCGATTGTTCTATATGGTGTGATTGTTCCGTTTAACCATAATTAGTCACCTAATCACTAGATCAATTTAGGCAAGATTGTCATAAATCCTCCAATATGATATTGATCGTACTGTACGATTAGAGTAAAACTTGTACATTAAGAAAATTGCCTAAATTGTGATTGGCAGCTATTTCTCATGTCTATTAATCATCTTATATGATCGTAATCATCTAGTATGATTAGTTAACTAATCTCACTTAACAATGGGTTCCCTAATTAGGGTTTTCTCGATAAATGATCATCCAATATGATATATATCATAGTTTATGATTAGTTCAAAAACATAAAAATTTTTCTAACTCATCCCCCTGAGTGTGTGTGTGCAAGGTTACTTAGCTTTGGGTCTACTAGATATATGACTTGACTCTAGAAAGATAAATGGTATATTAAAATTAAAATTATAGACAGACTCAACCCTAGTCTACCCGATCTTGAGCTGATTGGCGTTGCAAGTGAACTTATGGCCCTAAAAGATTAGTGAGCTTAGCAAAAAAAACATATATGTAATCATAACAGTGATAAGAAGACAATAATTTTTGTTATCATCAAAATTATAATCTTTGGACCCAGATTTGCAACATGCCCTACATCCCTTATTATTATCATGTGTATTAGGCTAGTGTATATTATAAAAATTAAAAAAACCTTCTTGTAAAAGGTGTTCAGGTATGTAAACTACATCATTTTTTATCTAATATATGTATTGATGCAAATGTAAGCGTAAAATATGTCACAGAAACCTAAGAAAAAAATCTACCCATCTAATGCAATCATATACCACCTAAGGAATGTAATATATTAATATATGAAGCAATATTAAGAAAAAATATTTATTTATTTTCAAAAGAATATAAAGTAAAAGATTGGGTCCATTATAAAAGTAAGTTGGCCCTCCTCACCACAATAAAATTCCATTTCTACACCTATAAGAATATAGATTTAAATGTGTTTGCTTTTTTAGTATTCCAAAAGTGAATGCTTTCCATTTGGAGTTCAAAATGTGTATTAATGGTCATGGGTGCATGAATTATGTTTATGCTATGGGTTGAAATATGCTTACATTTTCTTTAATATGTAATACCCGCTAAATATACAAGTACACGTGTCAATTAAGTAATAAAGTGAATTTAGAGAGTGTTACCCTATGAGGAAGTGTTCTTCTAACATGCAAATGAACTAATATTGCCTACTATAGCTACAATGTTTATCCTATTGAATGAAAATAAGGGTTGAGATTCTATCTCCATGGTGAATATAAAAGAAAAGATAAGAAACTAGATGAATAAATTTTTTGGACTAATGACTATGAAATACCTAAGTTTTTCTAAGTAGACTCTTCTATGTTTGATGTGCATCAGAGCATATGCATCCCAAGATGTTGGTCGAGCTTGTAAGGATGTGAAGGGAGGTTTATGCCCTTTCTACAATTATTACATCTCCACAAAACCTAGTATACTAAAAATTCCATATCTAATTATGCAAGACTTCCATTCTAATACTCCTAATTATTTCAATATTCCTCCATTGAGTCAATTTATCACACTGAATTTTAACTACACACATGAATATTATATGAATTAAATTATGAATGGGAGATAATGAAAGTATTCATAAATCATTCAAAGCACAAGAGTCAACATTAGTTTTTGTAGAGGATTTACATTATTAGCCTGAAACTAGGAAATTAGGCAGCTATGGAAATAAAAAAAAGCAAACTAGATTTCATTGCTTATATATAAGAGAAAATACTAGAGTACAAGTGAAATCATATGTCTCATGGATTGTACAATACACTCTCCACACTCCTTCCTCCTTAAAATGTCTGATTGCCTAAAAATAAATAAGCTGACAATCTCCAAATGAAGTATCTTTCATAGTTCTGGCCACCCCCCTCCCCATGACTTTACTCTAAGAGGCACTATAATTAAACCCTCAAGACTTATTTGAAATTATAATCCCCACTAAATTTATAACTCTGACAGAACTCTCCAAATAAAAGGTGTAAAAAACTATTTATATTAAGTATAAAAATATGCTCAGGAGCCGCAGTGCATGATATGATGATGCCATGGTGTTATAGAATATGATAGCACTTCAATTCTATTGGGCTTGCTCTACTGTGGTGTTGGACTGACTATGTGAGGTAATTAGATAAAATGGTGTGTTTTTTCCCGATTCATCATCTCTCCATCTTTCATCAACTGCTCCATTTTTCATCAACTACTCCATCGTAGCATGCCAAAATTTTAGTGCTATAGCCATTGACTGTGTAATCTGGTGCTACGACATTGTATAGTTTGGCACTCTTATGCGCAAATTCTTGAGATTCTGACACTGCAGTGTTAATTTCTTACATTGAGGCATTGTGAAGCGTTGTAGCCCTGATCTTGGCTCTATGGGGGCATTGAATTAATTATCATTTTCCTTAAGGCTTTGGCTCTACATTTTATTGATCTAGCATTGGGGTGTTGTGGATCTTACGACTTTGGTAGGTCTAGCACTGCAGTGCTGGTTCATCACTTGTAATTTATTTTCCTTTTCTTGAGACATTCCCACATAACAATTACTAAAAATAATATTTTTATAGACATTTAAGATAGTAAAACACTACACATTTTACACTTAATATATATATATATATATATATATATATATATAAGCACACACAATAGAATCTCTTGTAACACTTTTATATTTAAAGATTAATCTATCTTTATAAAAAATCTACACTATATATTTACATTTACACTTTACACTTTACATCTAAACTTAACATTTACAAATTTCAAGAAGAAAACACTAACTCTAAATGAACTTACGTAAATGCAAAAAACTAGAAAAGTAAGGTGCAATGCAAGAAAAGTAAAAGTGCAATGCATGTATGACATTCCAGAATACAAGAAAGTAAAAGAAATAGAGTAATAAAAACCTTCCAAGCATGGCTTACAAATCACACTAAAGAGACGAAAAAGAACACCAACCTAACCCTAAATAGAGTCAATTGTCTTAGAAAATAGACATAAAGTGTGTGCAAAGCTATGTGTCTTGGGTATGTCTTAGTTTTATTTTTTATTTATATTGTCTATAAGTTAAATTTATTTGTTTAATAGGCCAAAGGGATTTAATTTAGGTTTATGTTTTAAGGACTTAATGTTTTATGTTTTATTAAAATGCTTTAAGTGTTTAAGTTATTTAGCTTTAGGTTTTAAAGAATAATTGTGATTAATAACTCTAAAGTTATTGAAATCATTAATTAACAAGTCCTAGGCACATCATTGTAATACATTTGTTACCCCGTAAAGGTTAAAGCAAATGCATAGGGTCCCTTCTTCTAATTCGGTATTTGATTTATTTATGTTTTAAAGAATACTTTAATTAATAAGTTAAAAGCTTGAAACTCTTAATTAACAAATCCTAAGCTTTCAAATTAATACATTTGTTTCCCCTAAGGGATAAAACAAATGTATATAGCCTTCATGTTTATTTATGTTTAATCCATTTATTTAGTATAATATGTAATTAATTTGAATTGAATCAGATTTATCATTTAAGTATATTTTTTATTTTTATTTTATTTATATTTATATTTAATCTTCTCTAATTTTTATTTTATTTATTAAAATTTTAATTTTGAAAATTTATTTTTATATTTATTTTAACATTTATTTAACTTCTTTCATAGTTTAAGTTTTTTTAATCAATTTGTTTTGAAACTTTTGATTTAATGCTTTAGTTATATCTTAATGATTTTCATTTAACTTATTTAATTTTGATTTATTTGAGTTTTTCTTGAAATTAATTTAATTTAATTTTAATTATTTAACTTATATTTTTTAAATTGATTTATGTTTCTTTCTTTAAATTAAATTAATTTATTTTTTTATTTATCTTTTTGTTTATGCTGACTAATTTTATTTTTACTTTTATTTATATTTATTTATCTATTTCTTTTATTTATTTATTATATACTTTATTATTCTTTTACCCTTTATGAGTGTATTAACCAAAGTTTGACTTTCCATTTTAATTTAAAATTTTAGAAGTTTACTACTTTTATTAAATTCTATGTTTTATTTAGAGTTTCATACAATTTAGTTTATGTTTTTAGTATTTTTAATTCTTTTGTTATGATTTTTCTAAAATTAGTCCAATTAATGAGTTATTTCTTTCAAGTAATTAGACTAAATTTTATTTTTGAACCACATCAAGTCCAATCAACTAGAAATTATCATAGAAGGTTATAAATGTTCTCAAATAATGATTACCAAAATTAGCAGCATTTTGTGAATTTATTTTTATTTTTATATATTATTATGTTTATTTATTAAATTTTATAATTTTTAATTAATTTTATTTTTAACTTTTATAAGAAGATTTTATTTAACTTTTCTAATAGGGGTTGTACTTTTTCCATGAATTTTTATTCATTTAAAGTTTAATGCAATTTACTTTAAATTTTATGATTTAAAATAATTTTAAATGATTTATTAAAATCCTTTTTTAGTTAAAATCCACCGACGGGCATGAACATTAATTTAAAAAAGAGGTTACAAGTCCTTAAGGGAGGCCTTTAGCTCAACACTACTCAAAAGAGCTACAAACCAAAAGAAAAGAAAACATAGGATCGAAGCCAGAGGCCCTGTCTAAGCACCCATATAAAAAATCCTAATAATATTCTAGGTTGGCTAGGAGCCATTACACAAAGAAAGGAGAACTAGAAATCCTCATCTTGCCCATTCTCCTTACAAAAAGAAATGCCCTGCATAAGACTGCAAAGAAACCTATAACTTGCAAAAGGAAATATCTATAAGGCCAAATGATGAAACATAAATTTAAGGAGATAATAAAAAAAAAAGAAATATAAATTGCAATATTGTAGCCACCTAATAACTAGATCCACCGGAAGATAGAAAAATAGAAGTGAGGAATAGAATAAAGTAACAAGTTGGTTATGATATTACCCATAAGATTATATTTATTAAAAATTAAATTGGGCCAAAAATACCCTCTACTAATTCTACAATCCTCAAACATGACAAAACTAGCAGAGAAATTATCTCAAGAGGCCATTGATAAAGCATAGAGGAATAGCAATCATAAGAGATCTCAATAGTAAAGAAGCACCTAACATGGTTAGAACCATCCAATAAGAAGGTCATCCTCAAAATGGAATAATAGAAATGAAAACAAAATAGAGCATAAGATTACCAAAGGAATCAACATAGAAGTCATAGATAATAAACATATAATATGGTCATAAATACGTAGAAAAAGCTCTGAGGTCCACATTCCACCAAAATAAAAAAGGAAACAACAAAAAAGCCACATGAATCTTAGCCACAACATAACCTAGCATAACATCAGATATAACCCAAGGTAGCCCAACCCAACCAAGCAAAACAAACCAACAATAATACCCACCATAAATAACAAGATAGAGTCTCAACCCATGATAGGTAACAAAAAAACCCAACAACACAAAAGCATAAATGTCCACCAACCTAATACCACAACAAGCTAGTCGCCAATAAGATAACATCAAGAATAAAACATAACCCAAAACCATGGTATTACAACCATAAATAGACAACTTATACAAATAGAATGCCAAAATAGGCTTGAAACCACAATCCCAACTAACTTGAGAATAAGTGCTCGAGAAAATATAGAGATCATTCAAATAAAAATTAAAATATAGCTAATAAGACCAAAAAAAAAACCAGTAAGAGGTTAGGCAATGCCATCTCAGACGTGTAGAATTTGTAAGGAAATCATGGAGAATACTCAAATGTTTCCCTAATCTAATCCAAAACCAATCCAACCACAATAGGAAAACATAATAGGAGGAGAATGAATTAGACTAGATAGATAAGAAAGAGGACATATTAACCACCATAACCATAATGTAAAAAGAGCACTACACCCACAAACTAATAATAGAAATTAAGGTACAAGAGCTTCTAGTTAAGCACATAGCTAACAAACAACTATAGTAAAGTAGGAGACAAAAATCCTAGAACCAACACAACAAGTGGCCAAAGAAGCCAACCTCCAAATTTCACCACTGAACATCCCAACCAACATAGTCACAACTTTTTGAAAAGACACATCAACAAAACTAAAAACCCCACAAAGGACTAGTAAAGGATTAGATGAGCAACATTCTAGCATAAACTGATTAACCAAAGGATTCCAAATGTCAGATATGTAAAGCGAAAGGCACAACCTAAGCCAATGTAAAATAGCAAAAAGTTTAGCATAAATAATAGAGCACCTATGTAAAGGTTCAGCATTGACCATAATGGTGTTACCAAAAGAATCCTTAATATTACCACCACAATTACACCCACTATTTTTCACAGGACCATTAACATTCAACTTAAGAGTATGCATTTTAGGCTTAATCCAATAAACCAACTTGGGCTCATCAATAGGATGATTAACATTCAAAGAGATACAAAAATTTTGAGCCACAAAGTAAAATATTTGAAATTCATAATAATCATAAATATGTCATTAAAAGGCTTCAAAACATTATCTTTGATTTTACTAATAATATGCTAGTGCTCATGGAAATTTTATTAAAAAAGGAATCATTTCTGGCAAGACATACAAACCACATAACAAGGGAGGGAATCACATTCTTAATATGGCCTTTCAAATTAATATACCACTTATTGAGCGTGTTAGGAATAGAAATATTACCACAGAAGTGATTAGTTCTAAAAGTGTCATTGAAATAAATCCAAACTTTAGTTGCAACAGGACCTGAAATTAAAACATGGTGCATTTTCTCAATATGGGAACAACATTGACGTCTGAAGGGTAAACAAAGCCTTTACCCAATAAATTATCATCAGTAGGAACGAACCTGTGCATAACTCTCCAAATGAAAACAATAATGAAAGTGGCAATACTTTTATGCTAGATCATGAAAAACACCTATTAAATAGAATTTTTGATTCTAAAGGAATTCCAAGCCTTTTTTAATCTAAATTTACTAGTGTTGGAAAGCTTAAATAATAAATAGTCATCAAAGTCAACATTTTGAGGGATATTTAAAATTTGATTAACCACAGACTCAGGAATCACATCAGCTAACTTATTATAATCCCAAATATTACCATCAATAAAAAAAGCTCACTTTGATTGAAGAAGTGGAGTTAGTGTTTCGTAAAGAATCAATGGAAGAGGAAACTAACCAGTGATCATGCTAGAGAAAAAATGTTACTACAACCCAAACCCCATTGGATGTGGTTTTTGATTCCCATTTGATGTTGCATTACCTTTTCCAAACCATAGAATCACCATTATTATAAAAGCACATGGTAAGATGTTTGCCAATACAATACTTACCCATCATAAATCTAGCCCAAAGGCTTTGTTTAGTAAATAATTGAAACTATAATTTAATGGAAAAATCATGAGGCAATTCAATCATTCTTTCACACCCCAAGCCACCTTCCTCCAATACCCACAACATTTAGTCCAAGTAGACCAGAGTAATTTGGATTGATTGGAGGAACCACTCTAAAAAACTTATTGAACAATCTCTCAAGAAGGTTACTAATTAAAAAAGTAGGTTGAATAGTTTAAAAATATAAATAGGTAGGAAACACAAGACACTCCTAATAAAAGCCATTCTCCCGCCAAAAGAAAACAATTTAAATTCCTAGGAATTCAAACATCTTTAAAAAGTTGAAATAAGATTATCAAAGAGAAAGGACTTCTTCATACCTTTAAAAAAAGGAACAACCAAGTAATTAGTAGGCAAAGTAGTTTGCATAAAACCATCAATGCATTTAATATTACTAGTGCGGTCGTGAGACATCATTTTAGAAGCAATAAAGCAACTCTTGTTGTTGTTGAGAAAAAGGCCACTAGTAATCTCAAAATTTTGAAGAAATATCATAAGAATATTAAGCATATTTAAAGGAACATTAGAAAAAAATGATAAAATTGTCAACAAAGATGAAATAAAAAGTAGGAAACCACCCAAAACCTTATAGGCTAAGTTAGGGTGATTATCATAAAGATTAATAATGCCTTTCGAGAGATATTCAGCACCAATGATAAATAAGGTAGGAGAAATGGGATCACATTGTCTTAACACTTGGAAAGACTTGAATAAAACCTTGCTTTTACCATTAATAATCATAGACAAATAGTAACCTTCGATGCAATTTATGATAAGACTGATAGAAAGAAAATTAGAACCAAATAATTATAAAATGTTGTTGATAAAGCTCCAAATAATGTTACCATAGGCATAAGCAACATCTAATTTAAGGATAATATTACCCCCTCTCATCTTGGTGTTAACATCATGAAGAATCTCTTGAGTAAGAAAGATATTATCCAAGATAGATCTCCCCTTCAAAAAATTTGTTTGAAAAGGAGAGATAATTTTAGGAAAAAAAGAAGCTAAGTGACTCAATAAACTTTTAGAAATAAGCTTGTTAAAGGAGCAAAGATTAACAAAAATCATTAATAGTAACATTCTTCTTAGGGATAAGAACAATGGATGTAGAAAAGAAGATTTTGGGGATAGTGTTACCAGCAAAAAAATCCAAAATCGCCTCTTATAATTAGACACTAATAAAATTCTAGGCTTTTTGAAAGAATTTAGTGGTGAAAACATCTGGCCCAATCACAGAATTTGTGTTCATGTAAATAACAATATCCAAAACCTCTTTAAGCTAAGCAGGTCAGGATAAATTTTTGTTATCCTCCTTATAAATAACATAAGGGATAAGATGTGTATACTCAATAGGATGAGGTGTAAAATATTTATTAAGTAAGCTAGTAAAATGATCCACAACCAAATTAATAATATCCTTAGCATCCTCAAGGCTAGTCCCATTAGCAAGGGAAATCTTATGAATGAAATTATTGGCTCTATTGTTTTTAACAAAGACATTGAAATACTTAGTATTACTACCACCCCCTATAAGATACTTTAAGGCTACCTTTTGTTTCCAAAAACCTCCTCTTAAGCTTGGAATTTAAGAGGGAGTTCTTAGCATCTTCCAAAAATTTAAAGTTTTCATCAGTACGAAGAAGTTAATAGTTGAGCTCTGAGGAAATCACCTTGTCTTTAGCCACCAAGATATTAGTAAAAACTTCTTTTAAAATATTCTTGTTCCACCAATTAATTTTGAACTTTAACCTTTTCACCTTACGCCATAATTTGTTTATAACATGAAAGGAATTATCAAGATGAAAAGGAGCTTGCCAATTGTTCTAAACCAAGTGCAAAAAGACTTATCAAGGAGCCATGTGTTCTGAAATTTGAAGTTAGGAGGAGGACCTCCATGAAGTAGCTTGATACCAATAAGGAGAGGAGAATGGTCCGTAAGGGTTCTACTAAGATGCTCCACATATGTACCATTAATAGAATGAAGCCAAATTTTTTTTAAATGACACAATCCAATCGTTTCCATAAACTACCATGATTAAAGTGAAAGAGTTCCCATAAAATCCAGCATCAACTAAATTGCAATCCAAATTCATGTTGTTAAAATCCTATATAGACTGGTAGACAGGGTTAGCACCACTAATCTTTTCAGAAGAAGAAGATATAGTATTAAAATGTCCGCCTATAAGCCAAGGCAAAGATGCCATGGTACGAAAGGTGGAGAGTTGATCCCAAAGAGACCTTCTAACAAAAAAAGAAGAAGCATACAAAAATGAGGCAAAACATTTAAACTAAAAAAACTCAATGTGGCATAGAATCACTTGAGTGAAATCACTAATAACATTAATGACCACAGGGTCTTTCCAAAACACCAAAATCTTATTAGTGGTATTAGCCAAACCATGATGAAAAACCAAAAATTGTGTAGTAGACACCAAGCTATCATCAAGAATTAAAAATTCTAGCAAGACTAAAATAGAAATATTGTGAATACGAAAAAGGTTCTTAACCCTAATCCTATAAGAGGGATAACCAATTCGCCTAACATTCCAAATAATATATTTAAACATTAACAAATAAGTTATCGTTAGTTTGAGACCAAGTGCTCGTATGAGATTATAAAATTAGGTTTTTATTTTTCTTGTACTTCATTCCTTCGACTTTAGTAAATCCATTATCACTATCCTCTAAAACCTGTATATTAACCAAATTATCATTTCCTCAACAAAAATATTTTGAGGCCCAAAATAACTAGTTTTAAAATTAACCAAATTATCAACATTAATTGAGGAATTCAAGGGAGACTTATTACCAAATTCATAATTGGAAATAGAAATCAATTCTCCCTCTTTCACATTATACTGCATAATAAGAGATGGAGCATTAGTAACATTATCTCGAAAATCATCTTTATCAGAATTTATGCATTAAAATTCAACTTGATTTTTGTCAAAACCAAAAGTCATCTAGGATGAAGCTAAAATATTATTATGTTCAAGATAAATGACAACAAATTGATCATTAATAGGAATAACAATAGTATTGGGTTGAAAATGATCAAGTAGATTGGGAGAAATATCCAATTTCTTCATAAATCCTGATGGTATATTATTAATATTACTCTCAAGAAATTTGTTACCATTGACATGATAAACCTCCGAAGACTCCAGAACAACATTTAGAACATAATTAAATTTCTGATGTCCTACATGGGACAATTGTGGACCGAATTATTAATAACAACTTTGAGGTCCAGCATCGGAGAAATGGGTTTCGTAGCAAAAGTATCATCCAAAGTACCCCCTTTTTTTATTCTCTAATAGTATTGCCCACTGTGAGTGGTTGAAAATCCTTTTTTTTTTTACAAAAAGGAAAATTCATTAAAATAAAGTGAAAAGGTATACAATGAGCACCAACTAGGAAGAGGAATCAAGAAGAAGCCTTCCCCAATAAAATAACATAAAGAAGAGAAAAACATTGACCAAGTTAACTTCCCATACATGCAATGCACACCTTAACAGGATTCATCCCCACCACCATCCTTCTTCTGCTTCCTTGGCCGATCAATAATTATCCTCAAGAGTTGAAGTTCCATAGTAGATCGAATCATAGAGACTCTATCTTTCCATGGGCCAGAATGCCTTGGATGCAAGAGGAAATCCTAAGTGGAGAACTTGAATGGAATGTCAAAGAGGTTACCATCCCTAGATGAGGCAACTTGCTTGGCCGGTTCACTAACTTCCACACTTACGACTTGTATGGAAGGGGGAGTAGCCTTCTATCCTCCAACGCCAACATTGCAATTCTTCTTCTTTTGTCTCTTAGAATTTCTAGAAGTAACTAGACTCCAAGGCCCATATCTTTCAAGATTTTTTCCTTCTTTTGCACATTGCATGATTGTAGAAAGAGAGTGCTCACTTTCCATATGAGGTGGATGGAGGCTCATTGGATTGTGGAAGATGAATTTGGGTCAATATGTACCATAGGAGGGTAGCTATTAGTGATGATAGGATCATTAGAAGAGGGGTGTGTTGTTCTTATGCAAAAGAAATATTTCATGCAATCTAGTAGATCTTCATTGACATTGTGAGGGATGCTTAGAGGCTTGAGGAACGTTGGGATAATGACTTATGTTGTGCCCAACAAAGCCACAATTGAAGCAAAGGTGAGTGATCCACACATATTCTACTCTTTGGAAGAACTTTCCATGAAGCCCAGAGATCCAAACTCTGGGAGGAAACATGGCACCAGGTTCTATCCTCACGTAAACACGAGCAAAAGCATTTCTGCCCCAAGAGTTTGTTTGAGCATCAACCCATAAAGATTGTCCAAATAAAGAAACTATCCAACCAAGGTTGGTGTTGTCCCAATACAAAAGAGGCAAGTAAGGCAAAAGAATCCAAGCTGGAGAAGGTAGGCCCACAATTGATTGGGGAGAGAAGGAAGAAGACCAGTGATCCAAACAAAAAATAAACCCACCAACAACCCACATTCCCCCCATAAGAATAGCATCACGAGCCTCGAAAATTTCAATGAGGCAAATGAAAGAGTCCGGAGAGATAGACAGGAGTTGAAAATCTCCAAACAATGACCATTTTCGCTTTAATTCATTGTTTAGAACAAGAAAGGAAATCTTCTTCCAATAAGCTTGCCCAATAGCCCTCTTTCAAGCCTAGGTAAGTTTCCATGGACGAACTCCATACTCAAAGTGACAAAACAACCATCCTCTGACATAACTGTCACCTTGGAGAAATAATCAATTTTGAATACTTCTATCCCGTTCCATGCATTGGGGAAGTCTTGGACAGGTTTAACACCAAAAGGATGCTTCGAAGGTTCTTGAAGGGAAGTAAATTGGCCATTACAACAAGCCATTTTTGAAGAGGCATTTGAGCAAACACATGATGTGTAGTTTGCAGATTTTGATTTATTATGAATGGTTGGATCAGTAAGATTTACACACATATAATTAAACATAGAACCAATCGTAGAATTCAAGGAGCATTGAAATTTCTACATTCCGTTATAATTACTTCTCCACAATTACTCAAATTAAATGCAATATCAGCAGCTGGTCCAGCAATGGCATATGACATAACAAAATCGGCAGAAAAATCCTTTACTAAAGCAGAATTGCAAGGTTCCAACACAACATTCGGACTTTCCTAGACCTGATCGAAGCCACAAAGGACCTTTCCCACTTATAGTTTTTTGATCTCCCCAACCTACTTGAGCTCGTAAAGGGATGGTCACGGGCATGATGACCAGGCGAAGAGTCCATCTACAGAATGAATGGAGAAATGAATGAAATGGCTCACACAACACCAGATCATTTCTAAAAGCTATATGATTGAGCTCCAATGAAGAGCCATGAACGAGGTCATCATCGACAGAGTTGAAATTCTACTCAAGTTCATCAGAGGAGACATCAGTGGCAACCAAAGCCTGTTCACAAACTTTTAATTCCTTTCCTTCCAAAACCCTCCAAAAATTTCCATGCCTTCAAGCATTTATACTACCACTACCCTCGCCGGAGATTGTAGAAGACCGACGGGCAGTTTGCTTCATCATTTTTCTATCATAGAGCTATATTTCCTCACCATTTTTTTTTTTGGCGCCTCCTATATAGTGATTGAATTTTTTTTTTGCATGGGGGGGGGGGGGGGGGGGGGGGGGGGGGGGGGGGGGGAGGGGGACCCATAAAGGGGCCTATGTGTTAATTAAAAAAAGGATTACAAGATCCTTAAGGGGGACCTTCAGCTCGATGCTCAAAAGAGGTACAAAAAAGCAAAAAGAAAACTTTAGAGCCAAAAGTTCACTCTAATAAAAATTATATGACAACCTATTAACATTCTAGAATGGCCAGAAGCCATAACCCTTAAAAGAAAGATAAAAAAGAAAGCTATTAAGCATAATCTTTCTACTAAAAATGATGTGCCATTGAACCAAAACCAGGAGTAAAACACCTGCAAAATGTGATGGCTAAAAAACAAAATATTGACTTAAATAATATAAAAATAGTATATTAGAATGTCAGCTATTATATAATAACCATAATAACAACTACCAAAAATAGATATGCAATGAAGTAAGATCCCATAGCACCTCCACCAAATCATAGTTATTAGAAAGGAATTAAAGGGTGAACAAATAAAAGCATCTTGATGCCAATAAATTATTAACAAAGGATATAATTGCTAGGATAACTACCATCGAAAACCATGTGAGAGCTTAAACATTGAATCAAAAGTTTACTGATACCAACATTAAAGGACACACAAAATTTTTTAGTTAACCCAAAATCACAAATGAGCTGAATGTAAGAATAACTAATATTGATATCCATAATATATGATTTCCACCCCATAAAATAGTATTGTGCACAAATGACATGAGCATCCAAAGATAGATTATTAAAGAGTAGCCACCATGGAGGACTCTCCCTCCAAATATAAATAAAATAACCACTAGAAGAGAAATCCCAAGCCACACTATCCACAACACAACTACTAATGCAAACTTAAAAAGAATTTTGGACCTCATAAAGGCCAAAACTATAACACTTAAAGAACCTAATCTCAAGCCCATACTAGCAAAAATTTCCAAACTTCACGGAGAGAAATGGAGCATTAATTCCCCAAGTGTAACCAAAAGGGTCACATATAGAAATATTAGTATAAATCACAAGAAAAAACCCATCCAAAATAATATAGATAATATGAATAAGATTGATTTTTGGATAATTCCCAGAACTGCAGTAGCTACCATATAAAATACTAAATAATTAATAACTCAATAACCTAATAGCATAACCCAAAAAATAAATAGATGAAACAAAAAATGCCAATAATCAAACTGAAAGCGTACCAGCTTCCAGAACCACTGATGCTATAATTAAGAATAAAACAAAGCATCCAGAGTGATTCCCCCAATGGTGGCACAATACCATGAACCAGTTGATGAAAAATATAAATTAATTTAAACTTTAAATTAGCCACTAATTAATTTAATTAAAATATATTAATTCTTAAAATTTCTTTAATTAAACTTATTCAATTAATCAACATTTAAAGCTTATCTTAAGCTCTAATACACTAATACTTACCTTTTAACTTGAATCTTTCCCTTGGCCTTTAACAAACGTAACTTTAGAAAAGTTTAACAAAAAATCCACTTTAGGACCTACCCCAGCCATATAGCCTACCTCACACACTTTAGATGGTTTGTTAGGACAACCAACTCTAATTTTAGACTAGGCCGGTGTTTACTTTTTTGCTGTGTGTCAAAATTTACATGGTTTTCACTACTTGCTGGTTGCTAGTTTAGATTAATTAATTATTTATTTAATTTCTATGCACTCTGTAATGTGATTGATTATACATTAAATTATCCCTAGGTTAGGGATGATTTATGCTAATTCAATCTTATGCAGGTGGCCATGCTCATACAAAGCTTTTGAAATAAAAAGGGGGCAAAATCATAAATATTAAATTACTACAGGTGCTTCAGAATGTTAAGTCCCCATTTTTAATATAAAGAGCATGGTCAACTGTGGCTAGTTTGTGCATTTTAAATTTCATTGTATTAACTATTTGGGTTGATTTAAATATAATTGCTTAGGATAACCCTGCAGGTTGTTCGAGTCTTAATTTTTTTTTTAATAAAATGTAATTCAAATCTATTGAGTTGTAATTCAAAGTGATATTTGAGAGCAGATACATAAGTAACAATTGAGACTCCAAAGAGGAGAGAATGTCTCTTAGGGGAAGGTTCTCTTCCATTTGGAACACTAAGTTTGGATAGTTTTAAAAATCTAAAGAGAAAAGAAATACCCCTTTAAAGGGGAAATTTCTTTTCATTTAGATATTTAGATCCGATGAATCTAAGAATTTTATAGAAGGATGAAGAAGTAAAGATCAAGAGGAATCCCATCCTCAAATTGACTTGAGTCTTAGGAATAAAATTCAGGCTATTATTAGTGGTATCCAACCACTTTACTTTCTCCAGATCTTGGGTTATAATATTAAGTGGCACAAGCCACATTGAATTTTAATTTAAATATTAATTTAATTTTTTTAATTAATGATTGATGTGTTGATTGCGATATAGGATTGCATGCTTTTAATAGTTTTTTGGCAATTTTGCATGTCGACCTTTGATTTTTCCTAGAACCTGATCGGAGGCTTCTGAGGGATCGTTAATACTTTTTCTACTTAAATTAAATTAAAATTTTTAAGATAACATAGAAAATCTAATGCTTTTAAGAAGTAATACCATGATCGAAAGGAGTTGGCATTACATTTTGTTGTATTTTCTTTCCTTTGTTAGGCACTTTCTGCCTGTGTGTTTTGGCAGACTACCGGACCTATGAAGGTGTAGATTTATCAAGGGGAATCTATGCAATCTTTAGGGAAAAACCTATTTTTAAATATTTTTAAATATTTTTAAAATTTCTTCATATATGATTTAAGCATTCATTGAGTCAACTAGCATGCACTGCATGAGGAATAAATTAAAAATGAGTGAAAAATTTAATTGCATTTACTTTGAGTTTCATATCACCTAGCATAAGTCAAAGGGGCTAAATTAGTGGCTGCTCTTGATGCCAGCCCTTTTCTATAAAACTTAACTTAATCAATTATCCCTACCACTTTCACATAAAAGACCAGACTCATGGTTTTAAAATGTTTAGGTGGTTAGTTGGCTCCCTAATCTAGGTTGGGGTAAGTTAAGATCCTGTATTCCAATAGCTAGGTTCAGATTACTAATTCTCACTACATAATTTAGATTTAGGTTTTGAGGTAGGCTCAGGCTATAAGACCTCAATCTTTTGGGAATTGAATCCTAATTTTTAAATAAAAATAATAATTTAAACTTAAATATCTTTCAATTCAAATTTAAGCCTAACATATAGGATAGATTGAGGTATTTGTTAATTATTTCAAAATTCCAAAGCACCTCCTACCATTCCTCCTTAGATTTCCAAAAATAAGTGTTCAACCTTGATCCAATCCCATTTGAATTTCAATCCTTGCTCCTTTGATATAAAATTTTGAATTCTAAATAAAATTTATAGCGCTATTTTAATCAAGAGTATTCGTAGGAAACCCTAGTTTTATATGATAAAATTAACTACGAGGGCTTGCACTCACAGGAGATTTAGTAACCCAGATAAATTTCCAAAATTAATTATCCTTGAGAAAACTTAAATCAAAATAAATGATTATTATCATCATTTTCAAAGAATCAATAATGATTGATATCTTCTTTCCATAGAAAGATATATCAATTATTATTGTAACTTTGATTGTTTAGTTCATAATATTTCATCAAAATTATTGTAATTAAATACCTGATTGAATGATCATTTTGACCCTTTGGGGTCATATATAGTTCTTTCCCAAATTTGACTACTATAATGGAAATGAAATTTCAATTCTATAAATTGAACCCATTAGGGAAAGATATTTTTGACTTTCAGGGTAATATATTATTCATAATGACATGTTCAATTTCAAGATTGAAATTTAAGAAATTGAATCACCCAAAGATAATTAATCTTTTTAAAAACCTAATACTTTTAATCAAGTAATGTGATAGACTGTACAACTTATATGATGGTACTAGTGAAGTTAAATAATCTAGGTTAAATATTTTACTTCATGATTATAAATTATTTTGCATAAAAACTAGTGAGATGATTTCTTAAATATACACAAGATTCCCTCAGATTGTGACATCCCTGCATGCCTTAGGTAGAGAACTATCAAATTTTAAAAAAGTTAATAAAATACTACTTTGCATACCTATTGCTTATAATGCTAAGGTTACTATAATTTCTAAATATAAAGATTTGAATATGTATTCTATTAATAAGTTTCTTGGCTCATTTATCGCCTACGACTAGCATGAGTCAGAGATTACTAAATGCAGGTGATAGGAAAAAAAAAGAAAATAATGGCTTTAAAAGTCAATGCCTCAGACACTGATAACTTTGTAGCTGAGGAAGATGATGGCATTGCACTGATGACTCGACAATTCAAAAAACTTTCTATAAAGAAAGTAGAAGCACCATCAGCAACATAGAAAAGGTGAAGTAGTAAAAATTTTAATGTGTCTTCTTACATAATTTATATCAAATGTTGGAAACTCGGCTACTTGCGAATTGGCTACCCCAATTTCAAAACTCACCCAGTCAAGGAGAAGGGTAAAGAGAAGGTAAAGTTTGAAATGGGGAAGTAATTGACATAAAAGGCTATTTAGGCTGACTCTACTCTAGAATCATCTAAACAAGATGTAGAGGATAAGATAACCAATCCGTGTCTCATGGCTAATGATAGTCTTGATCAGTCTGATCAAGATGTGGTATGCTAGTTATCCTATGATGAACTTTTAATTATATTTAAAAAATTCATGATTCATAAATAACTTTTATAGAAGCTACTAGGGCTATGTTAGCTGAATATTCTCTCATAGATACTTTGTGCAGAACTAGTAAATACTGCTTATTATGTGTTAAATAGGGTCAATATTAAATCCAAGTTAAATAAGATGCCTTATGAGCTCCTTAAGGGTAGGACACCGAACCTTTATCACTTGTATGTCTTTGGTTGTAATGCTTTGTCCTGATTAATAGAAAATTACCTCTAGGAAAGTTTGATCCCAAATATGACAAAGGAGTCTTCTTAGGATATTTATCTGTAGGTAAAGCCTATATGATCTTCAATAAGAGGACCTGAATAGTAGAAGAGTCTACCCATGTCATATTTGATGAATCAGATGAATCTTTTCAGCCTAGGTTAGAAGCAGAAGAAGAAGTTCAGGTTACCTAAGGGGTAGAATCAATTGACCTAGGAGATAGAGTAGAACTACATGATCCTTTGCTTAGAGATTTGAGATACTCATCTAGTCACCCTAGAAAACTCATCCTAATAGATCCATCTATAGGTGTTAAAAATAGGCATAGACTTAGAAAGGAGGTTTATCATTCTACATTCTTCTCTATGGTAGAAACCACCAATATAGATCAATCCCTAGCTGATGAACTCTTGATCCTAGCTATACAAGAAGAATTAAATCAATTTGTTATGAAAGATGTGTGTGAACTAGTTAGCAGACCAAAGGACCAGAGTATTGTAGGAACTAAGTGGGTTTTCAAGAATAAAATGAATAGCACTAGTAATTAGAAATAAACCTAAATTAGTAGCTAAGGGGTACAATTGTATTGAAGGAATTGATTTTAAGAAGACCATTTCCACTGTATCAAGGTTAAAAGTTATTAGAGTACTATTATCCTTTACTTTCTGTAGAGGATTCAACTTATATCAGATGGATGCTAAGAGTGTCTTTCTAAATAGGGTGATTAAGGAAGATGTATATGTTTAGCGACACCCAAGTCTTGAGAGTTCTCAATTTGCCAATCATGTATTCAACTTAAAGAAGGCATTATATGGATTGAAGTAAGCAGCTAGAGCTTGGTTTGAGAGGCTTAGTACATTCCTCATAGATAGAGCCTTTGTTAAGGATAGT
This sequence comes from Dendrobium chrysotoxum, assembly GCA_019925795.1. Classification (NCBI taxonomy): domain Eukaryota; kingdom Viridiplantae; phylum Streptophyta; class Magnoliopsida; order Asparagales; family Orchidaceae; genus Dendrobium; species Dendrobium chrysotoxum. The sequence continues at coordinate 39,255,400 of CM034302.1, forward strand.
GTAGACACCACCCTATTCCTTAAGAAAGTAGGAGAAGATCTACCCATTATTCAAATTTATGTTGATGATATACTTTTTGGATCCATAAATAAGAATATTTGTAATGAGTTTTCAAAAATAATGAGTGATGAATTATAGATGAATATGATGGGAGAGCTTACCTATTAACTTGAATTTAGTGTAAAGTAAAGGGATGATGGAACCTTTCTTAGCCAATCAAAATATATCAAAGATATCCTTAAGAAATATGTAATGGATAATACTAAGGCAATCAATACTCCCATGAGCTATACCATTAAATTAGATAAGGATCCCAAAGGAAAATTAGTTGATAAAAGAAAATATAGAGGGATAATTGGATAATTTCTTTATTTGATTGTTAAGACTTTATATTATATTTAGTGTAGATCTCTGTACTAGATTTAAGGCTAATACTAAAGATTCCCATATAATTGCCATTAAGATAATCCTTTGATACGTATTAGGCACCCGAAACCTAGGTATCTGGTATTCTAGACATAGCTCATCCTTTGAAATCATAGGATATTTAGACTATAACTTTATAAGCCATAGGATAGATCGAAAAAGCACCTCAAGAATCTGTCAATTCATAGGCCAATCATTAGTTTCTTGGTCTAGTAGAAAATAGAATTTAGTAGCCCCATCTACCACTATGGTGGAATACATTACTGTAGGAAGCTGTGTTGCTCAATTCTTATGGATGAAGCAACAAATCTTAGATCTTGGACTACCTGTAGGCACTATTTCTATCCTGTATGACAACACTAGTGCCATCTATATTTCTAAAAATCCAGTCCAACACTCTTGCACTAAGCATATAGACATTAGGCATCATTTTATTAGAGATTATGTTGCCAAGCGATATATAGAACTGTATCATATATATACTAAATATCAATTGCCAAACATCTTTACCAAACCCCATGCCACTAACACTTTTAGCACCTTGAGGACTAGACTAGGTGTTATAGACATTCATGCTTGATTCAGGATGAATCTAAATTTCTCAATCATTTAAAATCAACCATTTTTATAGGTATTCTAATGTATGTTACATTTTGAAATTTTCTAAATATTTAGTTGTTGATTGGTGTTTTTATTTTTCATTTATTTTGTTATTTTTCTTTTGGTAGATGTTCCATGATCTTCACACTCCTTTTATTTTAAATAAAGAAAAAGAAATTTCTCTTTGTACTGCATGATTCCTTTTGTACTATATGATGTACACATCCTTGCACAAATCTCTACCTTCAATGAAATTAATGGTCTTAATCTGCTCAATTATTGGTGATAGTAATATACGAATACCTTTTCATACTGTATGATACACATGTCAAAAGTTATTGGACAAATTCAAATCAGCTGGTATGATATTAATTAACTTATTGTACTGCACGAACATGTTTATACTATATGATATATTTGGTCAAGAGTCATACTGATGACTCCTCGGGATGAACACTTTTTTATAAGATCATCATATATGATCCTGATCGCACTATATAATTTGACTGCTCTTTCTGACAAGTCGACCATATTATTTTAATCCATCTAATCGTACTGTACAATATCAATTTGTATTATATGATCAATTGTAAACTCTATAAATTCAAGGGATTTCTAAAGCTAAATTCTTCCCGTACTATGAATATCTTCTTTCTTCTTGATTTAAGCCTTCAATTACTCAAATGGCCAGAGGTAGCAAGAATGGCCAACTAACCCAAGGAACTACTTCCTCTCATTGCCTTGTCGATGACTATTTTCAGTCCAAAGAAGATGAAATAGCCTATTATCGATACAAAGACTTCTCATCACCCCATCTAGACTGCTGAACCAAGAAGCCATCATCTATCAAGTGCTCAATATTTTTGCTTCCACCAATCTGCAACTCTTACTTACCCTCATTTTTCCCTTTAATTCTGAACTCCTTTATAATTTTTTTACAAAACTAAGGATTAGTGTCTCTATTCCTATTATGTGATCCTTTATCTGTAGGCGACCCATAGAAATAACCAAGGAAGACTTAGGTGATGATCTCAAACAATCCATAGAAGGACGTCGACCACAATCAATGATTTTTATGGGAGACTTTGAGTAGAGTGGGTCAATTTAACCATTAAAATTATTGCCCAAAATCAACATCAACCCATGGTTCACTCTTTAAATCAAAATGTGTGTATTATCTAGGATGTCCTTCTAACCTCAATCATTCATAAAGCTGGACATCACATAAATATTACCTGCTTCTTTCTTTGGTTACCTAAATCATTTTGTCTAAAACATAATTTAATGAACCCCAAATGATCATTGATTAGGTTCAAAATCTTACTCCCATTGGCCTTCCTTTCACCAAAAGGAAGAAAAATATTGCTCTTGGTCTTGTCATTGCCTATATCTTGGACAAAAAGTATAATCTTAACTATCCTGCTGCCACTGATGATTTCCCAATTTTCTACTTTGATAGTCCCTTCCCCATTTTTTTTCATAATCACCAGAAGGACAAGCAAGAAGAAGAACCTAGTTTTGATGAGGAAGGGGGAGATCATCCTACAGCAGCACCTACATTAAAGTCTGCACCAGCATACTAGTCTTATCCTTATGAAAAGTTAATACAATGCTTTGATCAATTGTAGTCTCGACTGGGTAGCCATATTCAATAGTAGTAATAATAATCTAATGCAGACTTGGCTTGGCTTGGTAAATAGTTTTTATCTATTAACAAATATTTTCAGCCACCACCACCACCACCTGATTAGGCCTATTACTACTAAAATTACACTCAATATATTCAATTTTAGATCTACTCAAGTGAAAGCATTTAGACTCTAAGGTTGACCTCCATAATTAATGTTTACCTTCAACTCCCTCTCTAGTCTTATCAACAAGAAGAATATCATCAGTAAAAAGCATACACCAAGGTACATCCTCTTACAAATGTCTAGTGAGAACATCCATGACTAAAGCAAAAAGATAGGGCTTAAGGCTGATCATTGATGTAATCCAACCAACATAGGAAAATACTTGGTCAAACCACCTTGTGTTTGAACACAAGTAATAGCTCCTATGTACATAAATTTTCACTTGGAATAACTTTACAATCTTTACAATCTAAATGATCTAATTTTCTTATAAGAAAATAACCAATATGAGTTTTATTATATCTATTTTTATAAGTGATGAGAAGTTTATCTCTTTTCTTAAATAAGGTGTTAGCAATTAAAAAAATCACAAGCTAAAGAAAAATCTAATATGGTCTTATCACCTTCTTTTGTTGTTCCAAACCCATAGCCACCATGAATGCTTTTAATCATCTACCTCTCTAACAACATGTCCATTAAAATCTCCTCCAATAAAAAATCTTTCTTCAAGAGTTATCATTTTTGCTAATTCTTCTAACTCATTCCAAAATTTTAATTTTGAACCCATATCCAAACCTACTTGAGGAGCATAAGCACTTATAATATTAACAATCTTAGCATCAACAATAATTTTTAAAGCTATAATTCTATCTCCAATTCTATTAATTTTTAAACATTATCCTTCAAACTATTATCTATAATCACACATACACCATTTCTAGTATGACTCCTACCCAAATACCAAAGTTTAAATCCTAAACCAACAATCTCGTTAGCCTTCTCTCCAACCAATTTAGTTTCTTGAATACATAGAATATTAATCTTCCTATGAATCATAATATCTATTAATTCTATTAATATACCTATAAGGGAAGTTATATTCCAAGTTTCTATCCTAATTTTAGTTTCATGGACTAGCTTCTTTGTCCACATCCATCCTTGATGTGGGAACCCTTGCCTATTAAACACTGCACCCAGGCACCGATGAAATGGCCCTTGCACACTTGTCAATGTATTTAGGCCATAAAGTGAGGGAGAGATTAACAAAAAAATATTACCATATATTTTCAACAAAAATATTTTCCACCATCAAAAATGAGGACAATGTTGCAATCCAGGAACGCTAGCTTGTGATTTTGATGATAAATATATTTTTAATTATGATAACTAATTCCTAATGTTTATATTCTCTCTTAGTTGTTCTTTCTAGCTCTAGTCCACTATTGGTTGGGTGTGATCTCTCATGTTTTTTGGCTTTGTTAGTAAGATTTTTATTTTTTTTTGGTTTTTATGCTAAATTTACTAAGGCCTTCTGGCCTTAGGTTTTTGTTGTAGTATCTAGAAAGTCAGTCTGACATCATGTGGCCTTCTTGGACTAAGTCCTCAGGGGTTATTGTGGAACAGAAACTTGGTTTTAATACTACGGTTGAGATGTCTATGTGTTTTACGAACAAAATCTGGTTTTCTTTTAGAAGAAAGAAAGTTTATGGGCTAAATTCATGATTGATAAATATTGTATTGACCGTCATCCCCTTGTCTATCATTTTAAATAGGGAAATTCTTTTAATTGGCGAAGGCTTTATGCCATCAAGTGGGTGGGTGAACAGTGTATCTAATGGGGTATGGGAATTGGCATCATCTTCTTTTGGCAAGATAAGTGGTTGGGTAACTTTTCTATTGACAGTTTATTGAATACTCATTCTACCTCTACTTGCGAAGTTAAATATTTACTTCACAGTGGTATTTGGGATGTTGATTTACTTAGTGATAATGTTCAACATTTTATTTGTTAGTCTTATTATTAAGATTTATCTTCAATTGGATAAAGAGGATTCCATTATGTTTATTAATGCCAATGATGGTAAGTTTACTTTGAAATAAGTTTGGAACTCTATCAGGCAAACATCCCCTAAGTCTTTACTTTATTTGGCTATTCGGCACCATGCTATTCCATCATCTTACTCTATTTTAGTTTAAAGGATTTTGCATAATTATTTTCCTGTGGACTATACGCTTATGAAAAAAAGTTTTCATATTGTCTCCAAATGCTAGTGTTGTTATCATATTGAGAATCTTAATCATGTTTGTGCTAATGGTCCTATATCTCTAAGAGTTTGGCTATACATTGATAATATTTTTAATGCTCATTTTTATAATAATAATAATATCTCTATTACTAATATTTTACAAACCTTGCTTATTCCTTCTAAAGGTCATATTCATAATATTTCCTATTTTTATTTGTTGGTTTCTGTGGAAGAGTAAAGGTTAAGCTAAATATGAAAATATTTGTATGAATGCGATGAGCAATGTTGGGAAGGTCAAAGATAAAATTTTGTAATTATCTTTAGCCAATTTGATTAAGGTTAATGCTTTCAAAGGGTATTATGACACTGCTATTAATTTTGGTGTTTCTACACATTTAGATTCCAATGTTACTAGTCATAGAATTATGAAATTGATTAAATTTAAATTACGTGGTTTAAACTCAACATTATTGGATCTCTTAATAATTCTAATGTGGGTTCTGGTGCTTTGATTAGGGATTCTAATGGCCATGTTATTAGTGATTTTGTGGGTCCTTGCTCTTCTAACATTGTGATTATGGCTAAGATGCAAGCTTTGCAATATGGTTTGCACTTATGTATCTCTTTTGTTATCACTAAAGCTTGGGTTGAAGTTGATGCCAAGCTTCCTATTTATTACATTACTGGTAATATGTTGCCCAACCCATCATTCTTTTATTTAATTATAGATATTAAAGAATAGGTTTCTCTCATTTATTTTTCTATTACTCATGTTCAGCGTGAAGGAAATGCTTCTACGGACTGTCTAGCTAAAATTGGTTCCAATTTAAGAGATTTTGCTGAATATGTTGGTACCGCTTTACCTGATGATCTGAATGGGTTGGTGTAGCTGGACCATTCTGGGTTGTCTTATGTTCGATCCAGCTAAGGTTTCTATTTTTTTTAGTTTTAATGGTACTCATATATTGCTGGTTTCATGTGGTTAGGTCAATTCCTTTGGCTATTTTATGTCCTATTTCATTATATTGTTAGTTTTTTCTCTAATTTTCTCTGTCTCATAGCTCTGGCATCAGTTTTATGTTTTTTTGCTTAATTTTATCCTAGCTATGATTGTACATCTTTTGGAGATTATCTTGATTCATCTATGTTGCTCATCTATTCCTACTTTAATCTTTATTTAGAATGGGAAAATGGGCTATTTTTATCGTTTTAATTCTTAATCTCATATGTGCTATATTATATGATGGTTTTCTTATTATTTTTTGGGTGATAAGGTAGCCCTTTTTCTTATCCTTGATTGGGTGGGGTTCTTTTAGCTTGTTATTTTGTGGTAGTTGTTGCTACTGTATTTGAGTGATTGGATTTATTTATGTTTTAACTATTTCTTTCATATGCTAGGTAGTTGTTGGATAGGAATTGAGCTGTAGGTGAATATCTATAATTATGACTTCTATGATGCTACACACCGGAGCTAGTTTCTCAATTTCTCATGGACCCTTCAACATCAGAATAATTCTATTGGTTCTTTAAGTGGGTTCTTTGGGATTTGCTGTAGGTTGAGGGGATCTCTCGAATATGCTTTCAACCCTCTATTAATACTATCTACTACATTTTCTTGATTGGTTCTAACATGGAGAATTACATTAATTTATTGAACCTTTATATTTCATATTCCTCTTTTCAGTTGTCTGGTTTTTGGGGGTTTTTTTTGAGACATTTTATTCTATTATGCCTCCTCTATTGTGCTATACTAGTGCTAGTGGACTGGTGTTGTTTAACCCATAGCTATAATGTGAATTCTGTTATTTCCTTCTTTAATATATTGGGTCCCAGTAGCTATTTTAGGAGATGGATTTGCTCTGATCTTTTTAATTTAATTCATGTGAACTTATATGGTTGGTTGCATCAATGCTTATTCTATTTCATGTTATGTTGGCTCTACGGTTTAGCAGGGTGTTTCTCTTACTGTTGTAACCTAATTTATTCTTCATTTTGGGATCCCAATCACTCTTTGATTCATTTCATGTTGATGGGTTTGATCAATTTGTTGTAGCCCGATGCTACTGCTGGTTTTTTCCTCTGTTTATTTTGCTAGTTGATTAGGGTGCTATTATTTACTTTTTATTATTACCAGTGTTACCAATTTTTGTTTTGTTGTTGATTCTATGCAACATAGGTGGTATAAGAGGAATTGAACTATTATTGATTTTAATCTTTATGAAATTTAAGTTTCTGATTGTCATTTTACTATAAACTCTTACTATTTGCTTTTAAATTACTTTGTTTTTGTTGGGTTTATTTCTCTATGGTGTAGATTCAATCTTCTTTACTACTATTAGTGGCATGTTTACCCTTTTTAGCAGAAAGACTTTATTTTGATCTTTCTATTTTGGGTGTCGGCTCCTGGCTGCCCTAGAATATACCTAGGATATTTTATAATTTGGCTTAGAGGGGACTTTTGGATCAAAATTTTTCTTTTGATTTTTTTTGTAGCTCTTCTGAGAATTAGAGAGCTGAAGATCCCCCTTAAGGACCTTGTATCTTTTGATTTTTTTTTAATGCTTTGGCCCCTCCATAGGTTTCCCCTAAAAAAATATTATTGATTAAATTTATATTTTACCTAACACATGTATTTCATAGTAGTTTTTGGTGTGTATTAATATTTCAAGTACATCATACACTGCTCAAGCATATGGTCCCTTCATTAATTGAAGGTTTTAGGTCAAATGGGTTGTTCATGATCAAAGTGACCAATCATAGTCAACCAAACTAAATCAAAGGTCCATTTGGGTTTGAACATGAATAAGGATGTTTATAGGATACATAGCTATCTAATCTGGGGTTGGATTTAAGTTTTCAATATGCTTCATGCATATGAAGGGATTTTATGGATTAAGTGTTCATTTATCAAACTAGGTCAACCTAAGTCAACCATATACCTAGATGGGTTCAAATCATTATAATGTTCATGAGACTTCCATTAGTTATGAAGGAGGTTTGAATAAAGATTCCATGTTGAGTGTCATGGGCTATAAATGCTTAAAGGTTTTTAATCCAAGGTGGAGGCATTAGGTTTTAGGGTTGAACGGGCATGGGGCATCCAAAATTTTTGGAGAGACTATCAAATGGTGTCTAATCAATATGTGAGTGACCATTTGAAAGTTCAATAATTGGAAATGAAACTAATTGAACATGAAGATTGCACAGCAAGAGGGGGTTAATTAGTGATTTAAAAATTTCTTCAAAAGGTCTTTTGAATTTAAAGCCAAATTTTGATTTCATGTATAATCATTTAAACAAATAATATAGATCAACTCCCCATAAAACTCAAAATAAGCATATTTTTTTGTTTATGAATTTTGTTGAAAATAAATATTTTTTGTTTTTTATTTTCTTAAAAAATATGAATCACAATTAATTATAACAAACTTCTTTCACAGATATAACCACAATCAAACCAAAGTTCTAAAAATAAAATTCTAGTGAAGTAAAATGCATAAAAAAAGAAAATACAAACTAGTTTTTTTATAATGGCTCAATCCATTTGACCTACGACAACTTTTCGAAGCTCCCCACTTCAAGAATTGCATTAACACAGTGACTATTCTTCAACCCAAAGGAAGGCGGAGAAGCCCTTCTCCATTTCCTCAAGAAGAGAATGTACCTATAGAGACTCTTCACACCTAAAGAATCCCTCCTTTCACCTACTTGGTACGGTGGAGTCACCTTATCCTCCTTTCACCTCCTCAATTTGGAAAATTTATTAAGCCCTCCTTTCACCTCCTTGGTTTAGTGGAGTCATCGATTACTCCTTTCTTCTTCTTGATACAATATAGTTGTTAGGTCCTCCTTTCACATCCTCAGTCTAGAGGAGTTTCTGAGTCCTCCTTTCACCTTCGTAATTTGGCAAAGTCATTATGTCCTCTTTCCACTCCCATAGCTTGGTGTAGTCACCGAGCTCTCCTTTCACCTCCTAGGACCAACAAAGTTATGGATTCCTTTCACCTCTTAAATATGCTAGAGTTGCCAATGATTTTTTTCCCCACAGACATTTCTTTGCAAAGCTTCTATCAAGAAAAATTCCAACATAACCAGAGGACCTCAGGTGTAGGTTTGCTAATGAAACTGTGTAAAAGCCCCTCTCCCACTCCCTTGAATCCCCCAAGGATCTTCTCCCTCTCATAAAGCCTCACCTTCTCTTTCCCTTAATTAATGCTCCCTCTATCCCTCTCTCTCTCTCAATCTCCCTCTCTCTCTCTCTCTCTAAGCTCTCTAAAATAAGAAATAGAAACCTTTGACTACCCAAAGATCCTTGGTAAATTTATAACAAGTGTTTATACTGAAGGCATAAAAAATAGAACTTTTTAATTCTACCACTTTGAACCATACAGTACAATACTCATCTTATACAATATGATTAGTTTATTTCCATTATAAACTAGCCTGTATGATTCTAAATTATCCAATATGAGTAGTTCAAACTAAACATTAGGTCTTACAGGACAAACAAAAGTTCATCTAGAAAGTTCTTGGATGGTTTGTATAGCGAGATATATGATCGTATAATACATTCCATAATTAATACAAATTTAATTTGATTCCTTAATTTCCAGACTTAAATTAGATAACATTAATTAAAGATCGTATAGTGCAAATAAGTATGTATAATACATACATTTAAATTTTTAAATTTCAAATTTAGATAAATTAAGTAAGCAAGATTTGACGGTGGGGTTTTTGAACTTAGTTGATCATCTTGTATGATGAATTGTTCATATAGTATAATTTTTATATCTAAATTTATTTTTCTTTTTTAATTGAATATTTTAATTAATTTCTATTTAAATAGATCATATAGTATGATATGCTCATATAGCCTTATTAATAAAAAATTTAAAATATTTTTTCATCCCCTTTGTGTGTGCGTGCATAGTACAACAAATACATTCACTACTCCTCCTTTGATGTCAACAAAAAGAGGGACTAAAGACAAAATGACCGTATAGAGCAAAAAGAAATATTAAAAAATGAAAACACAATGAAACACACCATAAATTAAAAGAGCACACTACAAATGAGAAAACATAACAAACTACTCTTAAGTGGGACTCTAATCAAGTTATGGTGGTGGTGGTTGGAAGTAACTGTGTTTAAATGAGAACAACTCATCAAACCAAGCAAGATTTGCCTCTTGTTGTTGCAACACGTGCTCCCAAAATTGAGAGGACTGCTCGATGTGGGCGTCTACTTTCAGCTCTAACTTTCTGAAGTGCTCAATCCATGCATTTAAGGATAGAGATAATTAATATGAGTAGGAAGCTATGCTGGAGCTCCCTTTGTTGCTTTTTCTTCCATAGAATCTGAAGCAACTACTCAAGATGTGTCCTTATGATGATCTCTATAGATGATATAAAAAGGTCTTTGTATGAGTAAGGTAGGTATGTGATCTGGTGGTGTAAGGAAAATCAGGTAGTATTTGGAATCTAAAATATAGGCAAAGAGATGCCCTAGAGATAGCTTTTACTTTTTATAAGCCCTATGGTTCTAGATAGGGGTCAGATTATGAATGTATATAATTGTCATGTAGGTGTCAGATTATGTACGTACATATTGATCATGTCCCATTCATTAAATGGGGTACCAGTTATACATAAGTAGGTGACCAAGAAAATTAGTAGAGTGGTGTTCATATGGTCACTGGCTTCATAATCACTTAATTTTAATGAACGTGTCGAATAACATGTGTAATTTGGACCATAGTGCTTACTAAGGGTTAATGTGAGATAACAAGGAGTTTCTAATGGTGGTGTCAATAGTGCTCTAATTGTAATCTAAAGATCTTGAAAGAAAATGTTGGGATTGGCCAGGGTTTGAAAGGTCAAGATACTTATACAAATCATCAGAAGAGATGGTGATCTGGCATAGACAAACTAAGGAGTACATAGTGGTGTGATGAATAATAATTTAATGATGAGAAAGTAATTATAAAAGAAGCTCAGTGTGATATGGAAAATTGAGGAAAATAATAAACTAATAATTGGAAGCCATGAAAAAGATTAAATATATGATAAGATAAGAATTCCTGATTAAGTACCATAGAGTCAGTAATGGATGCGCTGATGTACCATACATAGGCATCCTCATCCTCCTTGCATTGAAACCTATCATTTACCTAGCCATGGAGACCGAATTGGCCACTCTTTGGAACCATAAGAACTAAGTAGGAGTGTATATGTTAAGAAGAAAGGTGTTATGCTTAAAGGTATGAAGAAAATGAAGTTCAAAGTCCTCCTTTTATAGCTTAGGTCATTCATATAGTATTATTTTTGGATCGTACAATCTGATCGCATCTAAATAAAATAACTCTTCTGGAATATACAATCAAAGGTCAAATCATACATATGATCGGGGACCATCCAGTATGATTAATGTAAAATTTATTATCCCGAGGAGTCATTGGTATGATTTTTAAATAAATAAATCATACAATATGATGAATCTAAAAGTTTCATATATGGATTTTAAACAACTTCAACTACAAAGGCACAGTAAGAGGGAGGTAAAGTGGTGTTTTATTTTTTTTTTTCAAAAATTTCCTTTTAAAATTTTAAATTGAATTCAAAAAAAAAATATTTAAAAGTAAAATTTTTGAAGCAAAAACAAATAATAAAATAACTATATATTCCTTTATTTTTATAGAAAAATAAACAATACTTTATACTTCTCAGTTTCAAATTTTTATTTCTTTTATTTTTGAATAAAAACTAAATAAAAAATTTCTATATCACTAAGATAATTATCAACCAAGATTTATATAAAAATAAATTCACAAGAAAGTAGAGTGAAAAAGTGAAATTGCAGAAAAATAAAGAAACGTACACTCCATAACTTTTATAGTGGTTCAATCAACTTGACGTAGGTTCGCTCCCCGGAGTCCTCCTCTCTGGGTATTACACTAAAACTCGTAGGTGTCTCTCCTTCTGCCCCCATAGCAAGGTGGAGGATCCCTCATAAGAATCACTTCCACCATTCTCCGTTGCGACAGAGTAACTATTTTCCTTTCACCTTGCATGGTGTGACATAGTTGCCATATCCCTCTCACTTTCTATGGCTCAGCAGAGTAGTTGAATACTTTTCACCTTTTCTATTATGACAGAGTAGCCAAATACCTTTCACCTTCCTTTGGTGTGGTAGAGTAACTGAGAACCCTTTGATAAGAAGAGGTTCTTCCAGGAGTTTCCTTTGAGAAAAAGCTTGCTCATGGAGGAGAAAGTGGATGTTAGCTAGAGCAATCATGCATAGACTCTCTCTCTCTCTCTCCTTCACTCCCTCAATCCCACAAGGCTATTCTCCCTCTCACAAATTTACCTCTCTCTCTGCCATGCTCAAAACCCTCTCATCAAACCCTTACTTACAAAAGAAATACACCACTTAGCAAAGAAACACACCCCTTAATAACCAATGACTCTCTTTTATGAAATAAGAGATTATTAAATAGTATGTCTCAAGAGAACCCTAATTTTTAATTTAACAATCATTGTTCATATAATACAATCTATGGATTATATAATATGATTTTTTAAAAATATCTTTCTATAATATTGTATGATAGTTAGTCTATAGGAATATTAATTAAAGTTCTTTAAATGATCGTACTATCCAAATGATCAGTATTACAATATGATTAGTATAAATCAATATTAGATCATATAGGATGAACCAAAAGTCATCTAGAGGGCTCTCAGGTGATTCACATAGTTTAATCTTAAGATAGTATTGGATGAACATAACTTAATCCAGAGACTCCTCAGGTGACTCATACAATATGATATAGTATCATAAAGTATGATCTATAATCAATAAGATTTGATTTGATCACCTAAATACTTACCTAATTAGGCAATGATTTAATAGATAATATAGTATAAAACTATTCATACAGTATGAATAGTTTAAATTTCCAACTTCAAATTTTCCTTTCTTAGGTAAGTTAAATTAAATAGCGGGGTTTTTAGTTATAGTTGATTGCCCAATATGATTAGTGGTCGTACTATATAATTAGTTATATATGAGTTTAATTTTTAATTATATCTAAACATTTTATTTAATTTTTATATAAATAGATCATATGGTATGATTGAGATCATATAGTATGATTAAATAAATAAATTTTAAAAAAAAATTTCACTCCCCTTGTGTGTGTGTATGCATAGTTTCTAAGCTAACTTAGACCATTTCATACATTGATAGACTCAAGAAAATAAAAATTATAGATTATTGCATAAATCAAACATATATAACCCAATCTTTAGTTCTGATTATCTCATGGTGCTTGGTGTATGCTGCACCAGAAATATTAGTATACACAGAAAGGATATGCAATAATAAATTATAGGAGAAAATGAGTACAATCTAATAGTATTTGTTATCATTAAAACTCAAACTCGGGCTCCAGGATTACAATAATCTCCCCTTTTCTAATATGACAATCATTGTTGGCTGAATTATAAGTTAATTCTTTCCTCCTAGGTCCTCCCCCTTACTAAGTGATTTCCTTCTAAAAGCAATGGTAAACTCATCATTTTGCATATTTTATTTTATTTTTTTATTATAATAATTTTTTTAAAATTCTTATTATTTTTTTATTAATATTACACAACAATGATTACACAAGCATATCAAGAACCGAAGAAAAGGAATATTGTACTATGAAAATAAATACTATAATAAATAAAATGATACAAGTAAAAATATCTTACTCCCCCTTTTAACATCACCAAAAAGGAGGACTACGGATTGAAGACTATTATATAATAGTACTTTCAAGCAAAAAAAAATGAAAAATCAACAAACTACAATAAACAAACTTCAAAGCACATAGCACAGCTACTCGTAGGATGATCCCTGATCAGGTGGTGTTGGGGATTGCTAGAAGTAACGGTGAAGTGAAGCAAAGTACTTACCAAACCATGCATGGTTGACCTTGTGCTGGTTTAGTTGTTACTCTAACTAAAATTATATCTTATCATAGTGAGTAGTATACTGTTGGATATGAGTCTTGAGGCACATCTTCAATCGATCAAAAGGAGTGTCGGGTAAGATGGTGCCAGTTCTTGTTCTAGTGCTAGACTAAAAGGTCTCCCCCTGCCTCATCAAACTTCTGCTCCACCTTTTGTGGGCTGTACCCCATAAAATCTATGACTAAAAAAGAGGTGGAATGAACTATCCTTGTAATAAATAAGGAAGTCATTAGCCTGTGCAGGGTATGTTAGGCTATACATGGCATCTAAGATGTAGGCAATAATATATCCTAGTACAATCTCTTACCTATGTCAGGCTCTCAAATTTCTGATGGTAGTCTGGTTTTTTATGTATCTAATAATTATTTATGATACATTAAATTTAGTTCCAGTCATATAGAAATAGGTAATAATAAACAATAATGGGTAATGTTTACCTTATCTCCAGCCTTAGGAATGATTGAAGTTCTAAGCACATGCTAGATGACACATGCATTTTAAACTAAGGAGCTCAATAAAGGTAAATACTAGTTAATTGGGGTGTTCCCAATAGTACAATTTACCATTGACCAATCATAGTCTCCTATATTACAAAAATTATGAGGTTTAATGCCAATTTTAGAAAGGTGTAGGAATTTATGAAAGTCTTGGTAAGAAATTTCTACTTGCCTTTTATATACATAGGAGATCATAGTGATACATTAATAAATAATTTTTAGATTTCTCAGGAATTTAAAGAGTAATTCTGAATGAAATGTAAAGGCAAGTATTAGAAGGAACTAGAGCATGGTTCGTATAAAAAAATCTAATACCAAGTAGTTTAAAATTTCTTGATTTATGATACATGTGGTGCGATCTGGGCAACTCCATAGTGGTGGTAGGATGCCTCATCATCCTGTGTTTAGAATTAATCATCTACTAGGGGATAAGAAGAACTTCTAGGACATAGTCTCACTCTCTTGATGACCATTTAAAATGCTAAGGAGACATAATTATGGATGTGAAAGCTTAGAAGAAGATTGTGTGATTAAAAGAAGAGTTTTTCCATCAATTTATAAAAAATAGCCTAATCATACAATACAAAGAGAATCATATAGTACGATCAGAATTTGATTAATTACCTCATCTGAATGCTCAAAAGTCAATCAATCATATGGTATGATCGGGTATCATACTAGATGACCATTAGCTTTTTGTTCATCCTGATGGGTCAGCAGTACAATCATTAAAAAATTGATCGACTTGTATAAATAGGTGTTCGTATAGTACAATTTCTATTACTGGATCATACCCAATGAATCTAAATCATCCAATAACATTGCCACGTAATTCATATGGTGTGAAATGTGTTTTCATATAGTACAAACTCCAATGATTGAGTTCTTTTGAACCATTGGATTGACTAACAAGTGCTAATTTACTAACTTATGTGTATCGTATAATACAAAGTAAATTGAACAACATGATTTGAAGAAAAAAAGATTCTTTGTGTGCGGTGATAACAAAAATTTTCCCATGTAAGAACACATAAATAATCGACAAGATTCACACCAGAAATAAACAATCATGAAAGACATCAAAACAAACATATAACAAAAAAAAATAAACAAAAAAAAAAACTCACTTTAACTTTCTTCTACCCCATTTTCTCTATGCATGGATACTAATAACACCCAGTCTAGTCCAAAGTATGCTGAAGATGTCATAATTGAGGGGTTCGATAAGAGTGTCATCCAATTGAAAGTCTAATATTTGCGTACAATAATTCTACATTTTTTCTTAGCTACATAGTCTCTATGTATTGTAGAACTTTAATTATTCTATTTTCATCCAAAATAAAGATGTTTTACTTCTCATATGATCTTTTGTTGTCCAAACAATTTTACCTAAGTGTAATCATTAATATCACAGTCCTATTTACCATCTTTCTAGAATCACTTATCAATAGGTCTAAGTATTACCACACATGATAGTTCCAAATTTTATTTAGTATTATCATCAAAATAGTACAAATTAAAATTCTTTCTTCCTAATCTATGTATTTATAGGTTCAAATACATCTGTACGAAGTATGTCTATGTGTACTTAGTGGTCACTACATTTTTAAATGAAATTGATGTTTACTTTGTGTTCTTTCCTATTTATCATGCTTCACAAAGGTGTTTGAAAGGTTTTAACTTAAGAATTCTTTAAAATAACCATAATTAAGTGATTATCCTGAGTGCCCTCAAGCTAGCACGCCATGATATGCCCATCACTTAAAAATCCTTTTCAAAAATAGCAATCATTCAACATTAATTTTTTTTCAAACTAAAACATATTATTTCCAAAGTCATTTTGAAGATAATAGAATTAAGTTATTAAAAATAATTTCAAAAATAACAATCATCAATCTTCTAAATATTAATTCATTATTGAAATCCAAAATAATTTGTTAATTCGTAATGTACTTTATTTCATTAGATTATTTTGAATATTTGTTAATATTTTAAAGAAATATATTTAGTACTAAGATTTTAATCTCAATTGAATAATGTTTAAAAGGTTATAAAAATTCTTCTACAAACTATTTTAAGACAAAAAATTTAACAACTCATACGAGAATACATGTATGTGTTACTTTCTATTAGTGTAATCTCCTAATGTAGCCTTACCTTTATTCCTGGTCTCTAGCAGCATTAAACATTTTAGATCTCCAATTAGGTGCTGCATTTATTGTTCAGGTACTATCAACTCTCATTGGACATCTTGTGAGAGCACACTTATACACTTACTCAAACATTAGTTTTAGGAACCAAAGTGAGTTTAGTTAAGCCTTATGCTTAAATGCATGTGTACTAATGCATTGGGCCACCATATTAGATGTGTTCTATAGTGTAAAGTGTAGGCTCTTGCAATGTGTTCTAATATGCCACAAGAGTAATACCTAACCCTTGGATAGGGGTTCACCAATATATGTGGTAAATAGTGGCTTTTCTTAAGGACATATGATGCATGATGTGTCCTAAGTTGTGGCTTTAGTGAATGTGTAGGCCTGTGTACATTATTTTGTATCGCATTTAATTATTTTTTCAAGTATTCATTTGCACCCTTTTCAAATCCTAATTCAACTAATATTTCATGCTTTTTTGTATTGAATTCTATTACAAGTGTTTCTAGTTCCTTAAATGCTTTTCCTAACACAATATGCATATATTTTAAGGAATTATTTGATTTTGTTTACTTAATATGCTTTTTATTTAAATCATCAAATTCATCAAATAATGATGCATGCTCCTAATCAAATTAAATATGCTAAACTCTAAAGTTAGATTGCTCTTGAAATAAAACATCATCCTCAATTTCAAAATTAAAAATTCCTTTCATAGAGTTATATGTACTTTTCAAGCTTCCTATATGAATCATGAATTTGTTCAAAAATGGAAAATAGTTCATTATAGGATAGATTGCATACCACATCTTGATTAGAGTTCATAATTGAATCATTTGTTATTAAGCATAAATTTATTACCTCCTCCCCTGGTTCTTATTTTTATGAGTTAGAGGCTTAGTCTGACTAGAGGACTTTTTACATTTTTTGCTTTTCCCATTTTATAATAATCTCATCTTAACTCCTTTCCTTCATTGGGTGGCCTTTCAGATAGGGGCATTCAGACCTCAAATGTCTAGGCTTCCTTCACTCATAAAAAACTATGACAAAAGAAAATTTGTTATTTTTACCATTCTTACTGTTGCTTCCATCGAGGTGATGCTTAGGCTTGAGGTTCAGGATGCTCTTGAGTCATCTTATTTAGAGCTATTTCCTTGTTCTCAGTAGATCCTGAGTTAAAGCTATCGTCTTTATTAGCTTTCAATAACACAGTTTTCTCCTTTTTTTGACACCTGCATCTAGCAGTCTTTCGCTCATAATTCACTTATTAGCAATGAGAGAGCCCATTAAATCAATAGAGTATACATTCAAATCTTTTGATTTAGAAATAATGGTGACTTTAGCATCAAAACCATTCAAAAATAGTGCAATATCTTATTAAACTTTTCATAATTAGGCAGTTTCCTTCCTAAAGCATACAAAGATGTCACTTTTTTGTATACCTAGTGTACATATTAGATATTATTTTGCTAGGTTTCATGCAAAATAGTTTGTATTCATGAATAATAAATTTAATTGGTATTATTTAAGCTCATTTGTACCTTCAAACACAAGGCAGTAGATGGTTTAACAGAATTAAAATCTAGCATGTAAATATAGTTAATCCCATCACCATTCAAAACAACAGTTCCATTTAGACTAATAACACAACTTGTAGGTAAAAACTTTATATGATAGCCCTTATCACATAATTGACTAATACTCAACAGATTATGTTTCAAACCTTCAACCAACAGTACATTCTCAATCACAAAGTTTTCTGAATTTCCAATTATACCTGTACCTACCACTCTCTTGGTGGTATTATCTCCAAGCGTCACCTTGCCTCCATTCCTGGCTTCCAGCGATATAAATTGATTTGTATCTCCAGTCATATGCTTTGAGCAGCCGCTGTCCAGGTACCAAATACTCTCACGAGGTCTTGTGTGAGAGTGATCCTTCAAAATGACCAAACATTAATCTTGGGAACCCAAACAAGTTTGGGTTCACCTCTTGACAATTTTAAACCAGATACATGTGTGATATGCTGTGATTTATGCACCTTAGGTCTCCACACTAAATGTGTTCTATACTTAAGTGTACAGGTGTAGGAAATATGTCCTAAACTACTACAAGAAAAACATTTTATCCCTGGAAAGGGATTCACCAACCTATTCTTCTTAAAAATTTTCTTCTTAGATCTTGAGTCAATGATCTTGTGGTAAGATTCATGAAACTCCTCAAGTTTAGGTGGATTTTTATTTTCGTTAAGTGCTTTAATCTGAACTTTAAGATAAGCATTAGCACTTTCTAAAATCGAATTGTCAATTTTTAACTCATGCTCTCTAGAATCTGATTCATCCATAAAGGTCTTAAAATCATTTTCAAGTTCAGCATTTGATAATTTTAAAAGATTATGCTGTTTGTTTAAATCATCATACTCATCCAACAAAGTCATGTGGTTACTGTTAATTAATGCATGATCTTTCCTAAGGATCTCATAATCTTTTTACAGCTCTATATAATCCAAATTTAACTTGGCGTGCAGTTTCTTAAGTTTTCTCTATGCAGAGTGTATGCATTCAGAAACTTTAAATAATTCTTCATAGCTTAAATCACATACCTCATCCTCATCTGAATGGTCAAGATTATCAGCCATTAAGCACAAATTGGTAACTTCCTCTTCTGGTGCTATTTCTGACGAATCTGAAGCTGAGTCCACCCAGAAAGCTCGTTGTACTCTCTTTTTACCCCTTTTATCCTTTGGTTTCTCCTCAATCTTCTCCTTGCTAGGATTTCCTTTGAGATTGGGGCATTCTGTCTTGATGTGTCCTGGCTTCCTGCACTCATTGCAAATGACTTCATTAGAAGCCTTAACATTTTTCTGGAACTTACCTTTGTTCCAATGCTGGCATCTTCTCTGCTTCCTTTTTAGGAAACTTCTAAATTACCTCGTCATCAGTGTAATATACTCTTCATCCTCAGGTAGTGACTGATCACTTTCAGAGTCCTCCACCTTTAAAACAATGTTCTTCTCCTTTCACTTCTCACATGCATCAATCTGTCTTTGAGTCACTGATTGTTCGTAAGCAATTAGGGGTCCAAGAAGATTGTCAATAGAATAAACATTCAAATCTTTAGATTCTGTTATTGCAGTTATCTTTGCATCATATACAGGAGGTAAACAATATAATATATTATTAACTTTCTCTGCATTCATCTACTCCCTACCTAAAGCATGCAATGAAGTGGCTATGTGTGTAAAATGAGTGTACATGTCAGAGATTGATTCATTCTGTTTTATACGAAAAAGTTCATAGTCGTGCAAGAGAATGTTTAATCTAGTTTATTTCACTTCATTCATACCTTCATATGTGATGCAAAGCCTATCCCAAATTTCTTTTCCTGATTTACAGGTAGACACACGTATGTAATCTTCTGACTTTAAAGAACAAAAAACAACTATTCAAACACTTAGCATTCAGTTGAGCTAATTCACGTTCTTCTACAGTCCAGTTTGCAAAAGGTGTTTAAACTCTTATTACTTCTACAATCCTAGTAGGTTCAATATAACCATCCTGAACTAACATCCACATGCGATAGTCAAGTGATTGCAGAAAAGTAGACATGCGAGTTTTCCAAAAATCAAAAGGGATATTATTAAACAATGGTGGTCTAGTGATCGAGTATCCTTCCATAGTATTTCTATTTTCAAAATTAGCCAAGATCAAAATTTCAAAAAGTATTTAAAATAGTTATTTTTGAAATTAGCTCTCATACCACTTGAAAGTACGAATAGGTTGTTAGACCTATTGCTCACGTCCCTAGGCTAACCAAGAGGGGGGGTGAATTGGTCCTTTTAAAAATTTCTCTTAATATTTTGGAAAAATTTTAAAGCTAATCGTACAGTACGATCTAACTTTGTACTGTACGAATAGAGATAATTTTGCTCTTTCGTTAAACATAAAAATTCAACCATATAGTAAATAAACTGCAGAAAAATAAAAATGCAGAAAATAAATAGTGAACAGAAAACACCAGAATTTATAGTGGTTCGGTCAAACACAACCTACATCCACTTCCTAGAGACTCCTTCTCTAGGTATTGCACTAAACTCAAGTGTCTCTCCTTTTGCCCCCAGAGCAAGGGGGAGAAGCCTTTACAAAATCTCTTCCACCAACCTCAGTGCGGCAGAGAACCGACATCCTTTTCACCCTCCGAGTGCGGCAGAGAACCGTCGTCCTTTTCACTCTACAAGTGCGGCAGAGAACTGTCATCCTTTTCACCCTCCAAGTGCAGTAGAGAATCATCGTCCTTTTCACTCTCCAAGTGAGGCAAAGAACCGTCATCCTTTTCACCCTCCAAGTGCGGTAGAGAATCGTCGTCCTTTTCACCCTTCAAGTGCGACTGAGAACCGGAATCCTCTCGAACAATGCTCTTGCAAAAGTCTTTAAGGAACTAGGAAGATGCTTGAAGAATAAGTAAAAGAAATCCTCTCAATTGGATAACCTTGTGAATCCCCTCACAATTCTCTCTTGAAAGATCTCTCAATACTCACTCCCAAACACTCTCCCTATCACTCTCCTTTTACTTCCCAAAAGAATTTTCACAGAAGGATCTTCTCACAAGTCAATTTAAAAATTCTTATATACTAAAGACAATAAAAACTGTCCAAAAACTGAATTTTTCAAGTTTTACGCATCCCGATCGTCCCGTACAAACTAGAGTGGTACAATACGAATCGTTAAAAAATTTTACTATTCATCTTGTACGAACAAGAACGAACCCAATTCAGTGCCCTTTGTACAATAAAATATAGTGTATGAAATAATTTTCATACTATATGAATAGTTCAAAAATGAATAATTCGTCCAGTACGAATCAATACAAACCCAATTCAGTGCCCTTCGTACAATAAAAATATAGTGTACGAAATAATTTTTGCACTGTACGAATAGTTCAAAAATGAACAATTCGTCCCATACGAATCAATACGAACCCTTAGAAAAATCGAACAGAGAGCTTCATCCGATCAGTTCGTCCTGCACGAACTTATGGACGAATCGAACAGAGAGCTTCGTCTGATCAGTTCATCTCGTACGAACATGTGGACGAACCCAATTTTGAGTAAGTCGTACAGCAAAAACTCATGTATGAATAGTATTCATACTGTACGAACATGCCTTAGAAAAATTTTCTTACCATATGGGTTCGATATGGAGGACACATTCTACAGATCGTCCTGTACGATGTTAAATCGTACTGTACGATAAGTTCAAAAAATTTAAACTTTTTACACCCCCATTGTGTGTGTGTGTGCACAGTTATCCAACTTACAATCACACTCTCTCAGACTAAAAAAAAGAAAATTTACAGACTTCATTTATAGTGAATAAGTGAACTTGAAGTCTTCAGCAATCTGGAGTGTGAATTTCTTGAAAAATACTTTAGTACACACAATAAAAACTCAAATATATGTTAGAAGATGAATTAGACAAATAATAAACTTTTGTAATCATCAAAAAATATAAACTTGGATTAGAATTCACATGAACAAACCAATTCACCCAAATCATAACAGTTCCAACAACACTTTGATTTTCAGGTCTTTCTACCAAATCCCAAACATCATTTCTAACAAATTGATTCAATTTTTCTTGCATAACTAGAATACAAAATTCATAAAAAAGTGCTTGATTTATATTAGTGGGCTCAATCATTGAAATAAATGTTGAGTGGTTCACTTCTTTACTTAATTCATGCCTAGTATTAGCACCTTCACTCGGGTCCCCTAAAATTAGTTCTTTATGATGGCTTATGGAGTATATCCATTCTTTAGGCCTATTTCATTTTCTGTTTCAATCCTTTCTTAAAAATTTTCTTTTTCAAATCCTTATGAAATTTCTTCAACTTCTTCTTCTAACCTAGACCCTTCATAATTATTAGATTCATCAAAAACTACATGATTGGTCTCCTCAACTATCAATGTCCTTTGATTAAATACTCTATAGGATTTACGAACACTTGAATATTCTAGAAAGCTTCTCTCATCAGATTTAAGATCATATTTTACTAAAAGAGTTTTGCCATTATTATGAATGAACACTTTACATCGAAAGATATATAGATGTGAGGGGTTGGGTGTTCCTCCTTTAAGAAGTTCGTAGGGTGTCTTATTTAGCTTAGTTCTAATGTTCACCCTATTGAAAACATAATATGCTGTGTTAACCACTTCAGCCCAAAAATATTTTGGAAGTGAATATTCAGCCAATATGGCTCTAGCAGCTTCTATCAAAGTTCTATTCTTTCTTTCAACAACCACATTTTTTGAGGGGTCCTGGGAGCTAAAAGTTGTGATCTATCCGTTATTCTTTACAGAAGACTTCAAATTTCTCATTTTTAAATTCTCCTTCATGATCTCTTTGAATTATAAGAATTTCACAACCTAGCTTCCTCTGAATCAAAGTAGAAAAATTTTTAAACTCATCAAATGATTCACTCATATGTGATAAGAGTCTAATCTAAGTAAATCTTGAATTATCATCAATAATTACATACCCATAAACTTTCCCTCTTAGACCTATTGTGCTAACTAGCCTAAAAAGATCCATTTGAAGGACTTCTAAAAGTTTGCTAGTTCTGAGATACTTAATTGAATGAAAGGAGGATTTGACTTGTTTTCCAAATTAAAATGCATCACACTAGTGATCCTTAGTGAAGTCTAATTTGGGTATGCCTCTAACTAATTCTTTTTGGGGTAATTTTCCTATGATTTTTCATACTTGCATGAAAAAGTCTTATATGCCATAACCAAGATTCATCAGTTATAGTTTTGAGATAAAAAGCATTAGAAGATTTAACATACTTTAATTCAAGCATATAAACATTATTTACCCTATTTTCATGTAACAAATCAACTCCACTTTGGCTTATAATATAGCTTGTAGGCAAAAATTTGATCTTAAAACCCTTATCACAAAGCTGAATAATACTTAGCAAATTATGTTTTAAGCCTTCAACTAATAAAATATTTTTAATAAAGAAATAATTCTTATTGCTAATCATACCTGTACCTACCACTCTCCTAGTGGTATTATCTCACAATGTTACCTTGCCTTCATTCCTAGCTTCTAATGCTATAAATTGATTTACATCTCCAATCATATGCTTTGAACATCTACTGTTCAGGTACCAATTGCCCTCACGAGGGCTTGTATGAGAGTGTTTCTGCAAAAATATCAAATGTTAAACTTGGGAACCCAAATAAATTTGGGTTCTCCTCTTAACAATGATAATCCAGATATATGTTTGATATGTTGTAACTGATGCTTCTTAGGTCTCCTCACTAAATATGTTCTACTATGAATAGTGTAAGTGTGGGAAATATGTCCTAACATTCCACATGAAAATATTTCACACCAGAAAAAGGATTTATTAATCTATATGAGTTATAACGTCTCTTTCTAAGTTTTGAACTTGTGTACTTTGTTTACACTTATAAAATTGTTCGTGTGGGAGCCGGTCTATTTTCTATAATAGCTTTTAATTTTATTTCTAGATATAATTTTACATCTTTCAAATTCAAAATTTCAAATTTCAAATCAATTTCCTTTTGTTTAGTTTCGCTCATAAAAACTTTAAAATTATTTTCTAGCTCACTATAGGATGTTTTCAATAATTCATGATTCTTATTCAAATCATCAAATTCATCAAGCAAGGCCAAGTGATTTCTATCTATGTCTACATGACCATTCCTAAGGTTTTCATGCTCTTTTTTAAAATTCAAATATTCAATACTTAGGCTAGCATTCAATTTTTTGAGTTTCCTATATGCATTATGAATTTTCTCAAAAATTTTAAATAATTCATCATAGGATAGGTCACATACCTCTTCTTAATCTGAATGATCAAGATTATCTACCATTAAGCACAAATTGGTGACCTCCTCTTCTGCTTTTAGTTCTAAGGAGTCTGAAGTTAAGTTAGCCCAAAAAGCTCTTTGCATCCTTTTCTTTCCTTCCTGACGTTAGTTTTCTCCTCAGCATTCTCCTTACTAGGATTAGCTTTAAGATTTGGGCACTCAAACTAAAATATCTCCAGGCTTTCTGCATTCATAACAAATGACTTCATTAGTAACTTTTATACTTTCCTTTGTTCTAATGTTGACACCTTCATTACTTTCTTTTGAATTGTCTTGTTATCAATGCAATATCTTCTTCATCCTCATGCATTGACTAATCACTCTCTAAATCCTCAACTTTTAAGGCTATATTATTTTCTGTTAGTACGTCACCTACATCAATCTATCTTTGATTCACTCCTTGCTTGTATGCACTTAATGATCTAAGCAAATTGTCAATAGAATATACATTCAGATCTTTTGATTCAATTATGGCAGTTATCTTTACATCATAAGCAGTAGGTAAAAGGCATAGGATTTTATTAACTTTTTTTGAATTAGTTAGTTCTCTACCTAAAGTATGCAATGAGGTAATAATCTGAGAAAAATGTGTATACATATCAGACATTGACTCATTCAGTTTCATACGAAATGGTTGGTAGTCATGTAATAATTTATTCAACCTAGATTGTTTCACCTCATTTGTCCCTTCATAAGTTATAAAAAGACTATCCCAGATTTATTTTCTAGTTTAGCAAGTTGAAACGCGCATATAGTCTTCTAATTTTAATGCACATAAAAAATAATTTAAACATTTTTCATTTAACTGTGTTAATTCTCTTTCTTCTAAAGTCCAATCAGCAAATGGTATTTCAACTCTAATGCCATCAACAATTTTAGTAGGTACCGTATAGCCTTCCTGTACTAACATCCACATGCGGTAGTCAAGTAATTATAGAAAAGTAGACATGCGAGTTTTTCTGAAATAAAAAGGAATGTTATCGATTAAAGGTGGTCTAGCGATCGAATATCCTTAAATAGTTTTTTTATTTCCAATATTAGCCATAATCATTTTTCAAAAGGTAATTTAAACCTTAATTTCTGAACCTCACTCTGATACCACATGAAATGTTATAAAGGTTGTCGGGCCTTATAGAACTGTCCCAAAGCTAAACTAAAGGGGGTGAATTGGTAATTTAAAAATTTCTTGGATTTTTAAATACCATTTCTAGAAAACTTAATTAATGATCCTTACAAAATGTAGTTGTTTAGATATGATTATCACTCAACCATAGAAATTTAAAGTGTAGAAAAATTAAAATATAGAAAAATTAAAGTGAACAGAAGAACACCAAATTTTATAATGGCTCGATCCAAACTTGACCTATGTACACTCCCTGGAGACTCCTTCTTTAGGTATTGCTACTAAATCAAAGTGACTCTCCTTTTTCCCATACAGCAAGGCAAAGAAGCCCTTACAAAATGCTCTTCCACCAACCCAGTGTGCCAGGGAACCATCATCCTTTTTCACCCTCTTGATGAAGGCGGTGAACCTTAATGTCCATTTTCACCCTCCTAGTAAAGGCAAAGTACACCATATACTTTGGAGATCTTCTCTCAAGAGTCTTCAAAGAAGTAGAGCAAAAGTTTGATGAAAATAAATAAGAGATCCTGAACTTTGGGCAACCTTGTGAATCCCTCACAATTTTCTCTTATAAGATCTCACCACCATTCCCAAACACTCTCTCAAAATACTCTCCTTTTCACTCTTAAGAGAAATTTACAGCAAATAGATTAGAAGTCAGTTTCTAGGACTCATTATATAAAAACTTCATAAAAAACTATCCATAAACTGAAGTTTCCAAATCAAACAGTGATAGATCATACAACATAATAGTGGATAGTCTGTACGAACAGTTTAAAAATCCTAGGATGATCTGGTATGAAATTTATTTCGGACACTGTTAGTCATCTATATAATTTTTAAATTGTTTGTACAAAAACTGTGAAGTTTTATAAAATGTTCAGGTACGAAACTTATTTCATACACAGTCAGTCATCTATATGATTTTAGATTATCTGTATGAACAATGACGTTTATTTGGATGATCTCGTATGAAACTTATTTTGTACACTGTAAGTCATCTATATGAACTTACATCGTACAATATAAATAGGGTAAAAAATCAATTTTTATTTTAACTCTCTCCCCCTGTGTGTGTGCATAGTTACCAAATTACAATCACACTCTCTCAGACCCAAGAAAAATAAAAATTAAACATTGACAACTTTATTACATGAAATCCTATTCTACACTGTCTTGATGTCTTCAACAGTCTAGAGTATGATTTTGTTGAAATGTTAGTATACAAAAAATAAATAGAAATATATTCAGTGTATATTTGGAGAAATAATAATGAAAATATCAGAACAATAATTATTTTGTTATTATCAAAAATAAATCTCATAACATAAAACTAAATCTTGATTTCTAAGTGACAACAGAAATGAAATCAATATTAATATTTTTAAATAGCTAATACTGTGCAAACATGATCTTACTGTATGATTAGTTTAACTCAAAAACCCTAATCGCCAATCAAATTTATGTATGTATTTTAAATTTCATTTTCTTAAGTAATAGTTTTGTATGAATATATTTATAAGGTATGATATTTAAAAAACTTACGTAAATTAAACACTATGAATAGTTAATTAAATCAATTCTTAATTAACATGGAAGATCATAATGTATGATGTGAATTATATCTTACGATAGCCGAGAAGAAATCTGATCATTCTTGTAATCATCTTAGATGAAACCTTGCTTTTTGAACATATCATACAATATTATGTTAATAATAAAGTATGATGTTAATCATTTGGATGAATGTCATAGACGATTTCAATTATCCTAAAGATCGCCCTGTATTATCTTAAGATAATAAAACTAATCATACCATATGATCTATAAATCATACCATACGGTTAGTATAGAAAACTTGAATAGTTTATCCTATGATTATTCCAATATACTGAAAAAACTCTAGTTTTTTAAACTAATCATACCGTATGATCCTTTATCGTACTATATGAATAGAGTATGCATAATTTTTAAGGTACTTTGAAGCCTGGTGTAAAAAATATTTTATTAAACTCTTAAATGGTCTTTAAATGTTGAAGGGATTCTGAGAGAGGGCTTTGCATGGTTTTAGAGAATTGGTGAAGAATAAGGTGAAGTTGTGAGAAAGGTATAAGTAGTATGAGGGGATTCCACACGGTTGCTACGAGCAGGCTCGCAAAATGATTCGTCCAGTGGCTTTGTTGTTCTCTTGGGTTTGCTCCATGGAGAAAGGCTTCAAGGCTGAAGTTCTATATTCTCTTCCTTCACCAGGAGAGTGAGAAAGCTTTGAGGTACACTGCCTTCACTAGGAGGGTAAAAAGGCTTCTGGTACTCTATCGCACTAAGCTGGTGTAAGAGATTATGTAAGGGCATCTTTGCCTTGCTATGCGAGCTAAATGAGATACACTAAAATTTTTTGTGTAGTACCCGGAGATAACTCTGGAGAGTGGATATAGGTCATGTTTCAACCGAACCACTAAAAAATTCAGTTTTCTTTTTCTACTTTACTTTCAGCACTTTACTTTTCCCACATCTTAATTTCTTGCATGTTTATTATTCCTACAAATTTGGGTTTTGATTATCAAGCCTTAGTTGTTTTGTTTAGTACTGTTAAAAAAATTAAAGGAGAAAAAATCACATAATTTTAATTAAGTCTTTATGCTTGTATTTGTGTTTAATTTAAAAATTGAAGATGGCTTCTTTGAGAAGAATTTTTTAAATAACTACTTCACCCCCCCCCCCCCCCCCCCCGCACTAGCCCCTCTAGGTGTGCATAGGAAAGTTCAATGAGGTTTAACTACCTATCTTCAATTTTTAATTAGTATCAAAGAGTGTCTCAAAATTATTGATTTAAAAATCTCAAAGAAATGATCAAATGGCACATGTTAGGAATATAAATACTGTGAAGGGTTATTAAATATCCTGTCCTCCATTATTTGACAAGATTCTTTTTAACTTTTGAAAATTTTGTATGTCTACATTTTCGCAATCTATTAGCTATTACATGTGGCACATGATTCAAACAGGATATACACCTCCATCTTGTATTATTAGGTACATCATGGAATAAATTCCTTTTAAAGAATATAGTTATGAGGATAGAGATCTGGCATAACTTAATGCAAAATGTCTAAACTTTATTTTTTTTTTTGAGAAGTGCAAATTGTATTAGATAGAAAGAAACTAGTTACATGAAATAAAAGGATAACACTCCTCCTTTAACAAATCAAGAAAAGAGGAAGGAATATTGCTAAAAGAAAAACTATCAAAAAGAAAGCTATTATCTAAGGCCAAAGTAGTACATAATTTTGCTACTTTATTACAATCTCTATTAACATGATGAAAAATGAGCTTATTGAAATCATTTAGAAAGAATAACTCCTTTGCCATCCAATTCTCCAATTACCAATTTGACTTATTCATAGAGTCTTGAATGAAGTTAATGACATTAAGATTATCACTTTCAATAATAGCACCTTTACTATCCATCATCCATTTTTGAATAAACGCTCTTATTGCTAAAACTGCCTCCATCTCAAGTTGTCCGACATCCCAATGCATTCTATCTTTCCCAAATGAAAGAAGGAGCCTTCCCTCATGATCTCTAAAAACTCCTCCAATTCCAACTAGATTAGAACTTAGAACTGTAACATCCACGTTAATCTTGATTCAATCTTGCAGTGGAGGGTGCCAAACGTCTTGAATAAGGAGATTAACACCCCAGTTATCTAGAATTGGACTAGACTGAATCCTAGCTATGGATAATACATTGGTTGCAACCACCGAACTAGAAAGTGCTGCCTTGCCATGCTTTACTTCATTACGGTTCTTCTAGGATAGGAAAACTGCTGCACAATATATCTTTACAACATTGAAATTCTGAATTGAGAGCCTTCTTAGTTCATCCAAACAGCTATCTAAAGAATGAAATTTTGGAATGTTAAAGCACCACTCTCTAATCTTTATAATGATATAAATAAGATATTTGCACTGGACTACTATATGAACATAACTTTCAACCTCTTTGCACCCTCTTACACATAGATTATCATTAGAAAGCCTTCTATATTTGAGAAACTGATTTTTAGGAATAGCATGTTTACTCAACAGCCACAAAATCAGTTTCATCCTTGGATTGAGTTTTAGCTTCTTAAGCCATTTAGAATATCCACCATCATCCATATTAATTCTCCCTTTCATCACTTCTTCATAAGACATGGAAGATATGGATCTACCTGAATATGGGAACAAAGCTTCCACTTGATCCTCTTCCCTATTGGAACCAATTAGGATTTGCACAATCAGCATAATAAGTTCTCTATGAAAAAACTTTTGCAACTCCATTATATTCTAGCCACCATCACTGGATATAAAATGTTGAAGCATCACTCCTTTCAATGCAACACAATTACCAAAGGTTTGACAAGCATTAAAACATTTATCAAGAAGCCAAGTGTCATTCAAGACACTAATTGTATTACCTTTACCCACTGTCCATTTAACAATGGGTTTAAGATGCTTTCCATGATTAACCAAAATCTGCCAAGCACTAGATGCACTCTTCTTACATTCACCCTTGAGAACGTCATCACCATACTTCATAATTAAATTCCTATGTAGTAAGGAATCTAGACTCTGGATTAAGTTCCATGCCAACCTTTCTCTAAGAGGGCCAGGTCGAAGCACAACTGATTGAACCCCCAAACCTCTAGCACTTCTTGGTTTACAAACATCTTCCCAAGAAACATAATGCATACCTTTTTTCACATAATAAGTTTACAACTGATTAAACTTTATTTTTAATGTGCTTACATATGAAGATTACATGAGGGTCTCTACTAGTACTATTGTGAAATATATATGGGATAGATTATACATCACTTATGAGGGTACTAGTGAAGTTAAACAATCTTGGTTAAATATCTTTTACTTGATTATAAACTCTTTCACATGAAATCTAATGAGACTATATCAGACATGTATACTAGGTTTACCCAAAAAATGATATCCCTGCATGCTCTAGGTAGAGAACTATCAAATATTGAGAAGGTCTGCAAAATTCTTCATTGTCTACTAAGTTGCCATGATGCTAAAGTTACTGCTATATGTAAATCTAAATATTTGAATGTATACTATATTGATAATTTACATGGCTCACTGATTGCCTACGAACAAAGTGTGGGTTAAAGACTGCTTAATTCTAGTGACTAGAAGAAGGACAAAGCAGTGGCATTAAAAGTTAATGATTCTGAAAGTAACAGCTCTGTAACTTATGAAGATGATCACATAGCACTGATGACCTTGCAATTTAAAAGATTTTTTAGGTGAAAGCAAAAATGTCATAAATAATGGAACAATGGTAAACTTGGTAGAAGACACTATTTTCTTTAAATGTAGGAAACTAGGACACCTAAAGTTTGACTAGCCCAATCTAAAAACTCAACCAGGTAAGGAGAAGGGTGAAGACAAAGCTAACTTCAAAAGGGTACGAAAAAGACATGAAAGGCCTTTTGGGTAGACACCACCTTGGATTCATTAGAACACAAAATAATGGAAGAGGTATCAAACTTATGTCTAATACCAAGTAATAGTCTTGATTATTCTGATCACGATTTGGTATGTCAACTATACTATGATGAACTCTTTATTATTTAAAAAAAATCCATGACTCATATAGCAAATTAAAGAAAAAGCATGCAAGTTTGAACTTGAATTTTTCTGAATTAGAAAAATAGCATGATAATCTTAAAGTTATCCATATTCCATTTGATACGAAGTATACCTCTTTTTTAGATGAAATTGATTATCTTAACAAGAAGCATATTGTATTAACCAATGCATGAATCCTTGAAAACTAAGCATGCTTATTTAAAAAAATCATTCAAGGAATTAAAAATAATTGCAACTGAACTAGACAATAGTGAGCATACATCTAAAAATTGAAATTAAAACCTTCTAGAGTTCAAATGAGTTTATGCAAGAGAAAGTTCATGCACTTAAAAAATAATAAACCACCACCTCCACTAGCATAATGGTATAACCACAAAACATAACATGCATCTCACATCCCTGGAGAGAGGCACCACCAATCAAATAGGTCAGTAAATCCATTTCCATGTGTTAGGTGCTACTCTTGTGGCATGGTAGGACACATAGCCCACACTTGCACTATACACCAGAGAACACATCTTATGTGGAGGCCTAAACAAAATGCATCACAACATAGCATTCATGTATGTCATCTGCTAAAGCATAAGGTGGGATCCAAACTCACTTGGGTTCCCATATCTAACCCTTGATTAACATTATAGGGGTGCCCTAATAAAAGACCTAATGAGAGCATGTGTTACATGGATAGTGGATGCTCATGGCATATGACTGGAGATCTAAAGAAATTCATCATGTTAAATGCTAGGGTTGCAGGAAAGGTTACACTGGGAGATAACACCACCAGAAAATTGGTGGGCATATGTATGATTGGGAATTCAAAAAACTTTATTATTAAAAAAGTCTTTCTAGTAGATAGAATTAAGTATAACCTACTTAGTGTTAGTCAATTATGTGATAAAGGTTTTGATATTAAATTTCTTTCTACTAAGTGTTTGATTAGCTTAAATGAAAATATTATTTTATAAGGAAAAAAGAAATAATTCTTAGATGCATGACTTACGTTATATTGATTATTCAATTTTTTTATATTTAAAAACTATTGTTGATGAATCCTAGTTATGGCATAGGTAACTATGTCATACAATACCTAGAAAGACTTACTTAGAGGCATACCTAAGTTAGATTTCTCTAAGAACCACTTTTGTGATGCCTGCTAACTAAGAAAGTAATTCAAATCATTATTTCAATCCATAAAGGACAACATTACCTATAGGCCACTAGAAATCCTACATATAGACTTATTAGAGCCTGTTAGTATAGCCAGCTTATGAGGAAAAACTTATGAGTATGCAATTATTGATGATTTCTTTGTATTCACCTGGGTTAGATTCTTATCTCATAAAAGTGAATCATTTGAGAAATCTAGAACATTCTTCACTTAGATTCATAGAAAATTAGGATGTAAGATATCTACTATCCATATTAATCATAGTGGAGAATTCTAGAATGATTAGTTTGAATCATATTATAAGGAGCTAGGAATATAACATAATTTTTTTGCACCTAGGACCCCTTAGTAGAATGAGATTTCTAAAAGAAAGAATGGAACCTTAGTAGAAGCTACTAGGGCTATGATGGTTGAATATTCTTTCCCTAGGTTTTTTTAGGTAGAAGTAGGGAATCTTGCTTGTTATGTTTTGAATATAGTTAATGTTAGATCCAAACTCAATAAGACACCCTATAAGCTGCTTAAGGTTAGGACACCCAATTTTTCTCTTATGCATGTCTTTGGGTGTAGATGTTTTGTTCTTATTAATAATAAATCTCCTCTAAGAAAATTTATTCCAAAATCTAATGAAAGAGACTTCATAGGTTATTCTTCTATTGGTAAAGCCTATAGAATCCTTAATAAGAAGACCTTAGTGGTAGAGCTATCCACTGATATTATATTTGATGAATGATAGAATTGATGAGTCTATGTTAGAAGAAAAAGAAGAAATAGAGTTTATCCAAGGAGGAGAATCCATTTACCTAGGAAATAGAGAAGAACCTTTGGAGCCATTGCCTAGAGAATGGTCATATTCATCTTGTCATCCTCAAGAACTTATCTTAGGAGATCCATCTATAGTAGTAAGGACTATGATGGACTTAGGAAGGAGGTTAATCATTCTGCATTCAACTCTATTGTAGAACTGATAAGTATAGATCATGTCCTCTTTGATTAATTCTAGATCTTATCTTTGTAGAAAGAGTTGAACCAATTTGTTAGGAATGGTATATGGTAGATGGTTAGTAGACTAAAAGATAAGTATTGTAGGAATGAAGTGGGTGTTCAAGAATAATATGAATGACTCAAGAGTAGTGATTAGGAATAAGTCCAAGTTCATAGGGAAGGGGTACAACCAGATTGAAGGTATTGATTTTAAGGAGGCTTTTACCCTTGTAGATAGGATAGAAGCCATTAAAGTTCTATTAGAATTTGCATGTTTAGAGGCTTCAAACTATATTAGATGGATGTTAAAAGTGTATTTCTAAATGGGATAATTAATGAAGGTGTCTATGTAGAATAACTCCCTAGATTTAAAAAGTTAACCTTTCCCAACCATGTTTATAATTTGGAAAGGCATTGTATGGATTGAAGCAAGCTCCTACAGTTTCGTATGAGAGGCTTAGCACATTTCTCTTAGATAGACCCTTTGTTAAGGATAGTATAGATACCGCCCTATTTCTAAAGAAAATAGTAGATGATTTACTCATTATTCAAATTTATGTGGAAATATATTATTTGGATCTACAAATGAAAATCTCTGTGATAAATTTTAAAAACTATGAGTAAAGAATTTGAGATGCGTATGATGGGAGAGCTTACATATTTCCTTAGATTTAGTGTGAAGTAAATAGATGATGGAAACTTCCTTAGCCAAAGTTAATACATCAAGGAGATTACAAAGAAGTATGAGCTGGATATTCCTAAGGTAATAAATATACCCATGAGCTCTATCATTCAATTAGACAAGGATCCGTATAAAAAATCTATAGATTAGAAGAAATATGGGGGGATAATAAGATCACTTCTATATTTGACTACTAACATACCTGATATAATATTTAGTGTATGTCTATGTGCTAGATTCCAAGTTTTTCTGAAATAATCCCAAATGGATTCAATTATGTAAATTCTTAGATAACTTTTATGTACAAAAAACTTGGGTATCTTGTATCCTAAACATTGCTCATCATTTAAAGTCATAGGATACTCAGACTTAGATTTTGATGCGTGTAGGATAGATAGATAAAGTACATCTACAACATGTTAATTCATTAGGTAATCATTAGTTTCTTAGTCTAATAGAAAGCAAAAATCTATAGGTATATCCACCATTAAGGATGAATATATAAATACTGTAAGATGTGTTGCTCAAGTCTTATGGCTAAAGTAATATATCATAGATCTTGAACTATATGTAAACACCATTCCTTTCCTGTGTGACAACAATAGTGCCATCTGCATTTCTATAATTCTAATTCAAACTCCTATACTAAGCATCTAAACATTAGACATCATTTTATTAGAGATCATATAGCTAAGGGATATATATAACTACATCATATAACCACTGAAAATGAATTGGCTGACATTTTCACAAAACCCCAAAACTATGATACCTTTAGCACATTGAGGACTAGATTAGGTATTATTGAAATTCATGCTTAATTTAGGGAAAAGAGAAATCAATAACATGTGCAGTAATCTATTTTTTATATGTTTTTATTTTTTTAGTTTTATTTATTTATTTTTGTCATTATTCTTTTATTTTGTGTGTTTGATAATTTTAGTTACTAATCGTTCCCTGGTTTTCATACACCAAGTTATTTTTAAAAAAAAATCTAAAAATAAAAAATTAGTCACATCATACTATATGAACCTCATTTATATTGTACAATGTTCTCAAGTATGTACATCCTCACCACTCAAGAAATCAATGGACCTGATCTAACCAATAATTGGTGATTGTACTATACAACCACCACTTTATACTATACAATCCACTTGTCGATAGCCGTTAAACAGTTCAAATTGGCTGGTATGATAATAATTGTACTACCATACTGTACGAATAACTATTCATACAGAATGATTTGTTAGTGAAAAAGTCATCATAATGACTCGCTCGGGATAACCTCTTTTTTGAAGAATATTCAGGATGATCCTGATTATATTGTATGATTTAACCACCTTTTTTGACAGTCATCTAGATTATATAAATTCATTTAACATACTATACAATCTGTATCATGTAGTGTGATATGCTGAAAAACTATATAATGAATAGGGTTTCTAAGAATTCAATCATTCAATTTCCTTCCTCTTTCTTTGACTTGCATTTGTAACCTTAATCTTCTGAATGGTTGGACGCAGTAAGAAAGGTTGTTTGACTCAAGGAAGCTCTTCACATTGTCCTGTAGATGAAAGACTTCAAAATGTTGAAGATGAGGCCACCTATCACTAATTTAAAAAAGCGGACATCACACCTTCTCATCTCTTTAACCAGCCTACCCTAAACTATTAGGACATGAATCTTTTTGGTTCTACTACTCTACACTTTCTCCTAACCATAACTATTCCATTCAATTCTGAACTCCTCATTGAGTTCTTTGCTAATTATAGGGTCAATTCTTAATTCTATGGAATGCATTCCTATGTCTGTAGGAGACTTGTAGAAATCACCAAAAAGGATCTAGCCCAGTATTTTCACCTGTCCACTGAAGGCCCTATACCTCATAGGATATCATTTAAGGGTGATTATAATTTGACCAATGTGAACCTAATAATTAAAAATGCTCCCTTAAATTAACAACAACCTATTTTCTATTCTCTCAATCAAAATGTACGAATCATCAAGCATGGCCTCAGAACTGCCATTCAACCTAAAGTTGGAAATCGAGTTAATATCACCCCGCTCTTATTTTTAGTTGCATATTTCATTATGTCTAACACTCAGTTTGATGAGGCTAACATGCTTATCAGTTGCTTTCAAAACCTCACTCCTATCCTCGTACCTTCCACCAGATGAAAGAAGAATATTACTTTAGGATATGTAGTAGCCTTTGTCCTCAACAAAAAATTTCAACTTGTCTATCCTAGCACTGTAGACTATTTTCCTACCTTATACAATGATAACTCATTTCACATTCATTTTCACTAACACCCAAAAGTTGAGCAGGCCGATGAGCCAAATTTTGATAAAGAAGAGGGAGATATTCCTGCTTCACCACTAGCTCCAGCACCCACATTTGCACCAGCTCCTATAGTTGCCCAGTGTGATCTCTACAACATTATAGTAGAAAGCTTTGGCAACATGAATACCATGATATCCTCACATGTTGATGAATGCAATCATCACTAGGAGGAGATACACCAACATAATGAGGCTCTCCTACAGCATCACCTGCAATTAGATCGGGTGCATGAAATTTATAGGGAGTGGCTCACCTAGCACTTGTCTACAACACTAATTTTAATTCTATACTGAATGTTTTTAAACTTCTTGTACTATACAAACTTGATCATACTATATGATCACTTTAACCCAAAAACCCTAGCTGCCAATTTAATTTGAGTAAGTATTTGAGCTTTGCTTTTTAAAATAATCATACTAGACAAATACATTCATATGATATGATATTTAAAAACTTACTTAAATTAATCCCTATGATTAGTCAATCAAATCAAGTTTAATTAAAGTGGCACATCATATCATACAATATGGATCATACTGTATGATAGCCGAGGCAAAATTCGATCATCCTAGATAAAACCTTAATTTTTTAACAAATCATATAATATGATGTTAATCATATATGATGACTGATAGAGACTTTTATCATCCCAGAGATCATCCTATAAGATCTTAAGATAAAAATTCTAACGTACAATACAATCTATAGATCATATCATATGAACTATAGATAGTACCATACGATCAATATAGAAAACTTGATAAATTTATCCTGTAATTATTCCATCGTGTTGAATGAACTCTAATTTTTTAAACTAATCATACTATATGATCCTCGATCGTACTGTACCAACAGAGTTTATAGAATTAAATTTTTAGAATTTTTTGAGGCCTTGTATAAAAACCTTTTTATTAAACTCTTAAAGGGTCTTTAGCGATTGAGGGGATTTTGGAAGAGAGCTTTGTGAGGACTTAGAGCATTAGGGAAGGAGAAGGTGAAGTTGTGAGAGATGGAGAAGTAGTGTGATGGGATTCCTCACGGTTGCTCCAAGCAGGCTTACACCTTGATTCCTCTAGTGGCTTTTTTGGTCTTTTGGGATTGCTTTGGGGAGATAGGCTTCAAGGTTGAAGTTTTAGGTTCTCTGCCTTCCTGAGGAGGTTGAAAAAGGATTCTAGGTTAGTTTTCTTCCTTAGGAGGGTAAAAAATCTTTGTGTTATAATGCCTTCACCAAGATGGTGAAAAAGCTTCTAGTACTCTACCGCACCAGGTTGCTGGAAGAGATTGTGTAAGGGATTCTTTTCTTTGCTATGGGAGATAATGAAGAGACACTAAAAATTTTAGTTTACTATGTACAGAGGTGGACTCTGGGAAGTGAATGTAGAAAGCATTTTAATAGAACCACTATAAAATCTAGTGTGCTCGTTCTACTTTACTTTTCCCACATCTTAATTATATTACACTTTCATTATTCCTATAAATTTGTGTTTTGATTATCATGTCTTGATTGTTTTGATTATTATTGTTACAAAAATCAAAGGAGCAGAAATTACTATAATTTTATTATGTTATTCCACTTGGGTTTGTGTTTAATTTAAAAAATCAAAAAGGGCTTCTCTTAGAATAATTTTTTAAATTGCCAAATCACCCCCTTCCCCCCACCCCTTTTATTGTACCAAGGTAAGTTCATTGAGGTATAACCACCTCTTTAAATTTCAAAACTCTCGATAATCCTTCCTAAGGCTGTGATACGCTATCTTAACATAACCGTATGGCCTAATATAGCATGAATAAATCCAATTTCCTAGCCAAGTTCATTTATTAATGCCTATAATTACCTTAGTTTTCTTTAAAGAAGGGTTCCAATTTTGAATTCAATTTGCTTCTTGAGATTGATAGCATCCTACTCCCAGTCTCCCAGCACTCCTATTAGCAATTTTTACTAAGTTCTGGTGAGTCCTATCAAGCTAAAGCTCAACTTTTGATCCACTCTTTCTCCAATCTCACCTTCTGAAGAGCCATCATTTGTGAGGTCTATACAAGCCTACTTAGGCAAACAAAGTGGAAATTGGAGCTTTTGTGAGGTATTCTCCCCTTCTTGAGCTCCTAATTAGGTAGATCTTGGCAATTGCTAAAGAAACCTCAAATCCAATAGGATTTGACTATTGAATTGAAGGTTTATGATTAAAGGATACTTTGTGTGAAATTTTAAGGGAATCCATCCACTGAAACTCTCTGATCTGGTCGAAATATGCTTATGGTTGTAAATCCTTTTGGGAGGCTAAAGAAGAAATTACAACCATCCATTTCGATTAACGACTCTGATTCTATCTTGTCTGATCCTATTATTTCATTTTGTCTAATTGAACGGCTATAATTAATAACATGTGACTCAATTAATCCATGAATCATTGGCAATCATTACCTCAGTAATCAGATGGTTATGCATGTAAAAATGTGCTGACAGCATAATTCCCTTAAAATAAAATCTATAAATTTAGTCTAACTTTAAAATTCCATAATACCCTTGCATAATTATCCAGATTAGATGATCTTAGGCTTTATGGATTCATCTTAGGGATTAGAAAAAAAGCCTTATGGTTCCATGCTTTAATTTCTTATTTTAAAAATAATTTAAAAAATACTCTCAGGGTTATTTTTGAAATTACTCTTCAAATGCATTTCATCTTGAGGTGAAATTGATATAAATGATTCTCAGGTATGTGTTTTAGAAACCCAAAAATTTTCAAATCAATTAAGTAGTTCAAAAGGCTTCAATTAATTAGTTCAAGATCATAGGACATTTTTTGAGCTAGGATTTGAAAATTCAATGCACATGAATCCTTAGAAAATTAGGTTATGTGTTTTGTTGTAATGATTGTTCACTATCCAAGGGTAAGAATACCATTAATTTTCACCCATTTCAATATTACATATTTCCAAAATTAAATTTTCTATTATATAGTTATATTTACCCTATGGATTCATTTTGAAACATAGGTGGGCTTTATTGAGACCAAATTTAGTGTGTTTAAAGCATATATTTAGATAAATTTATGTTTAAAATTTCAATGTATTTGGAACTCATTTGGTCTGTTAATCCTTGAACCCAAATTCAATGTATATAATTGACTTAGTAACTTTAAAAATTTATAATAAATTCAAAGAAAGTCAAAAAAATAATTGTTAAATGCCATTCTAATCAAAATTAAAAGTTTAAAACAACAAAATTAAAGCCTCATGAAATATATTTGAAATGTAAAATAATTTTAAAATAAAAAATTCAATAATTAATTAAAATTAATAGTTCAAAAATATTAAAATTCCAAAATAATTTTTAGCACTTGTAATCATCCCTAAGTGTCATCTCTAACATTTGGAGAAAATTTCAAGAGCTTTAGAGTTGATTTGGTAAAAAAATAATAAATCCGCTCAAATTAAATAATTCAATAAATATGCTCAAATTATAAAATTATAATTAATTATAGAAAAATCCTAATTACGAAAACTCAAAAGAATTAGACTCATCTTTAACTATGTTATTTACAAAAAATATAAAAATTTAAAAATTATTATAAATAAAAAAGTTAACGTTTAGTCAAATTATATAATCTACTAAATAGGCATAACTTATAAAAATTATAATTAAACAAATACTACCACTCTGTCAATAAAGTTTTTACGTTTGACTGCATTGGGCTATCAGGCAATGTAT
The DNA here is from genome assembly GCA_019925795.1 of Dendrobium chrysotoxum. Classification (NCBI taxonomy): domain Eukaryota; kingdom Viridiplantae; phylum Streptophyta; class Magnoliopsida; order Asparagales; family Orchidaceae; genus Dendrobium; species Dendrobium chrysotoxum. The sequence continues at coordinate 39,295,541 of CM034302.1, forward strand.
CTAGAAGAGGCATTCGTGCTCGTGCCTATTGTGATATTGTAACAAACGAATATGATAGAATATAAATAATAAATTATAAAGCTTATAGGTCAATAATTAATGAATTAAATTAATAAATCACTAATACTCTATTAATAAAATTTTAGGCTAGACTACTTAGTGCTATAGGGCTACTTATCTATAAGAGGACATGGTCCTTGTGCTCTTTATTACAACGCTATGAATTAATTGATAAAATATCAATATTAAATTTTAAACTTAATAAACTAGTAATCGATGAATTAAATTAATTAAAAATCATGAATAAAACACTTAAATATTATAGCTTTCATACCCATATGCTTGATTCATTTTAGAAGGGTATAGGTGAACAAGATTCGAAGATTTTAAGGACTAAAATACTTAATTAAAATGAAGGGCTCTACTCAACCATCTACCCTAATTTTGGAGAATTTGTAACATTAGAAATATGTTCCTAGGCCTTGCTAATCAATAGCTTCTTGCACTTAGAATTTACTAAGCACTATATTCTTTAAAACATAAAGCTAAATAATTTTAATTATTAAAACACTTATTAAATAAATTTAAAACTATTAAAAAATTAAAATTAATATCAAACCACCTTTCAATGATCCTAAACTAACCAATTCAATTATAAAAAAATTCAAAATAATAATATATAGGACCTATCCAAGCCGCATAACCTTGAACACACGGTTAGATAGTTTGCTAGGAAAACCAACTCTAACTGAGGCTAGGCTGACAATTTTGTTTTGTTTTCTTATAGGGCTTATCTAGAGGTTACTTATGTGTGATTGCTTACTTTCTGTACTCTAAATATCATATTTACATTTTTGTTGGAGCATATTTGGAGTAGGCTCTTAGGCTGCTTTACTTTTCTTTACACACTTACACAGGCATTGTTGCATATATATATCCTACTGTACTTGATATTTTTGCAAAGTAGAATATACCTTGACATAATATAAAGACAATGATATAAATGCAAATTTCTTAGACACTTTTATAACTAGATTAAGTTGCATAGTGTCAAGAGTTGTAAGAGTTTAAAAAGGATTACATATATAAACGTATAGGTTCCAAAGGAAATGATTGTTCTTCCTTTGAAGATCATTATCTTTTGAAATTCTATAGAAGATCCAGAAGCTAGAAGATTCCAATACAACTATAAATAATCATATTCAAATTTTATTTTAAAGGAATAGAAATCTAGCCTTATTCTTGGTGGAGGCTCATCACCATTATTTTATAATATAACCTAGGTTGTACTTTTGAATTATTAATGAATGAAAGTTTTATTTATAGATTGTTATTTATACATCATTTCATTTCTCGATTATACACATATTTGAGAGTCCTGATTATAAAGTTTTTTGAATTATAATTCCTTTATTATTAGGATATAGCTTATCTAATCCTGCATTCAGAAACCTATTAATTATGCATAGGATTATTAGCTTGTAGATCACTCTAGGTAAGTGTAAGCCTAGATTATATATACCCCTAAATCTCTGCACTTTCCTATTCTATTTTATCACCCCAAAATTTAAAATCTAAAATCTAAATATGAATTCCAAATCAAAGTCAAGAATTTACAATCTAAAGCCTCTATACAATGATATCTTAATGGCCCAAACCTTTCTTTAAATCTAGATGAATTTAAAAACTCTAGTCTTTACTTTAATCGATAGTATTCTCTTAGGAGATATTATTAACAATAAGGTCTTACTCATATGAGATGTCTATAACCTAAAATAAACCATACCATAGTTCCTTTCTAAGATAGGGGGAAAATCTATGGATGTAGAAGTAAGCTTTAAAGATTAGTTTAATTTTAGAATTTAAAGATAAGTGAATATTCTTTTTAACCTTAAAGGTGAATTGAATATTCCTTCTGTATTTTATTATGAAAAGAATATTTATGATTTTAGTTTGATTATTAAACGATAAGTGAATGTTCTTTTTATCCTCAAGAATGAATTAAATATTCCTTATGCAGTATGATATGAAAGTAAACTTATTAAATTAATTCAATGTTTTTTTTATCCTTACGGATGAATTGAATATTCCTTTGTTGATTTTGATCATGAAAATAAATTGAAAGTTTCTCTTCTCAAATCCATATTGAAACTCTAGTCTATCCTCTAGGATGTTGTAATGTTAGTCTATGTAGATTGAATTGAAGAAAACAACAACAACAACAACAACAACAAGCCTTTGTCCCACTACATGGGGTCGACAACATGAATCCTTTTTCTCCATTGTGTCCAGTTCAAAGTCAAATTCTCATTTAAATCTAATAAAGAAAGATCTTTTCTAATATTTTCTAACCAAGTCTTTTTAGGTCAAATTGAAGAAACTTAAAATATTTAAAACAAATCATATTGTATATAAGAAATTTGTCCATAGATTTTTTTAACAACTCCACTAGGGATAGACTTCTCTCTCCATCTTTAGTGAAGATAAAGCTTTTTATATATATGTGAATTTAATTAGATGTTAAGGATATCAAATTCCATGTATATGTAAGTTTTTTTTAAGTCTTCGTCTTATGTGTATGTGATTTGTATAGTCTTATATGTTGATATTTTATACAGTCTTATACATGCATGTCTAGTATAGCCTTGTATGTTCATATCAAGCTCAGCCATGTGCATGCATATTTTGTATAGTTTTGTACATTTGCATGTTTAATTAAATTTCAGTTCATTTTTTATGCTTATGTGAGTATGCATGTCCCATAGTTACTTGGTTTCATCCTAAAAACTAAGCGAACAAAGCCAACCAAAATACTAAATTGGTCTTCGATCAGGTAGGGGTTCTGCTTCTGTATACTTTTGCATTCGCATGTTTACATTTGTATGTTTATTTAAATTTTAGTTTATTATCCATGTTTATATGATTAAACATGTTCCATGGTTACTTGGTTTTATACTAAAAGCCAAGGAAACTCAGCCAACCAAAATAATAAATTTGTCCTAGGTAAGGTAGGTGTTTTGCCTGTGTATAGTCTTGCATTTGCATGCCTACATATATATGTTTATTGAAATTTTATTTTGTTTTCCATGCTTACATGAGTGATCATGTCCCATTGTTACTTGGTTTCATCTTAAAAACTAAGCAAATTTAGTCAAAGTGAAATAATGCATTGGTCCTAAGTTAGGTAGGAATACTACCCGTGCCAAATCTTGTATATACATTTTTGCTTTTGTATGTTTATTTAAATTTTAGTTTGTTCTCCATGCTTAAATGAGTAAGCATGTCCCATGTTTACTTGGTTTTATTTTGAAAACCAAGTGAACTAGGCCAACAAAAATACTAAATCAATCATAGCTTAGATGGGGGTGCTGCCCGTTTGTAGTCTTGCATTTTCTGCATGTTTTGTAGTCTTACTTTTTTGCATGTGTGTAGTATTGCATGTGTATTTCAATTTAAGGTTTTAGATTCTAAATTTCAATGTTTTTTCTCCTTCAATATAGAGTCCCTTCACTGAATTTATTATTAAAATTCAAACCTTAATCATATCAAATTCTATTTTTATATATGAAAGTCTAAGGACCAGGGTCCTTAGAAAATATTTGTTCAAAAAGCTATCTCAAATAAAATCTCAATTTTTCTACACCAATTCAAAGTCATTTGGATGAGAATCATTATCAGACCATTAAAAATCAAACTTGAATTCCAATTACAATCATTTTCCTTGTTGCTATTTTCTTAGACTTGGTGCATATCCAAAATCATTGACAAAATCCAAACAAAAAAAAAATTGATTCACTTCAGTTTAATCGAGCTCTAGGGATTCAATAAACCTTGCTTAGTATTTTCTTCAGACTCATATCTTGTCTAAAGATTAGTGAATTTGGAGATTGATAAAAAATTTTGGTTAATTTCAGAAATAATGTTTGAAAAATTAATATTTTCTTTCGCCAGCATTATCACTATGGCTGCTAACCAGGATCCATGTGCTAAGATCACTATAATTCAATTTGGGTCAATAGAAAATGTTTAGTTTAATTTCACTATAGTAAAATCTAAGGTGATCAAAACTAGATTTACTACTTCTCTTCCAGTCAAAACTCTACTTGAGGGTGTGTTTGTAGTTATCCCAATAGCGGGTAAAACTTCAGTGTTTTCCCACCTGACTTCCTCAAGGTTGTTTGCTAATTAAAATGGAAAGTCTTCTATAGTGTTTGAGCTCCCTTATCTTAGAATGTTTTTTATGGGGTCATCCTCTGCCATCATAAAGATAACTAAATCTCAAAGGAAGAACATGAATCATAATCTGAGGTGAAAAGCTGTGAAGGTTGAACTGGTACAAGAGAATAATTGAATGATTACTATAGCCAATGTGGCCAAGCTGAAGTAAGCTAAACTAGTATTTAAGAAATAAAAAGTCCTATTTAATTCTCTTGTATCAAGTCAAAATTTATTCCACCATCTTTCCCATATTGTTGGAGAAGAGAATATTCTCCAAATAGCAAATTTTTCCCCTCTCACTGCATTTTCTAAAGTACTTGCTATAGTCTCTCTATCTGAGAGAAAGAGAAAGTTTAAATGTTTATTAGATAGATTAGTTCATAACTATGTAAATAGTGTTGCAAATCTGGTTTTGATGATGACAAACATGTTTCCAGTGTGTTTTGCTTGGCTAATCTATTTCAGGCACAAAAGACCGCGAGCCACTCAAGCCAACTCAAGATCGGGTCCAAGTGTGTCAAATGTATGATTTTTTCTTTTTATTGAGTCAATTATAATGTAACTGATTCCCAAGCTAAGTAACCTTGAACACACACACTCAGAGAGAGAGATTGAGTGAATTAGAGTTTCTGTTACAAATTTGTTCAGATCGTCCTGGATGATATCCACATCGTCCTGGACGATCCAGTTAAAACAGAAACCCTAATTAGGGCGACTAAGTTAAGAGGGTCTGATTGAGCCGATCATCCTGGACGATCTACGGATCGTACGGGACGATATTCCCAAATCAGAAATTCTCAGCCGCCAGATCAAGTTAGGCAAGTTCTTATTTTTAGATACTTAGTCTGATCGTCCCGGACGATACGTGTATCGTCTCGGACGATCCAGTACAATCATGCCTAATTTAATCTGGTAATTAAGAAAAGCAATTAATTTATGGTTGATACGATCATATCATCCGGGATGATCTCAGGATCATCCCGGACGATCTTGATCGTCTAGTGCATCTAAGCTGTACGTTCAGAACTATGTACAGGATGATTTGGGGCCTTTTTGAACTAATCGTACCAGATGATGACCCTATCGTCCGGGACGATCAAGTCATTTTTTGGTCGTCCAGCGTAGATTTCTCTGGACGACCCGAACTATCTTCTGGACGATTTCCCTTAATTTGAACTAATCGTCCCGGACGATCGCAGGATCGTACGGGACGATATGAACAACCTTTTCTACTGATCGTCCAGAAGAGCCAGATCGTCCAGGCTGAAATAGCTAAATTTGAACTGATCGTACAGGACGATCTACCGATCGTCCTGGATGATCTTGGCCGACCAGTTGAGATTTAGGGCAAATTTTAAGCCCTCCTTTAAAAGAACTTTTTCCTAGATTGGGAAAAATCTTTTGCTACCTTCCTTCCCTGAGAAACCCTAGAGAGAAGAGAGAGTTGGGAGAGAGAGAAGAGATCTTGTGAGGGAGAGTTAGTGAGGGATTCACTAAGGTTGCTCCAAGCACGGATCAGAGTCGTCTTCTCCGCTCGTCGTCTGTCGTCTAGTCGGTGTTCTTCGTGGGAGGATCGTTCGCAAGAAGATCTGGGTTCTCTGCCCGCTTCAGGAGGAAGCGAAAGGAGTTCGTGGGTTCTCTGCCCGCTTCAGGTGGAAGCAAAAGGAGTTCGAAGGTTCTCTGCCTGCTTCAGGAGGAAGCGAAAGGAGGTCAGGTTCTCTGCCTCACCGTGTGGTGAAAAGGAGGTGTTTTGTACAGGCTTCTCCGCCTTGCTGTGGGAGCAAAAGGAGAGTCACTTTCGTTTAGTGCAATACCCGGAGGGGAGGCTCCGGGGAGTGGACGTAGGTCAAGTTGACCGAACCACTATAAAATCTGGTTTGCTTTTCTGATTCAGTTTTGCACTTTACTTTTGAATATAAACTGCTTGGGTGAATATCGTTGGTTGATCTTTTCGTTATTGTTTACTTGTTTCCGCTGCTAAGTATAGAAAAGATTTTTGTAGTTATCGTGAAATTTTTAAATAACCAATTCACCCCCCTCTTGGTTAGCCTCGGGACTAGTTCACTAGGGCTTAACATCCCTTTCGAACTTTCAAGTGGTATCAGAGAGGGATTCAAAATTTCTGTTTAAAAACTTTTGAATTTGATCCAATGGCTAACTGTAACAATCGTAATACGGCTGAAGGTTATTCTATTACCAGACCACCGTTGTTTGACAATATTCCTTTTGATTTTTGGAAAACACGCATGTCTACTTTTCTACAGTCTATTGATTATCGCATGTGGATGTTAGTTAAGGACGGATACGAACCACCTTTTAGACTGATTAACAATGTGAAAACTGAACTGCCTTTTACTGATTGGACGTTTGATGATCGCGATTTAGCACAGTTAAATGCAAAATGTTTGAACTGTTTCTTTTGTGCTTTAAAATCCGAAGACTATATGCGTGTTTCTACTTGTACAACGGGAAAGGAAATCTGGGATAGGTTATGTATAACATACGAAGGTACAACTGAAGTCAAACAATCTAGGTTGAACATCTTGTTACATGATTACGAACTTTTTCGCATGAAACCTAGTGAGACTATTTCAGAAATGTACACAAGGTTCACTCAGATTGTTACCTCTTTGCATGCTTTAGGTAGAGAACTTACCAACTACGAAAGAGTGAACAAGATTCTTAGTTGTTTTCCTGCTTCTTATGATGCTAAGATTACTACTATTACTGAATCTAAAGATTTAAATACTTACTCTATTGACAGCTTACTTGGATCACTCATTGCTTACGAGCAAGGGGTGAACCAAAGGCAACTTGATGCAGGAGAACGCAAGAAAGAGAAAACCGTGGCACTAAAGGCCAAGGATTCAGATGCTAGCTCTTCCAGGTCTGATAGCGTTGATGTTGCCTTAATCACAAGGCAATTTAAAAGCTTTCTAAGGAAGAAACATAAGAACTATCAGAAGTGGAACAAGGGTAAGTCCAATAAAAATTTTAAGAGTTCATCTGAATCTGTTTGTTTTGAATGCAGGAAGCCTGGACACATTAAGGCTGATTGTCCAACACTTAAAGCTCACCCAAGCAAGGAGAAGGGTGAGGAGAAACCAAAGTACAGAAAAGACAAGAAGCAGATTCAGAAGGCGTTCTGGGCAGACTCTGCATCCGACTCTTCTGAGACTGAAGCTGAAGAGGAGGAAACAAACTTGTGTCTTATGGCTAATGATCACCCTGGTAAGTCGGACCAGGAAGAGGTATGTGAGCTTACCTACGATCAATTATTTGAAGTTTCTGAAAGAATTCATACATCGTATAGGAAGCTTAAGAAAACTCATGCTAGTTTGAAATTAGATTACTTAACATTGCAAAAAGAGCATGATTCTGTAGTTAAAGATCATTCCACACTTGATTCCAATCACATGTCTCTGCTTGATGAGTTTGATGAATTGAACAAAAAATATTCTGATTTAGTTTCTGAGCATGATTCTTTGAAAACCACGCATGTTGATTTAGAAAAAGCTTTTAAAGAATTAGATACAATGGCATGTGAAGTAGAAAGTAGCAAGGGATCTTTGAAATTTGAAATTGCAAGTTTAAAGAAAGAAAATGAGTTTTTGAAAGTAAAGATCAGTGCTTTTGAAAAGAACAAAACACCGCCTACTTTTGAACAGTTTTATGCACCGCCACCTTTTAAAAATTCTGTTGCAAGTTCATCAAAGCATGTTTCATACACTACTAGGAAGAGGCACTATCACTCACGATGTTTAGTTAATCCTTTTCCTGGTGTTAGATGTTTTTCATGTGACATGTTAGGACATATTTCTCACACCTACACTGTTCACCGTAGTACACATTGGGTGTGGAAACCCAAACTGCCTGTTTCACAGCACAGCACGCATGCATCGCATTCTTCTTTTCATAAGAAGGAACCCAAACCTGTTTGGGTTCCTAAGACTGACGTTTGATACTTTTGTAGGTGTGCTCTCACACAAGACCTCGTGAGAGCATGTGGTACCTGGACAGCGGATGTTCTAGACATATGACTGGAGATGCAAATCAGTTCATTTCACTGGAGGCCAGAGCTGGAGGCAAGGTTACACTTGGATATAACACCACCAGGAAGGTGGTAGGCACAGGTATAATTGGTGATTCAAAGAACTTTATGATTGATAATGTTTTGCTTGTAGATGGACTGAAACACAACCTGTTGAGCATCAGTCAACTCTGTGACAAGGGATACAACATCAAATTCCTGCCCACTGGCTCCATTTTAAGCTTAAATGATGAAGTTGTTTTGCAGGGGCAAAGGATCAACAACGTCTACAAGCTGGATGTAAGTAGCATTAAATCTGATAATTCAATTTGCTTAAAAACTACTGCTGATGAGTCTTAGTTATGGCATAGGAGATTGTGTCATGCCAGTATGAAAACCCTTAGGAGAGTCACCCAAAAGGACTTAGTTAGAGGTGTGCCCAAGCTTAAGTTCACTAAGGATCACCTGTGTGATGCCTATCAGTTGGGGAAGCAAGTCCAGTCCTCTTTTCACTCTGTTAAGGACATTAGCACCTCTAGACCTTTAGAAGTTCTTCACATGGACCTCTTTGGACCCATTAGCACTGCCAGCTTAGGGGGGAGAGTCTATGGTTTTGTGATTGTTGATGATTATTCAAGGTTCACTTGGGTTAAGTTTTTGTCACACAAGTCTGAGTCATTTGATGAGTTTAGATCTTTCTCTACTTGGATTCAGAAGAAGTTAGGATGTGAGATTATTACCATCCATAGTGATCACGGAGGGGAGTTTGAAAATGAAAGATTTGGAAGCTTTTGTGAGGATCATGGGATTAGTCACAATTTTTCAGCTCCCAGGACCCCTCAGCAGAACGGGGTAGCTGAAAGGAAGAACAGGGCCTTAGTGGAAGCCGCTAGATCCATGCTTGCCGAGTATTCACTTCCAAAATACTTTTGGGCTGAAGCGGTGAACACTGCCTGTTATGTGCTGAATAGGGTGAATGTGAGAGTCAAACTGGGCAAGACACCTTATGAGATCATTAAGGGTAGAACTCCAAATCTGTCCCACCTCCATGTCTTTGGCTGTAAGGTTTTCATTCTGAACAACGAAAAGTCACCCTTAGGAAAATTTAACCCCAAATCTGATGAAGGAGTGTTCTTAGGATATTCAAGTGTGGGGAAATCCTTTAGGGTGTTCAATAGGAGGACTTTGGTGGTGGAAGAAACAACCCATGTAGTGTTCGATGAATCTGAACCTAAGGAGTCTAGATCTGAAGTAGAAGATGAAGAGATTATTGAGGTTACCCAAGGAGTTGGAAATACAAATTTGGAAGAAAGGGTAGAACCTCAAACAGAGTTGCCTAGAGATTGGAGATATTCTTCGAGTCATCCTAAGGAACTGATCTTAGGAGACCCTTCTGAAGGTGTTAGGACTAGGCATGGACTTAGGAAGGAAGTAAACCATTCTGCCTTTATCTCAATGACTGAACCCACCAACATCAATCAAGCCCTATCAGATGAATTTTGGATTTTAGCTATCCAGGAAGAATTGAATCAATTTGTAAGGAATGATGTTTGGGAGTTAGTAGAAAGACCTAAAAATCAAAGTATTGTGGGAACCAAGTGGGTCTTTAAGAATAAGATGAATGATTCTGGTGTGGTGGTGGGAAATAAGGCAAGATTGGTGGCTAAGGGGTATAATCAGATAGAAGGGATTGATTTTGAGGAGCTTTTGCCCCTGTAGCTAGATTGGAAGCCATTAGAGTGCTACTAGCCTTTGCCTGTTATAAGGGATTTAAGCTGTTTCAAATGGATGTTAAGAGTGCCTTTTTAAATGGGGTAATTAAAGAAGATGTTTTCGTAGAACAACCCCCAGGTTTTGAGAGTTCCCAATATCCAAATCATGTCTATAAATTAAAAAAGGCCTTATATGAATTGAAACAGGCACCCAGAGCTTGGTATGAGAGGCTTAGCACTTTCCTGTTAGAAAGAGAGTTTGTTAAGGGGAGCGTAGACACCACCCTTTTTCTGAGGAGAATAGGAGATGACTTACTCATTGTCCAGATTTATGTTGATGATATAATTTTTGGATCTTCTGATAAATATTTATGTGATGAGTTTTCCAAAATAATGAGTAAGGAGTTTGAGATGAGTATGATGGGAGAATTGTCCTACTTTTTGGGGTTTAGCATAAGGCAAACGGATGATGGAACCTTTCTCAATCAATCAAAATACACTAAGGACATTTTGAAGAAATATGAAATGGACAAAGCCAAGCCAATCAATACTCCCATGCCCTCCTCAGTTCAGTTAGATAAGGATTCAAATGGAAAATCTGTTGATCAGAAGAAGTATAGAGGGATAATAGGGTCACTACTTTACCTGACCGCTAGCCGACCTGATATCATGTTTAGTGTCTGTCTTTGTGTTAGGTTTCAGGCTGATCCTAAAGAGTCCCACCTGACTGCTGTTAAGAGAATTCTTAGATATCTTTTAGGAACCCCAAACCTAGGAATTTGGTACCCTAGGCACAGCACCTCCTTTGAGATCATTGGATATTCTGATTCTGACTTTGTGGGGTGTAGGGTGGATAGGAAGAGTACCTCTGGGACTTGTCAATTTATAGGACAGTCGTTAGTCTCCTGGTCCAGTAGAAAATAGAACTCAGTTGCACTTTCCACTACTGAAGCTGAGTACATTGCCTTAGGGAGTTGTGTGGCCCAAGTTCTTTGGTTGAAGCAGCAAGTCTTGGATTTAGGAGTACCTGTTGGCACAATTTTTGTTCTGTGTGATAATACTAGTGCAATCTGTATCTCTAAGAATCCAATCCAACATTCTAGAACCAAACACATTGACATTAGGCATCACTTCATTAGGGACCATGTTACAAAAGGGGACATTGAGCTACACCACGTAGCAACTGAAAATCAGCTGGCTGACATTTTCACTAAACCACTGGCCTTTGACTCATTCAGCATTTTGAGAACTAGATTAGGAGTGATTGATATAAATGCTTGATTTTGATGACTGCTGATTTATGATTGTTATGATTGGTATTCTGATTTCTGTTAGTTAGTTTTTGTTTGATTATTTGCCTTCAGTTGATTTTATTTCTTCTGCTGATTTCTGTGTTACCCATTTTATTAGTTTGGTTTGAGTATTTACTTTGCTATGATTTTCTACCTGTTTTTATTTATTTACGGGTTCATATCTTGCACTTTTTATTTTATGCTTTTCAAGATCTGATCACCGCTCACTACTTCTAGTGATCTGAAGGTTTGACTGGGAGTTTTCACCTTGTTTTGGTTTGGAAGCTGATAAGCAGTGATTGACTTCGCTGAATCTGTTAAAGGGAAGAAACATTGATAATTATTTCTCTTCCTCTAACTCCTTTACTGGTGTGTAGTTTCTTTTGAATAAAAATCCTTTTCAAAATTAAAATGTTAGTTTTTGAAATAGAGATTATTTTATCTTCCTACAGTAATCTGCCTCATATCAATAGTGTTTTTTAAAGTCTTGAGTCATTAGTTTGATTTTCTAAACCAAGTGATTGCATTTATCATATGTTGTATGGATTTTGTTTTGTGAATCGTTCTTCCTTACTGCGGAGAGTCATCTCCTATGTCTGGAAGATAATCTCACAGCTGAGACTCTTTAATGATTATGAAAAGGAGAAAGCTTATAAAAGATGCGCAGTGCGCCAGATAATTTGAAAAAAAAGGCATAAAATGAGCCCAAAACTGAAAAGATGCGAAATTGCCAAATTCGATACACAAAGTGTATCAAAAATCAAAAGATGCGCAAAGCGCCAACCAATTTGAAAAAAGAGGCACAAAATGAGCCCAAAACAAGCTTTCTTTCCTTTCAGATTGTTAAATGTCTTAGAGAAATCTGTGCGCCACTTAATATTTTCAAAAGCTTGAGTTTTGAAAATTCCGATTTCTGATTTTTTACTTTGTAACACTATTATATCAGATATTTTTCTGGAACGAGGCTTGAAAGGATCTCTTTTCAAATCTAATGTCTCTTCTTTTGATTCAGATTTTTGTGTTGAAAGAGGTTTGCATCGATAAGGTGCCCGGGGTCAGAGTTACGAAAGTTGATTATTTCTAACATTTTCTGGATTTCAGCGCTATCAATCGTCCTGTCATTGGTTTTTGAATCTAAAATCAAGGAAAAATTCTGATTTTCCTGTTTTGTTGTTGTTCTGTGTATGTTTTCTTTTATGTTTTATTTTCGTGTTATGTTTTTCGCTCCTCCTTTTTGTGATGTCAAAAGGGGGAGTCAGAGTTGTAGTCGTGTCGTGTCTTTGTTTCTGTTTTCTGAGTCTTGTTTCCTGTATTGTTTTAGCTGTTAAATGAAAATTTAAAAAAAAAATATTTGTTTGTTTGATCTCCTAGTTTACTTTTACTGTCAGACTACTTTACAAATATTTGCCATCATCAAAAAGGGGGATATTGTTGCAAATCTGGTTTTGATGATGACAAACATGTTTCCAGTGTGTTTTGCTTGGCTAATCTGTTTCAGGCACAAAAGACCGCGAGCCACTCAAGCCAACTCAAGATCGGGTCCAAGTGTGTCAAATGTATGATTTTTTCTTTTTATTGAGTCAATTATAATGTAACTGATTCCCAAGCTAAGTAACCTTGCACACACACACTCAGAAAGAGAGATTGAGTGAATTAGAGTTTCTGTTGCAAATTTGTTCAGATCGTCCTGGACGATATCCACATCATCCTGGACGATCCAGTTAAAATAGAAACCCTAATTAGGGTGACTAAGTTAAGAGGATCTGATTGAGCCGACCGTCCTGGACGATCTACGGATCGTACGGGACGATATTCCCAAATCAGAAATTCTCAACCGCCAGATCAAGTTAGGCAAGTTCTTATTTTTAGATACTTGGTCTGATCGTCCCGGACGATACATGTATCCTCCCGGACGATCCAGTATAATCATGCCTAATTTAATCTGGTAATTAAGGAAACCAATTAATTTATGGTTGATACGATCATATCGTCCGGGACGATCTCAGGATCGTCCCGGATGATCTTGATCGTCTAGTGCATTTAAGCTGTACGTCCAGAACTATGTACAGGACGATTTGGGGCCTTTTTGAACTAATCGTACCGGACGATGACCCTATCGTCCGGGACGATCAAGTCATTTTTTGGTCGTCCAGCACAGATTTCTCTGGACGACCCGAACTATCTTCTGGACGATTTCCCTCAATTTGAACTAATCGTCCCGGACGATCGCAGGATCGTACGGGATGATATGAACAACTTTTTCTACTGATCATCCAGAAGGGCCAGATCGTCCAGGCTGAAACAGCTGAATTTGAACTGATCGTACAGGACGATCTACCGATCGTCCTGGACGATCTTGGCCGACCAGTTGAGATTTAGGGCAAATTTTAAGCCCTCCTTTAAAAGAACTTTTTCCTAGATTGGGAAAAATCTTTTGCTACCTTCCTTCCCTGAGAAACCCTAGAGAGAAGAGAGAGTTAGGAGAGAGAGAAGAGATCTTATGAGGGGGAGTTAGTGAGGGATTCACTAAGGTTGCTCCAAGCACGGATCAGAGTCGTCTTCTCCGCTCGTCGTCTGTCGTCTAGTCGGTGTTCTTCGTGGGAGGATCGTTCGCAAGAAGATCCGGGTTCTCTGTCCGCTTCAGGAGGAAGCGAAAGGAGTTCGTGGGTTCTCTGCCCGCTTCAGGTGGAAGCAAAAGGAGTTCGAAGGTTCTCTGCCTGCTTCAGGAGGAAGCGAAAGGAGGTCAGGTTCTCTGCCTCACCGTGTGGTGAAAAGGAGGTGTTTTGTACAGGCTTCTCCGCCTTGCTGTGGGAGCAAAAGGAGAGTCACTTTCGTTTAGTGCAATACCCGGAGGGGAGGCTCCGGGGAGTGGACGTAGGTCAAGTTGACCGAACCACTATAAAATCTGGTTTGCTTTTCTGATTCAGTTTTGCACTTTACTTTTCAATATAAACTGCTTGGGTGAATATCATTGGTTGATCTATTCATTATTGTTAACTTGTTTCCACTGCTAAGTATCGAAAAGATTTTTGTAGTTATCGTGAAATTTTTGAATAACCAATTCACCCCCCTCTTGGTTAGCCTCGGGACTAGTTCACTAGGGCTTAACATCCCTTTCAAACTTTCAAATAGTTATAAGAAATCAAAGTAAGAATTTTTGAAGTTAATGATAGGAGTAATCTTTACTCAGGGTGAATTAAAGCTGTATAAAGAAAGAGTTGCTTTCCCCTCTAAGAAGAGAAAAGTCCAAGTAATGGATTCTAGATCTACAAAATTCACAATCGTATCCAATCATCAAAGAGATTCAAGAGGATTTTCTCAAGTCAATCACAAGTCTATTCCCAGTAGTAATAAAAAACATAATGTTGTGAATCATGAAAGGTATTATCCAACCAATCTTCCAAAAGTTTTACAACTGAAAAGTGAATTAACTAAAATATCCCATCAATCCTTGGCTCATCAATCACTAAGAATCGACCTGCTTCATTTTAAAGGTATTCAATTATCTTCTCATCCTGTTAGAAAAATACCATAATTAATGAATTGATCGAATTCATAATCAAATGAGTACAAGGTTTGACAACCTAAAATTGTTGCCACTTCTACTACACCTACCATCAAAAAAATAGGTATAACAAAACTTAGGAGAAAGCAAAATTAAGATCAAGCAGATACTTCCTCTAAAATGAAGTATATCTCAATTGACCTGCCCATTGTATCAGGGAAATCAATTGAGGAAATGATGAATTATCTTGAAAAAAGTTTACAAAAGATAGATGAGGAAGAAGTTGATGAAATAATAAATTTTGATGGTTTAGATGAGGAAATGGATGAAAGTGTATTCATGGTACATACATGATCAATAATTTACATTGATAAAAGAAAAACAAAATAAATTTAGCAGATGATGGAAATAAGGAAGAAGAAGAAAAAGATGAAGAATATGTTTCAAATTTGACTACCAATATTTTAGATCAGTTAATTCAAGAAGATGAATAAATAGCTCAAACAGAGAAATATATGGAAGAGTTATGGGCTTCTATGGCCATTTTATAAAATAAAGAAACTCCTTCTGTTAAAGATAAGATAGATTTAGTGCTTGTAGAGTATATCCAACTCTGCATTAATCCTAAGGAAACATATAAATAAAATAAAATTGAAGTCCTTAAGTTAGAAAAAATAATAGTTCAAATAGTTGACATCAAACAGATGATAGAATAGAAAGTCTTGAAGGCACTAACATAATCTAATGGTACCTTATCTATTATAAGTGGTAGAACCTACTCGAAGGTATATGACTTGGTTACTTATTCTAAAAGATTTATGCCACCCTCATCTAAAATGATTGATAGAATAGAAAATCCAAATAAACACTTAGCATATTTTAGAGCTAGTTATTATAATATAGGAAGAAACAATGCTCTACTATTTCAACTAATCATAAGCAGACTATAGTATTTGAATGGTATACTAAAATACCTACTAGGTCAGTACACATGTTTGTAGAGTTAAAACAAATACTTAGAAAAAGGATTGCTAGGATATGTCACCATATTATTGTAGGGGATCTGATAGTGGAAAGGTAGAAACTTGATGAAACTTTGTTGATTATATCCTAATACGGATGAGCATTAGTATGAATTTTAAACTCAACTTCAGTAACATCGCACTAAAGAAATTCTTTTAAAGAATATCCATGGTTTGATTGCTCTCTTATTAAAAGGATTCATAATCAAAAAAATTTGAGAAGTTATTGAGTAAAGCTGCTAATCTCAAAGAGGAAATGTCTCAATTAACTTTCTTCGAAGAGAAATCTTGTATAGAAGTTAGAAAGATAAAACATAAGTAGGTGTTCAAAATGAAATCTTGGTCAGTTTTTATATTGGATAAAGGGAAGTAGGTAATGCTATTTTACGCAAAAAATCATAGCCAACCATTACAGTATTGGCAGTGTAATGGGCCTCAAAATGATCACTAGTTTAGATTCAGTCCTTATGTTACTCCAATGGAAAAAAAGGAGGTTTGAGGCACTTAAGAAAAATAGCTACTCATTTAAAAGGAAGCCATCAAAAGGATCTTAAATAATCTCATAAAGAAACCTGAATTCAAACTGCTTAAATCTAAGAAGCTAGAATATGTACGTAAAGTGGGGCAACCTAACTATTTCCCATGTCATTATATGACCAGTCATGATATTGAAGATTGTGTAACCTTCAAAGTATGGCTTGAAAGAAGCATTAAAGATTGATCTATTTTGATACTCGAGGTGTATTTAGTAAATTCTAGTCAAGGATCTGCTAAATACATGATTGGTCAGCCTTCCATATAAGTCTCAAATTTAAAATTTTATGATGATTAAGATATATCTTTATCTTGATGTTCTAAGAAAATTTTAAATAAGCTTAATCATTCATCTGCTCAGGTATCTCAAAGAGTGCAGAGTCACATCCTGGTTGACCTAGAAACTCTTGTAGAAGAAGTACAAAATAAGGTTTCAATTGAAGAACTTAAGAAGAAGTTAGTTGGTCTATCTACAACAATTAAAAAATAAGAATATAAATAGTAAAGTTTTAGTTTCTTCAAACGGCAAAATAAAAACTATTATGCTCCTTACACTTTATGATTTCTATTTTCTCTTGTTAGGGGCTAAGAAAGCAATGAAGACTGATTTAGTATCTTGTCCATATCTGGTGATGATGAAAGAATGGTAATATCAATAGTGCAACTATAAATAATTCTATAAAATAAGAAACAAACTTTGATGACTTGAAAAAATCTCTTTAATATTTAATTGATTATAATTCCCATATCCTTAATGTTCATGGAGAACTTATTTACATAGAAATTGAGATGTCTCATTCTAATAATTCATTAGATGAAGTGTAAAAAGTAAATGATAAATCAAAATAAAAAAAAATACAATGTCTCTTCCCCAGAAGAGATCGTTCAAGTAAATCTGCAAAGTGGTAAAGTACTACCACCATCATCATCTATAGCCAAAAAAAGAAAGAAAGCCACTGATAATCCAAAAAATTCAACACATTTCTAAATAAATTCAGATGTAGCTAATTCAGATTTTTCTTGAAGTGGATTATAATGTGTTAGCGCATCTCAGAAGACCGGCTACAAAATTGAGTATCTATGATACTTTTATTCTTTCTAGTTAAATGAGGGAGAATTTAATTAACGCTTTACCGGATCCAAACATCTGTATGGGTCACTTAACATCAATATATTCTAAAGAGGCTCAATATTTCAATAAAATTAGAGGAATCATATTCTCAGATGAACATTTTCTCATGGTAATTATAGAGCAAAATCATTCACTAAATATTTCTATGAACATAGGTAATTTCAAATTATCTCATATTCTTGTCAATACGGGTGTATCAGTCAATATTATGACTCTTAAAACTCTTACTTACTTAATAGTGGATGCCCTTAGACTCAATTTTAATAAAATGATCTTACGAGGATTCAATAAAAATTCTGAGAGGGCCTTGGGTTCAACAGACCCTTGCTCCATAAGTATAGGATTGTTCCTTCCACCATTCATTAGTGTATCAAATACACTCACGAGGGCATATAACACTATATTAAAGGTGACTTGCAGCTATTTTTAATTCATGAATTTAATATATACAAAGATGCTTCGTACTATCTACCTATGAAGCAGACTTTCTTCTCTAAAAATCTTAAATTAGCTGAGGCAAAAAAAAGGAAAAAAAGTAAAAGAAAAAGAAAAACATTCCAATCTAGAACACTATTTTTTCGAGTTACTTCCTACTCCTTCATGTAAGAGTTTAAAACTATAATTATGATAGAAACTAGGAATATTTGTCTCCTTACAGAAAAATTAATGAAATTAATAGATTTTATGATTCATAGGAAGATGAGTATTTTATGTATTTAGGAAACAAAATGGGTTGAAGAGAAGGCTAAGGTGATTGATAGTTTAAGATTTAAACTATGGTATTTGGCTAGGAGTCATACTAGAAATGGTGTAGGTGTAATTATAGATAAGCGTTTGAAGGATAATGTTATAAAAACTAATAGAATTGGAGATAAAATTATAGCTTTAAAGATTTTTGTTGATGCTAAGATTGTTAATATTATAAGTGCTCGAGCTCATAAAGTAGGTTTGGATATGGGTTCAAAATTAAAATTTTGGAATGACTTAGAAGAATTAATATAAAAGATACATATTGAAGAAAGAGTTTTTATTGGATGAGATTTAAATGGATATGTTGGTAGAGAGGTAAATGATTTTAAAAGCATTCTTGTTGGCTATGGGTTTGGAGCAACAAATGAAGGTGGTAAGACCATATTAGATTTTTCTTTAGCTTATGATTTTTTAATTGCTAATAACTTATTTAAGAAAAAGTGAGCATCACATCACTTATAAAAATTGATATAGTAAAACTCATATTGATTATTTTCTTATAAGAAAATTAGATCATTTAAATTGTAAAGATTGTAAAGTTATTCTGAGTGAAAGTTTTTATACCCAACATTGATTATTAATTTTGGTCTTTAAGATAAAGGGACAAAAAATAAAAATAAAGTAAAATGATATTCTAGGATTAGATGGGGGCATTTAAAGAAAATTCATAAAAATATTTTTGAGAGTAAGATTTTAGATCTTAAGATTGTCTATGCATGAGGTTGTTAATGTTTTGTGGGAAGAAGTGGCTAGTGATATTATGAATGTTGCAAAAGAAGTGGTTGGAGTATCAAAGGGAAAAACTCCTAATAGTAAAAATAGTTGGTGGTGAAATCCAAATGTGAAAGAAAACATAAAAAATAAGAAGATTTGTTATAAAAATTAATTTAGATGTGAAAATTTTTATAATTGGGAAAGATATAAAGAGGCACGTAAGGAATCTAAGAAAATAATATGCAATGCAAAGATCTTAGCTTTTAATGATTTATATAATAGAAAATTTACTAAAGGGGGAGAAAAGTATATGTATAAGTTAGCAAAACAAAGAGATTGGAGTAGTTGGGATTTAGTTCAAGTGAACTGTATAAAGGAAGAAGATCAAAAAGTACTTTTCGTAGAAGATGATATTTAAGAAAGGTAAATGAGAAATTTTACTAAATGTTTTAATGAAGAATGTGAAAATACGATTGACTTTAGTGATCTTGACACCTTAAATGAAAATAAAGATTTCTATTTTTATTGGCATATTAGTAAAACTAAAGTTAGAGAGGCTTTAAAGAAAATGAAGTGTGGAAAAGTTGTTGGTCCTGATGATATTTCAGTAGAGGTGTGGAAATGTTTAGGAGATGAAGGAATTTCTCGGCCTACTAAACATTTTAGTATTGTTTTGAAGACAAAAAAATGCCAGATTTGTGGAGCATGAGGGTATTAATTCCTATTTTTAAGAATAAAGTTGATGCATAAGATTGTGCGAATTATAGAGTAATTAAGTTAATATGTCATACTTTAAAACTATGGGAGTGAGTTATGGAGCATAGGTTGTGGCGTGATACTAATGTTTATCAAAATGAATTTTGATTCATGTAGGGTAAGTCTAACTTGGAAGCCATATATTTATTGAGAGGTTTGATGGAGAAATATAGAGAGAATAAGGAAGATCTACATATGATATTTATTGATTTAGAGAAAGCACATGATAAAGTTCCAAGAGAAGTGTTATAGAGAGTTCTTAAAAATAATGGAGTTAATAATGATATGTATGTAGGAGCTATTACAATGTTCAAACACTAGGTGGTTTGACCAAGTATTTTCCTATTTCGGTTGGATTACATCAGGGATTAGCATTAGCCCGTATCTTTTTTGCTTTAGTCATGGATGTTCTCACTAGACATTTGCAAGAGGATGTACCATGGTGTATGATTTTTACTAATGATATTCTTCTTGTTGATAAGACTAGAGAGGGAGTTGAAGGTAAACTTGAATTATGGAGGTCAAACTTAGAGTATAAAGGTTTACGCTTGAGTAAATCTAAAGCTGAATATATGGAGTTTAATTTTAGTAGTATTAGACCTAGTGAGGGGTTTGTGATTTTTGTCCATCAAGTCATTAATAAGAGTACACATTTTAGATATCTTGGATTTATTATTCAAAGTGATGGTGAAATAGATGGGGATATTATCAGCATAATTCAAGTTGGATTGTTGAAGTGGAGGTATGCATCGGGCTTTTTGTGTGATAGAAAATTCCCCCTCAAACTTAAGTGAAAATTTTATAAGATGGTCGTTAGACTTGCAATGCTTTATGGTGCCGAATGTTGGCCGTTAAAAGAGAAGCATAATATTAAGTAAAGTGTTGCAGAGATAAGGATGCTCAGGTGGATGAGTGGCTTTACCCTTAAAGATAGGATACACAATGAGGATATACGTGAAAAGATTGGAGTAGCTCCAGTGGAAGATAAGACTTGAGAGAGTCACTTTAGATGGTTTGGTCACGTAAAACGGTGGCCTTTCAATGACTCGGTTAGGAAAGTAGATGAATTAGATTTGACTTATGTTAAGAAAGGCAGAGGTAGAACTAAAATGACTTGGTTAGAAAATATTAAAAATGATCTTTATTTATTAGATTTAAATAAAAATTTGACTTTTAACAGGACATAATGGAGAAAGAGGATTCATCCAGCCGACCCCACATAGTGGGACAAAGGCTTGATGTTATTGTTGTTGTACTTGCTACTCCTTCTTAAAGAGGTGATAGAATGGCTCAATGATTTAAACGAAGAAGTTGAGGATGGCAAGATCAAATAGAAAAATAAAATGAAAAAAAATTAGGCAAATAAAGGTGCTTATAGTACATATCAATATTGAAACGATTTTAGAGGAGGAATCTGAAGGGGGCAGTGGAGTGAACTTTTGAATTGTATAAAAATCTATGGCTCTATCACCCCTAAAAAATGCTGAGGTTTCTTTTCATATAAAAATAATGAACCCAACTTAGTATACGTAAGTATACATACCGAATCAAGTAATAAAGTGATAGAGTAGAGGGTCAAACCCATGAGAAAGTATGCTTTACTTGCAATAAAATACTACTATTTAATCAAATTGCAAGAATTATCCTACTAAAATAAAAATGACTTCTTTGGAGTTTCTATCACTAAATAAAATTTTAGAAATAATTGGTACAATATTTAATAAAAGTGATTTGGATTGATGAGTTTAAACTGCATATCATTCCTAATGAGGCTCTTCATGGTAATGTGATCCCGAGCATTTGCATCCATATATCTCTATCAATCTTGTAGAGGTAAAAAGGATATCAGCTAACCTCCTACAGTTATAATATCTCCTTAAGAATCTAGAATATTTTATATCCTATGTCTAGGCATAAAAATATCATATCTCAATATTCCTAGTTATTCTTGTGTTTTTCTCTAGAGGATATACATCACACTATATCTTAATTACACATATGGCCACTATATGCATTAAATAAAGAGTGGGATAAATATCAAAAATATTTTTTATAGTTACAGAATAAGAGTCTTCATTAGTACTGAACATACACTTTATATCAACAATCTAAAATAAGAGAATTAGCCAGACATAGAATCAATGACTAGCAAACTCTTTTTCATTAAACTCATAGAAGAATGAGAAATACAAGAGAGTTATATCACCAAACATTATCAAAGTATTTCCTTTTATCTCCTTCTCCCTTTAACATACAAAGCTTCTTCAAGAAACATAAGCTAAATACTCCAAATAATTAAATATTGTTCTTCCCTAGCATGCCTTAGATTTTACTCTAAGAGGAAACTAGAGAAGTACTCTAAAAGTTCTAATTTACAAACATGACTGAAATCTCTTATAAATATAACATAAAAAATATGTAGAAAACATAAAAAGGCATCTGGCACCGTGACGCTTAAAATAATGGCGTTGTGGCACCCCTGAAGTGAACGAGCACCTCAATGCTGAAGCTTTTGCACCTCCGTTGTTTTTGCTGATGTAAATCAGTTATATAGTGAATAGTCATGTCTCTTCACTGATAAAATGTATATCGTGGAAGTTACAACTTCAACATCATAGTGTTATGAACATTTGAGTACTGCGATGCCCAAGTGTAAAACATGATGCCAAATTATGACAATTATGGAAACATAGCATTTAAAAAGAGAGAATTTTGTAGTACAAAGCTAACTTTCTGACACCACAATGCTAATAATGTTGTGGTGCTACTTGGGTTGTTTTCATAGTGCTTGTAAACATAGAACTCGGTGCCACAACATCAGAATTAGAGAGCCTTGGTAGTATTAAATTAAGCGTTGTGGTGACATTTTATTAGACGTCGTGGCGTTGTTAACTACTTAAATTTCTTTCCATTTGTATTTTTCCTGCACAAAAATAACTAAAATAATATATTTTCACTTAAAATAAAATACATAAAACAACATGTAATTTACACCTATCAATTCTTCCCGGCTTAAACTCTTGTTTGTCCTTAAGCAAATAAAAAAATCTACAATTCTGATTAATCAAATAACCAATAAAAAAATTGATAATGTTAAATCACTAAAATATAGGATAATATATCATAGTCTAGAAGTATTGAAAATGAACAAAGTTATAATTCAAGTTGGAAAAAACTAATAATTATCCTAACTAGTCATCCTAATTGTTGTTTCATTTGAATTTACATGTTATAAATATAATCATTGACTTTTGAATTCTGAATTGAATAATTTAGCCTAAAGATTAGATGTATTTTAAGTTAAAATAGAAATTTCATAAGTTTACCAATATTTATACTAGTTCTCCAATCTTATCCTTTGTGAATTTAAGTATAAGATTGTAATTAGACTCTAAGCTTTTATCTGATACAAATTTTTTATTGTACTCACTTTCTTTTTCTTCTTCTCTATGCTTTTCTTTTCAAACTCTTTTTACTTTTATTTTTGTGGAGTACATAGTTAATGATTTTGAATATCAATTTTACTTAAAATCATCTTATAATCTCAATGTATTTTAATGCAAGAATTTAATAAAATTGCTTATTCCAAATTTAGTTTGCTTATGATTTTCAATTTTAATCTATTCACATTTATTTTTAACCCCTAATTATTTATCTTCAAATCAAAGATCATATATATATATATATATATATATATATATATATATATATATATATATATATATATATATATATATATAACTTATAAATTCAAGCTAAGTTAATAATTAAATGATATAAATTAGTAAATTATTAATTTTTCAAATTTCATTTGAATTATGATCTATGGTTTTATTATTTTCCTCATCATCATCATCATTACTTGTCTTAACAGGATGCAAAATAAAAGGATCATAGGATAGGACAGATGGAAACTGAAGCTGATCAGAAAGCTTCACAAAAGAACTACTTTTAAGCATTCCTACAAGAGCATCATTGAAGTCAATTTGTGTTTGTAAAGCTTTTCTTGATGATCCATAATGTGAACCATCCTTATTTTTATCTCAAGCTACCAATCTTTTGAATCCTCATAGAAGTGTGTTATATTCTCCATCTTCCCTCTAAGTTAAGATACTTGATCGCCCATAGTCTTAGAAGTTCTAGTACTTATACTGCTACTACTGTTGATAGGCCTCCCAATCCCTCGAGGCTCATTATAGTCTCTTTTCTCCTCTTTTATTTTTTACTTTCTTGAAGCCCAAAAGTTTTCTTTAGTAAGGGCTACAATAGGGAATAATTGTTCTTCAGTTTTACCCCCCCCCCCCCCCCCCCCCCCCCCCTCACACCCACAGCAACACACAAACATAAACTAGAGAAGGGTGCCCTAATCTAACAAAAGTGGTTCCCTTAATGACATACATGAGAGCGGAGAAAATAAGTTTCCCTGCCTATATAGAATACCCCATTTAAGTAACATATTTTTAAAGTGCACAGTTATGTGTAACTTTACTATTATTTCCACTAAGTAGTAAATGGGCTTAGAAGAAATAGTGTTAGGCCTTAAAGGCTTGGGATTATAAATTTTATAATTGGAGGGAAATTAATCATCTTCTTCTTTCTCATTTTCCAACTTGCTCTACTATTAGGTCCACACAGTATATTCAGAATATCTCGAGGATCTATTGGTGTTCTAATAAAAGCTATGTATTCATCAAATATGAAGTCCCTAAGTTTGTAAATTTTATTTATAACAATAAAATAAAATAGGACCCACTTACCCCTAACTTAACATTTATTTTCCACCACCTCCTTTCCATTTTCAAAAAATTCTCTAACACATTATTAATTCTAGCAAAAGGCTCTTCACAAAAATTATCCAAACCTCTACTGTTAATGATTTACATGAATTGGTGGCTAGGATTTTGAAAAACCCTCTAAGGAATTAGCTGCTTATTCACTACTAAATCAATAAATTTGGATTTAGCATGAGCCGATATGATTCTACTCTTATCATAAGAGGAAGAATCCCTCTTTTTTCCAAACATCTTTGGGGCGATCAAGCTAGAGAGAATTATAAAGAAGTGAAGTTTGATGGAATGGTTAGGCTATGAATGAAATGAAAAATGAAACACACCATTTAATAGCTTGGTATGGCAATGCAGCGCTGCAGGAAATGGCATCATGGTGCTTAATCCATGAATAATGATAAAATGGTCAAACTAACAATCACTGCAATGGTCTAGGCCACATGGCGTAGTGGCACCAGTTTTCAAAAATTTAAATGTCACCTTAGAACTTGCTATCGCTACAGCGTTTGACATTTATAATCACAATAACATTTTTGTCAGTAACCTTCTTGGTGCTACTAGTGAAAAAATAATAAAAGTATAAGTTGTACCATGATTTCAGTAACCAGTGCTATGACGCTTACAAAAGTTTCATATTTAAAGTTATGACTGCATATCTTCTTATTATCTTGGTAGAACAATTTGTTGGACTTAAAAAAACTATTATGGCTCTTAAACAATCATCATTGTGGTGCTTAATGAACCAAGCAAATGATGGTTCAAAATGAACATTACCCCAGGTTAATGCTGCAGCACTTATTTTGAATGTAACAGCCCTAGAGAGAGTAGCATCATGGTGTTTATTCACTCAGCACTATGGCACTCATTTAATTTTTGCTCACTCTTATTTGCTAAATTATTATCATAACTTTAATTATATAAAACAA
Organism: Dendrobium chrysotoxum; assembly: GCA_019925795.1. Lineage (NCBI taxonomy): Eukaryota > Viridiplantae > Streptophyta > Magnoliopsida > Asparagales > Orchidaceae > Dendrobium > Dendrobium chrysotoxum. The sequence continues at coordinate 39,320,919 of CM034302.1, forward strand.
AATGCAATACATGATAAAAATAACAACATATACAACATGACTAATGTAAAATTCAAATAAATAACATGTCACTCTAAACATAAATCTAAGTTGCCTCGCATATAATGCAAAGTTTATAGTTTTCAACTAGACTTCCCTAGATTTATCAATTTTGCTAGGGTATATTGCTACCAATCCTCAAATGATTATCACCTAGATCTTTTTGTTTTTCCTTTGGGTTAACTTCAATATTCCATAACAATGATCCAAGAGGTCTATTACTAATTAAAATTACAAGCTAACTTAATTGTGTTTCTAAATTTTTAATTAAAACAACTTGACATTTCAACTGAGTTATTAACTGCATCACTACATCTTCCAATGTTAATTTTTTACTTCCAAACTGATTGCTTTGATTAAATTCTGGGTAATATGCAGGTCTAGAATTAACAACAGGTTGCTGAGGATTATTCCAATTTACTCATTGATTATTTTGACTAGAATTTCATTGATTTCAAAAAACATTATTTGGCTTATTAAAATTAATAGAGTTCCTCCAACCTAGATTATATTTATTGGAGTAGGATTATATTATCTTCCAATAAAATTAATATTTTTAATACCTTGCACATTATTATTTTTAATTAACTTTTGATCATCCAATTGTACAAATAATTCAATTCTGAATTCTTTAATTTCTCCTACTATGCTTAACTTCTTAGAAATTGCAACAACTTGTGCAGTCAAAATTAAAAAAGTATCATATTGATATATTCCTGCCAATCTCTTAGGATTTTTCTTATAATTAGGCCACTATAAATTATTATTAGCTATTTCCTCTATTTATTCATATGCTTCTTCAAATGGTTTAGACATTAATGATCCTCCAACTGCAATATTTGTAATTACTCTAAGAGACCCTACAAAACCATTATAAATTATCTGAATAACAAACCAATCAAGTATAGTATGGTGAGGGCATTTCCTATGCATTTTCTTAAATCTCTCCCAACTCTTTAATTTCTCCTTCGAACTGGATAAAATAAGTGGTATCATATCTAAGTTTAGCTATCTTTCATGGTGTGAAATATTTAATATGAAACTTATGAGCCAACTCATTCTATGTGGATATAGAGCCTGGATAATAAATTCAACCACATTTTAGCTTTGTCTCTTAGCGAAAATAGGAATAATTTAAGTCTAACATCATCATCATTGATACAATTATACTTAAATGTTGCATAAATTTCTAAGAAGCTAGCTAAGTGTAAATTAGGATCTTCAAGTAGAGTTCCCCCAAACAAGGAATTTTAAACCATTTGAATTATGATAGATTTTAATTCAAAATTATTAGTTTATATAGAAGGTTTGTTAATGCTCTAATGAATTTCAACTACTAGCGGGTTATCATAATCCCTTAGAAGTTTAGATTGATCTTGATCTAATACATGTTCAACCATCTTCACCAACTTTTTTGTTTTTATAAATTTTCAAAGGGTTCTTTCTATTTTAGCTTAATAAAATAAAGTTTCTTTCTTTGTCTATAAAGCAGACAACCTTGAATATGCAATCAACAAATAAAATAAATTTATACAAGTAGGTCTAACTATATAATTAACTCAACAATATAGTCAAAATCTACAAAAAGTAAAATACTTTCACGACAATGATGCCAAAAACATAATAGGGGTTATGGAGTAAACTTTTGAATTATATAAAAATCTTGGGCTCTATGAACCTTAAATATTGCTTAGGTTTTCTTTGATATAAATAAGAATTACCCCCACTTAATAAATATCAGTATGCAAGACAAATAAAGTAATAATATGATAGAGTAGTGTGTCAAACCCATGAGGAAGTATTCCTTACTTGGAAGAAACTACTACTATTTACCAAAAAATGCAATAATTATCCTACTAAAAAAAATGGTATTTTTGGGGTATCTATCACTAAAGAAAATAGTTAAACAATTTGATACAAATAAAAGTTGTTTGGATTGATGAGTATAAATTGAATATCATTCCTAATAAGACTCTTTAAGGTAATGTGATTCAGAGCATATGCATCCCTAGATCTTTATCCATCTTGTGGGGATGAAAAGAATATCGTCTAACCTTCTATAGTTTTAATATTTCCATAAGAACCTAGAAAATTTTACATCCTATGTCTATGCATGCAAACATCATATCTTAATATTCCTTGTTATTCTTGTACTCCTTTGTCAAGGCTATACATCGCACTATATTTTAACTACACATATAGCCAATATATGTATTAAATAAAGAGCAGAATAATATTAAAAATATCATTTACAATTAGAGAATAAGAGTCATCATTAGTACTTAACATACACTTTATATCATTAACCTAAAATAAGAGAATTAGTCAGACATAGAATGAATAACTAGAAAACTCATTTTTATTAAACCATGTAATAGTGAGAAATATAACATTGTGATATAACTAAAAAGGATCAAAGTATCTCCTCTACACTCCTTCTCCATATAACTGACAAAGCTTCTTCAAGAAACATAGGCTAAACACTCTAAATGATTATATCTTATTCTTCCCTAGCCTCCCCTAAATTTTACTCTAAGAGGGAACAAGAGAAGTACACTAAGAAGTACTAAATTTGTATAAGTGATTGAACTCCCATACAAAAGTAACATCACAAATATTTATAAAAATACTTAAAAAGGTAAATGCACTGTGATGCTTAAAATAATGGTGTTACGGTGCCCCTGAAGTGAACTAGCACCTCAGTGTTGAAGCTTTTGTATCACCATAGCACTTACTAACATAGATCGACTACTTAGTGAATTGTCACACCTCTTCTGTGATACAACATGTCCTTGGAAGTTATAATTGCAATGCCATGTCACGGGGGACATTTGAGTGTTGTGGTGTTGCATCGCTGGATGTTAACTTGTAATTTTGATGAAAATAAACATTATTATTTTGAATGTTTTTGTTTCTCCTGACATATTACTAGATATTGGTATCTGTATTTGCATACTAATATTTCAAGGAATTTATCCACCATGTACTTACAACTTTGATCAGCTCAAGATTTTATAGACTATGGTTACATTTGGTATTTTCAGTCGTTTATATATTTTTACCTTTCTTGAGTCAAAACATGTAATCTGGTGAATTCTATTATTGATTAACCATGCACACACACAAGGGGAGAGAGAAAAATGTAATGTTAGATTTATTTAAAAATTTTTATGCTATACAATTTTAAATCACATTATACAACTAAGTTAGTTCTGCAAAACCCTAGTTACCAGAGAATTAAGGAAGATACTTTTTTTGCACTAATCGTAGAGTATGACCACAATCATGTTGTACGACCATATTAATATCTTGCTTCATTTGACCCCAAAAATTAGGCAATCAAATTATGGGATGTTATGATCAATCAATCATATTATACAATAATGTTCATATAATATGATTGACAAAGTACAAATTTGGTCATTCTAGAGGTCGTATCAATTGAAAGCCATGATTTTTATACTAAACATACTGTACGATGTCCATAATACTAGACGATTGATAGAGTACAAAATTGGCAATCCTAGAAGTCATCTCAAATAAATAAAAGGAATTTATACAATTCGTATCAAATGATCTTATGATCTTACAGTACAAAGTGTTATGAGGTTTGAAAAGTTCATCTGAATGACTATTCACATGATATTAGATGAGTCAATTTTATACTGATCATACTGTACAATGTTTGTATCGTATAATATGAATAGAAGATGGCTCTCTTGAAATTTTGGATTTCTTAAAGCTTACTGTTTAAGCTTCTCTAATTCTTATTTAAAAATCTTTGATAGTTCAAATTTCTTGAGAGAGAGCTTAGAGAGAGAGAGAGAGAGTTGAGTAGAGCTTTGGGAGAGAAGAGAGGGAAATTTCTTGAGAGGGGGAGTTGTGAGAGCTTCACAAGGTTACTCAAAGGAAAGTTCCTTTTAATCTTCTTCAAGTCTCTGCTTTGATTCTTGGGTGGCTCTGGGGAGACATTCTTCAACACTTGATAATGGTTCTCTGCCAACTACATGAGGGAGTAAAGGATTTATGGTTCTTTGCCAACTTTAGAAGGAAGTAAAAGGATTCTTGGTTCTTTGCCATCTCAAGTAGGGAGAAAAAGGATTAAAGCTTCTCTGTCATCACCAAGAAAGTAAAAAAGATTTAAGGTACTCTGCCGCATCGAGTTGGTGGAAGAGATTTTATAAGGGCTTCTCTAACTAACTATGGGGGGTAAAGGAGAGAAACTAAAAAATTTAGTATAATACATAGAGCGAAGGGCTCCACGGAGTGGATTTAGGTCAGATTTAACCAAACTACTATAAAATCTGGTGTGTTCATTCTTTTACTTTTTCTTTTTATAAGTTTTGCACTTTTTTATGTTTTTATGTGGTTAAAAACTCTGATTTTCTTTGTTATTAGGAAATTGATCTGCTTCCGCATTAAGGGATTCTCTTTTTTATTAAAAAAAATTTAAATTACCAATTCACATCCCTCTTAGTTAGCCTTGGGCTAGTTCTTAGAGGTTTAATAACCTTCATGAACTTTCAAGTAGTATCAGAGCTGGATTCCCAAAATAAGTTTTAGAAAACTATTAAAAAATAATCAATACTAACTTTGGAAATCATAATATTGCAGAAGGATATTCAATCACACGACCATCAATATTTGATAATATTCCTTTTAACTTTTGGAAAATTTGCATATCCAATTTTTTGTAATCTATAGATTATCGCATGTGGATGTTAGTTTAGGAAGGATATTCTGCACCTTCATATTTTGTTAATGGCATGAAAACTGAACTTCATTTTTCTGAATGGAGCATAAAAGATAGAGATTTTGCCTTATCAAATGTTAAATGTTTAAAAGATTTTTTTCCTGTATAAAAATTTAAAGATTATATACGTGTATCTACTTACACAACTGGAAAAAAATTTTGGGACAAATGAAGTAAAATAATCTAGGTTGAACATTCAGCTCCATGACTATGAACTCTTTTGCTTGTAATCTAATGAGTCAATCTCTAAAATGTTAACTAGGTTCACTCAGATTGTTACTTCCCTATATATTTTAGGAAGAGAACTTACAGACTATGAAAACGTTAACAATATATTGTGTTGTCTACCGACATCATATGTTGAAAAAATCACTGCTATTATTGATTCTATGGATCTGAATGTTTACTCTATTGATAACTTACTTAGATCACTCATTACGTATGAGTAAGGAGTGAGTCAAAGACAACTTGATGTAGGTGAAAATATTTTTAATGACAATTCTGCACCTGAGGATGTCAATGACATAGCACTGATGATAAGATAATTCAAGAGCTTTCTAAAGAAAGAACAAAAGCATCGCCAGCAATGGAGTAAAGGTAAAGCTAATAAAAATTCTAATGTTTCTATTGATATCATCTATTTTAAATGCAAGAAGCCAGGGCACTTGATGTTTCATTGCCCAAATCTAAAAACTCACCCAATCAAGAAGAAAGGTAAAGAAAAACCTAAGTTCAAGAAGGCAAGCAAAGAGCATTTTTCTAAAGTATAGAAAGAGCATGAATGCTTAAGAAAAGATCATTCTACTTTGGATAGTAATTATATCTATAGTAGATCAATTTGATACTTTAAACAAGAAGCATCTTTATTTAACTACTGAACATGATTCCTTGATAATAATACATATTGAACTAGAAAATGATTTCAAAGAACTAGAGTCTCTTGCATCTCAATTAGATAGTAGTGAGCATGCTTAAAAATTTAAAAATTCAATTCCTAAAAAAGTACTAACAAATCATTATAAGTGAAATAAACTACTTTTAAAGAAAACAAAGCACCACCTTCACTTACAAAATTTAATAAACCATCAATACAACATGCATTTGAACCTAGGAAGAGGCAATAAAACTCATATAGATTTGTAAATCCTTTTGCTAGTATTAGATATTTTTCTTGTGGCATGTCAGGATATATCTCCCACACTTGAACTATCCCCCATAGATCATATTTAGTGTAGAGACCAAAATTGCATATACCACAGTATAGCATGCGTGTATCTCATTTTTCAATTTATAAGGTGGAACTTAAACTTGTTTAGGTTCCTAAATCTAACCTTTGATGATTTTGCAGGGATGCTCTCATAAAAGGCCTCATGAGAGTATGTGGTACCTGGACTGTAAATTTTTAAGACACATGACTAGAGATGTAAATAAATTCAATTCACTGGAGCCTTGGGAAGGATATAAGGTGGCACTTCATGATAATACCACTAGGAGAGTGATGGGCTTATGTATAATTAGCAACTCAAAAAATTTCCTCATTAAAAATATTTTACTGGTAGATGGCTTAAACACAATCTACTAAGTATAAGCCAACTCTTTGATAAAGGTTTCAGCATTAAATTTTTATCTACCGACTGCTTGATAAGCTTAAATGGAAATATTATGCTCTAAGGAAAAAAGAATCAATAATATTTATATACTTGATTTAAATTGTGATGAACCTGCTACTTCTCTTTGACTAAAAACTATTACTAATGAATCCTAGTTATAGCATCGGAGATTGTGTCATACAAGCATGAAAAATGTTTGAAAAAAATCACCCAAAAAGACTTAGTGAGAGGTATACCCAAACTAGAGTTCACTAAGGACAACCTATGTGATGCCTATGAGCTGGGAAAGCAAGTAAAATTCTCCTTCCACTCAATTACGGACATTAACACTAGCAAACCTTTAGAAGTCCTTCACATGGATCTTTTTAGACCTATTAGCATTGCAAGCCTAGGAGGGAAAGTCTTTGGGCATGGATTATTAATTATTACGTGAGGTTTACCTGGGTTGGATTCCTATCTCATAAAAGTTAATCATTGGAGAAATTTAGATCATTCTCCACTTAGATTCAAAGGAAGCTAGGTTGTGAAATTTTGATAATTCATAGTTATCATGGTGGAGAGTATGAGAATGAGAAATTTGAATCCTACTATAGGGAGCAAGGAATCGATCATAATTTTTTAGCTCCTAGAACCCCATAGAAAAATAGAGTAGCTAAAAAAAAGAACATGACCTTGGTAGAAGTTAGTATAATCATGTTAGCTGAATACTGACTTCCTAAATACTTATGGACAGAAAAAATAAACACAGCCTATTAGGTTTTGAGTAGGGTTAATATGAGATCCAAGTTAAATAAGACACCTTATGAAATTCATAAGGGTAGGACACCCAACCTCACTCTCCTTTATGTCATTGGATGTAAAATGTTCATTCTAAATAATGGGAAATCTCTATTAGTAAAGTTTGATCCAAAATCTATAAAGGAGTCTTCCTAAGATACTCAAATTTTAGAAAATCCTATAGAGTTTTCAATAAGAGGATACTAGTGGTAGAGGAGACCACTCATATAGCTTTTAATGAATTTGATAATTCTAGAGGGTCTAGGGTAGAATAAGAAGTAGTTGAAGTCACCCAAGGAGTAGAATTTGCAAATTTAGAAGAAAAGGTAAGAAGCTAAAAATTTATTACCTAGAGAATGGAGATATTCTTCAAGTCATCCTAAGGAACTGATCTTAGGATACCCATCTGAATGTGTTAAGATAAGGCATAGACATTGTAAAGAAGTGAACCACTCTGCCTTTTTCTCAATGATTGAACCCATAAATATAAATCAAGTATTATCCTTTAAATTTTGGATCCTAGCCGTGTAAGAAGAACTGAAAAAATTTGCTAGAAATATTATTTGGGAGCTAGTTGAATGACCTAAGGACCAAAGTGTTGTTGAAACAAAATTGATTTTCAAAAATAAGATGAATGATTTTAGTGTAGTGGCTAGAAACAAAGTATGACTAGTGGTTAAGGGGTACAACCAAATAGAAGAGATTGACTTTAAAGTAACTTTTGCCCATGTAGCTAAACTAGAAGCCATAAGGGTGCTACTAGCTTTTACCTACATTAAGGGATTCAAACTATATCAAATGGATATTAAAAGTACCTTTCTAAATGGGGTAATAAAAGAAGATGTGTATGGTGAACAACCCCCAGTTTTGAAAACTCATAATTTCCCAAACTCTCTTCCACCAACCTAGTGGGGTAAAGAACTGATGCCTTTTATACTCTCCAAGTGATGGCAGTGTACCATCACATTCTTATTTTTCACCCACCTAGTGAAGGCAGAGTACCGTCACATCCTTTTTTCTTCCTCCTAGTGAAGGAAGTGTACTGTCATGTCTTTTTTTACCCTCCTAGTGAAGGCAGAGTACCGTGATCCAATGTGAAGATCTTCTCCCAAAAGCCTCGAAAGAAGTTGGGCAGAAACCTGTAGAAGAAGATAAAAGAGATCCTCACTATAGGAAACCTTTTGAATCCCTCACAACTTCCTTTCACTAGATCTCTCACTCTTCACTCACACAAGTTCTCTCAAACACAATCCTAAAGGTTACTCTAAAAAGAAGTTTACAATAAAGGACTCTTTTAGTCAGTTTTTAGGACTTAATTTATAGGAAATCCAAGAAAAATCATCAAAAAATTGAAATTGATAAGAAAACCATCATACAATCATATGGTATGATTGTAGAACGTATGGTATGAACAGTTTAAAAAATTATGGCTTCATCTAGTATGAACTGAGATGAATGTAGTTTTATACACTATTAGTCATCTGTATGAACGAATATCATACTATATGAACAATTCAAAATTGAATCTATTTATTTGGTATGATATGGTACAAACCCTATTTTATGCACTATTATTCATCTATACGAATGAGCATCGTACTGTACAAACAGTTCAAAACTGAATGTATTTGTTTGGTATGATATTGGGCAAACCCTATTTCATACACTATCGATCTTCTGTACAAATGACCATCATACTTTACAAACAGTTCAAAATTGAATGTGCTCATTTTTTATGATATTGTATGAATCCTATTTTGTACACTTTCAGTTGTCTATATGACTAGCAATCGTACAGTACAAATAATTTAAAATTTAAAGTTGTGATTTGATTAACTGTATTCTAGAGGAAACTTATGACAAATCATATAGTACGATGACTAATCATACTATACGATTGGTAAAAAAAATTAATTTAAAGTTTATCTCTCCCCCTGTATATGTGTGTAAGATTACCTAATTACAATCACACTGTACTTACACTAAAGAAATAAAAATAGAGATATATAAACTCTATTACATGAAAATCCTATTATACTCTGTCTTAAAGTCTTCAGTAATCTAGAGCTTGATTTCCCTGAAATGTTAGTACACATACAAACCAACAAAAGTATCCAAGATATGTTAAGAGAAGCACTAAAATTATCAACACAATAATAAGTTTTGTTGTCTTTAAAAATCATAAGATCAATCTTTATTACTGAGTTGCAATAAATATCTTTTGTAATTTGTTGAATGCAAGTCATTATTTTCTTATTTAGGCTATTCATTCCTATTAGAGGATCAGGTTTGATTTGTAAATTATCCCTTCTTCTACAAGAGAGTGAGTTTTCTTCCCTTGTATTTGGAAGATAATTTTACAACTAAGAAATTTTTTTAAAGATTTAGAAGAAAAGCAATTTGCAAAAATGAAAAGAGGCACAAAATGAGCTTTACCGGAAAAGATGCACAATGTTTGCCAAATAAATTAGAAAATAAACAAAGTGTATTAACCTCCAAAGATGCGCAAAGCCTGCTATAAACTGGTAAAGAGGCAAAAAGTGAGCCCAATTAAAAATTACCTTTTCCTTCTTATAAATCTTTAAATCTTAGAAAACCCATATGTCTTCTGATATGTTTGATACTTTAAAAAAAAATCATGATTCTTGATTCACCATTCTTACAATAGCCTATTAGACATATTTTATGCTAGAAGATTGAGAACTAGGGTTTCTTGAATTAGATTTTTGTTTAAAAGACTTTAACGTGCAGAGATCTTGAGCTAGGATTATAAAATCTTGAGTCGTAATCCTTTGGTTATAGTAAAGTCACTACATTTTCTTACTTAACCTCTTTATTCAAGGGTAAGTTTAATACACTCTGAAACTGCTCAAGGTTTCTATAGTGTTTCATCTTTCAAAAGGGAAATAGTTTTGTTGTTTATGGTTGCATTTTTTAATCCTTTTGTGTATATATTTATTATAATCTCCTTTGTTTTTTTTTAAATTTGTAGTGTGCTCCTTATTTCTCCTTTTTATGATGTCAAAAGGGGGAGTGTTTGGTTGTTTTTCATTTCACGTAAGTGTTTTATTATCATCTATTTTTTTAATTTATTATATATATATATATATATATAAATAAAATTAAAAAATTACTTTCAACCAAAAGTGTTTGCCATCATCAAAAAAGGGGAGATTGTTGTATCCTAGGATCTTAACTTATGATTTTAATGATAAAAAATATTATTATTTTAATTTTTTTTATTTCTTCTGGCATATTACTAGATACTAGTATATGTTTGTACATACTAACATTTTAGGGAATTGATCCACCATTCACTTGCAACTTTGATTAGCTTAAGGTTGGGTAAACTAGGGTTACAGTCATATTTTCAGTTGTTTTTGTATTTTTTACCTTTCTTGAGTCAAATTATCTAATATGGTGGATACTATTACTGAAAAAGCATGCAGACACATAAGGGGAGAGAGAGAAATGTAAAGTTAATTTTTTTCTATAGTTTTTATACTGTATGATTTTAAATCATACTGTATGATTAAGTTCATTCTGCAAAAACCTAACCGCCAGAGAATTAAGGAAGATACTATTTTTTTACTGATCATACGACATGACCACAATTATATTGTATGACCATATTAATATCTTACTTAATTTGACCCTAAAAATTTGGCAATCAAATTATGGGAAATTATGATTAGTTGATCGTATTGTATGATATTGTTTATACAATATGATAAATAGAGTACAAATTTGGTTGTCCGAGTGGTCATATCAAAAGAAAGCCATGATTTTTTTCTGATCATACAATAAAATGCCCACAGTGCTTGACGATCAATAGAGTATGAAATTGGTCGTCCCAAAAGTCATCTCAAATAAATAGAAGGAATTTTTATAGTTCATTCAAAATAATCTTATGATCGTATTGTATGAAGTGTTATGAGGTTTGAATAGTTCATATGAATGGCTATTCACATGATATTGGATGAGTTTAGTTTTATATTGATCATATGATACGATGTTTGTATTGTACAGTATGAACAGAAGACTGCTCTCTTAAAAATTATGGTTTCTTGAAGCCTACTATTTAAAATTCTATAATTCTTATGTTAAAAATCTTTGGTTTTTTTAATTACTTGAGAGAGAGCTTACAGAGAGAGTTGAGGAGAGCTTTGGGAGAGAAGAAATGTAGAGTTCTTATGAGGAGGAGTTATGAGTGCTTCACAAGGTTACTCCAAGCGAAGTTCCTTCTAATCTCGTTCAAGTCTCTTCTTTGATTCTTGGGTGGCTCCGGGGAGGCATTCTATAGCACCTGATCATGGTTCTCTACTAACTCGAAGAGGGAGTAAAATGATTCTTAATTCTCTACCAACTCCAGGAGGGGGTAAAAGGATTATTGGTTCTATGCCATCTCAAGGAGGGAGAAAAAGAATTTCAGGTTCTCTGCCTTCACTAGGAGGGTGAAAAAGATTTACGGTACTCTACTACACTGGGTTAGTGGAAGATATTTTGTGTGGGCTTGTCCACCTAGCTGTGGAGGCTAAAGGAGAGACATTTAAAGATTTAGTGCAATACCTGGAGTGGAGGCCTCTAAGGAGAGGACGTAGGTCATATTTGATAGAACGACTTTCAAATATAGTGTGTTTGTTCTTTTACTTTTTTCACATTATAAGTTTTAAACTTTTCTATTTTTTTATGTAGTTGAGAACTCTGATTTTGTTATTATTGTAAAATTGATTTGCTTTCGCATGACTTGATTCTATTTTTTATTAAAGAATTTTTAAATTAACAATTCACCCCCCTCTTGGTTAGCCTCAGGCTAATTCTTAGAGGTTTAACAACCTTCACGAACTTATGCGGCGCCCAAGTGAAAATAATGGCACGAAGGTGTGAGAAATTATGGCACTGTAGCATTTTAGAATAGAGACTTCGGTGATGAAAAGCTAACTTTCTGACATAATAGTGCTGATAATGCTATGGCATTACATCTATTGCCACTACAACATTTGTAAATAAAGAACTTGATGCTGTAATGTCAGAATTAGAGTGCCTCGGTGATATTAAAGTAAGCATTGTGGCATTATTTAATTGTACATCACGTCGCTATTAACTTCTTAAGATTTCTTGCTATTTTTAGTTTTTCATGCATAAAAATAACTAAAATAACACATTCTCACTAAAAATAAATGCAAAAATTAATATGTAATTTAATCTGATCAAAATCATGTGTGATTTGTAAAAATCATAGGATGTAGATTATAGGAATCATATAAAGTAGCAAAGGTTTAAAATTTTTATAGAAGCAAGTAGTAATAAGGACAGGGTCCAAATCGCCAAGGAAGCTAATTTAAATATATCTACTATGAAGAGGTTGAAGAAGTATGTGGAAAATATTACTCTAACCCTACTCAAAGTGATGTGAGATGGTTAGAGGTGAAAGTCTGTCTTCCTTTAAGCCCAGACACCAAAGCCATTATCTTTGTACCCTCTACAATCAAATCCTCTAAAATTGTTGTAACCCTTAATAATTCATTTTTGGATGAGATAATAGAGATTCTTTTTGATTGGTACTCAAACTGTGTGGACAACTTTGCTAAGCAAGGTTTAACACCAATAAATTGGACTAGAGTTTAAGCTCAATAATTTGAACACCTGTGGAATACAAAATAGCAAAAATATGCACCAAGACTAGGTGTCGACTTTGTTACTCTATGTTCATTTGATGATGATGAATAATACTTAATAATATCAAAAAATTTAGAGTTTGATAGTCTCTTTTTAGGGTATATTAAAACTTTGAATGAACTCTCAAGTTTGAGATGCACCTCTAAAACTTGAATAGTAGATTAAATATATCATTGATGATCTAAAAGAAATAAATCTGGGAATTGAAGAAAAACATCATATGTTCTTTGTAAGCTTTTTATTTAATGAGGATAAGGAGAATAAAATGATTGAATTATTATCAAAATTCAAAGACTATATTCTTGGAGATACTAAGAAATACTCAGAATATCTCAAGACAAAGTGATTCATAAGTTTGAAATTCAACAAGGAATGATCCCAATTAAACAAGAACCATGATGGATGCGACTCGATATTGAGCAAAAAGTAATATTTAAAGTTAAAAAGTTAATCCATGCAGGCTTTAGTAAGGTGTAGAAATTTTCTACATTGTTAGCTAGCATTATTCCATTCAAGGAAAAGAATGGACTGATTCATGTTTGCATTAATTTTAAACATTTGAATAAAGCTTTTCATAAAGATGAGTTTCCACTCCCTATACCAAAACTTTTATTAGACATTACATTCTCACGTGCAATACTTTATTTTATGATGGTTCATTTGGATACAATCAAATCAAAATCACTTCTGAAGAGGAAAAGTATATAGCTTTTAGAACACTGATAGGAGTGTACTATTATAAAGTCTTGCCATTCGGACTAAAGAATGTCTTGGTAACATACCATCAAGCAATGATGATAATTTTTTATGAGCTATGCACCATCAGGTAGAATGTTATATCAATGATCAAGATTTTAAAAATCTCAAAAGAGACGATCATTTATATGATTTAAGGATCATTTTCCAAATATTATGTCAATATAACTTAAAAATGAATCCTCTAAAGTGTGCTTTTGTTGTTACTTCAAGGAAGTTTTAGGGTTTCATTGTTCAACATGAAGGAATCAAAATAAATCCAAATAAAATCAAAGTAATAATTAAAATGTCGCTAGATTAGCGTACCTTATAAAATTTATATCAAATCTTTCAAGTAGATGTGCAAGAAAGATGGTCCCTTTTAGTGGGATGAAAATTTCTAAAAAGCATTCTATAGTATAAAATAATATCTCGCAAATCCTTAAATATTGGTTGTTCCCATCCTAGGGAAGCCACTAATTTTATATTCCACAGCCTTAAGAGAATCTCTTGAGACCTTATTAGCTCAGGTTAACATGGAAGGAAAGTAGAATGCACTTTGCAATCTAAGTAGATGTTTCCTTCTAACTAAAGTAAATTATCATTCAATATAGTGTCTGTTACTCCAGATAAAGGTTTAATGTATTACTCTTATCATCTATTAGAACCTTATACAAATAATGAAGCTGAGTATGAGGCACTGATAACTTGGTTAGAGTTGACAATCCTCAATAAAATTAAAATAATCAAAATTTTTATAGATTCACAGCTAGTGATTAATCAGTTAAATAGTGTAAATTAAGTATTAAAGGAAATTTTGAATCCTTATCATCATTATACGATGAATCTCTTTGATCAGATTCCAAATGTAACATTATATAAGATTCACTATGGATACAAGTTGATGTGGGATGCCTTAGCACCATTAGCCAAAGCTTTGGGTTGTCTCGAGGGTATTAAATTCTGATAGAAGTGCAAGGTCACAATATCTTCTCATCTATATACTTTAAACATATAAACAAAAAATCCTCAACTTAGGTGAAAAATTATTTTTATAATAGATGATGAAGTAGATTGGAGAAAACCGTTTATCGAATTCTTGTAATAAATATGCCCCCTCATGATACGACAGCAGCTAATCAAATTAAGAGAAGATTTTTCTCTTATATTTTAAATTTCAACACCTTATACAGAGATCATTCGATCATATATGGTTAAGGTGTTTAAGTAAATGAGAAGAACAAAAGATTATAGAAGAAGTGCATGCTGGACTATGTGGTGCACACCAATTTGGTCCAAATAAAAAAATAAAAATCAAACGAATGAGATATTATTGGCCATAAATAATAGATGACTTTTCAAAAGTTGCACATTATTATCATTAAAGCTAAGTACATGGTGTTCTTCTTCATTAGCCGCCAAATGTATTACATCCTATACATGCTTCATGGTTGTTTGAAATATAGGGTACATACATTATCGGTCCAATTGCTCCACCACCCTCTAGAGGTTAAAGGTTTATATTAGTAACTATCGATTATTTCTCAAAATAGGTAGAAGTAATTCCCTTAAGAGAAGTCAAAGCTCATCATGTTCTAAACTTTTTCAAAGACTATCTTGTATATAAATTTGGTGTTCCTCAATGAATCATATTAGGTAATGGTATGTAATTCTACAGCACTAAAATAAACAGCTTTACAAAGCATCACAACATTGATTCGGGATACTCATTAATCAATGACCATCTAGAAAAAGGTTTAGCTATGGACTTCATAAAAAAATTTGTATAAATTCAAAAGAAGACATTAGATGACAACAAATGTCAATTGTATGAAAAGTTAAGAGAAGCTTTGTGGGCCTATAGAATCATATATAAAACTCCTACTTAGTTTATGCCAATTTCTCTAGTCTTTGGAGGAGAGGTTGTTCTCTCTTTGGAGGAACAAGTGCCTTCACTATGCATAGCTATCAATTACAAAATTACTAAAGAACAAAATGAAAAAAATCAAACTAGTAGAACTCGAAAGTCTAGAAGAGAAGCATTTATAGGCTAAATAGAACCTCAAGTAATATAATGATTAGATAATCCAAGCTCATGATAAGTTGTTTTATCCAAGAACTTTTTAAGTAGGAGACTTGGTCTTAGTTCTGTGAAGACCCATTTTAGCCCATCAAAAGATAGGTGATACATTTGAACAAACTTGGAAGTTCCCATTATGATAAAAAAAAAGTATACTAAGCAGGATCATTTTAGTTGATTGATTATAAAAAAGATCATCTAATGTTACCCTAAAAGTTTATAAAGGAATTGGGTCTCGAAGATAAAGTTGGGTACAAAATTTTTTACTATATTCTATAAGTTTTAAAATTTTAAAATGTTATTAAACTATATCCTTAAAGAAATGGTGTAAGAACCTCTATGGTATCCTTTCCTTTGGGATTTTGATGGCTCTACCATCTTTATCTTCTCTTTAGGGATTTTCCTCCAATTTTGGTTCCATCTTTACCAAAATCAATTATTAGGTATAAGCTCATTTTTATGGCATCCTATGTGCTTCATTGAGCCAGTTAATCATGGAGTAAGCCCTTTAAGGAACCATCCTAGTTTATATATCAAACATTTATGGTTAGGTGAAAGTCCCTAATATATATTTCCTTTTTTATGATCTTCTAGTCCTCTAAGATTAGGTGAAGTCACTCATACAAGCTTTCTTTTCTTATGATCATCTACTAGTGGTAGAGCAAGCCCTTGTTGACACCAAGCTAACTTCATTGAACCTACTAGGGGTGGAGAAAACCCTTTGTGGCATCATCCTAATTTCTATATTGATCCGTTATAGTTAGCTGTAAGTCTCAAATATGGGTTTCCTTTCCATATGATCATCCAATTTGCTAAGATTAGGTTTAAGTCTCTAATATAGGCTTCCATTTCTTATGATCATCTGCTAATGGTGGAGTAAGCCCCTTATGGCACCATCCTAATCTCATTAAACTTGCTCGTGGTAGAGTAAGCCCCTCATGGCACCATCAAAGTTTGTATTTTGATCCTCTAAGATTAGGTGTACGTCCCTAACAATACAAAAAAATCGCATGATATTGATTGCGAAAATCTGTCAGAAATCATGAAATTTTGCCAGTAAATGTGCATTTTTGGAGGATTTCTAGCAAAAAATGTAGTCAACAGTAAAATATGCATTGGAAATCTTATTCTAGAAACATATTTCCCTTAGAAATATTTCATACAGATTTACCAACAAAATTTTGATGAAATATAGTAGTGATATTTGTCTTTTATGAGTCAATATTGCCGATAATTTATCTGCCAAAACATTCGTGAAGTTTTTTGCTAGAAATATGATACATTTTCATCATATCTCCATTTCTCACTGATATTCTACTAGAAACCTATAGCAAAAAAAAGCACTCTTCTTATGTTTTCTATAACACAACAAACCTGTATAAAAATATACATTTATCATATTGATTCAAATATTGAACATAAGGATATGTTACATGCATGTAATAATAGATTTGATCATTCCAAGTTCATTGAACATTTACTAAACAATTTAAAGTTCAACATAAAGTTTGTTCATTGCAAAATTAAAAATGGATAATAAAATAAAGAAACATACAAATGAAATGTCCAATATATAAATGAAATATCCAGGAATAACAAAAAACATCTAATCAGAATTAATCTCCTCCTCTACTGATGTCTGCTTTCCACTGAACTACTCTCTCAATCTCTACTACTCATCCAACAGTTGAGTTTATTGCATCTGCATCTACATGTCAGCTTGTGATTTCCTGAGTTGTTCTTGCTCGGCTATAAGGGAAGCTATCTATTGGCTATTTATTAACTCTTAGCTACTTCTTGAGAAGATATAACCGCTAGATGTCTGCCCCTCATATACATAAACTTGTGATCCTAAACCATAAACCCATCCTTTTTACATTCCTCCTATCACTAGTGACCAAGTGCGATAGTTAGAATAATCAGCTAATCCGCCAGAAGAAACCCCCACCTACTCTTAGCTGGCTCTCTTGAAACTGTGTATACTCATCCTACAAAAAGTTAATATAAGATTAATCAATTTACACATGACATCTAAAATATTAAACTTATGTACTTATTTAGGCTCTCCTTGCTTACTTATCAACCCAATGTTGGTCCTCCTATCTCTTGTGGGTATAACTATGCAACTCAACAATAGTCAATTCTCTACCCCGCACCTCTTTCTATAATATATTTATATTAGTATTTATATATAAGTAAATTATTATAATCTTGATTTCTACTACTTGTTTCCATTATAACCATCCAACTTGATTTTTTCTAATAGTATGCACATCCATTTAACTATGAACTCCCTCTCTAGTTTTATTAACAAGAAGAATATCATCAAAAAAATGCATACACCAAGGTACAATCTCTTAAAAATGTCTACAGAGGACATCTATGACTAAATCTAAAATAAATGGGCTACTTACTATAGATTTTTGATAACTGAGGTAGTGAACGTCGGTGATAACAAAGGAGATAGAGGTGGTGAATGCCGCTGATGAAAAAAGGGATGGAGGTGGCATTCAACTAGAGATGACTGACACGAGTAGGTGCAAATAAAAATGACTAAGAGAGTGAAATGAGAAGGAAGATGGTCGCAGAAGTGAAATAGGGCCTTTTTCGGAGGTATTTTCAGTGGATTTTATGCCAGAAATCTTTTCGTCAAAATTTTCACCTGAAACATTTTATTGGGTTTAAGTAAGCTGGCGAATTTTCTATCAAACATTCTGGTGGTAAATTTTCGTGCATTTTTTGCCAGAACTTACTACTAATTTTAAAATAACTGATGATCTTTCTAGCAGAAAACCTACCGAAAAATCTGCCACTAAGTTACCAGTAGAATATCTACTGGTTACACCTTCACTTTTACTAGAGGATATAATTCCACCAATATGCCAAGGTTTCCTGAAGTGAATATAGGCTTCTTTTTCTTATAATCTTTTGCTAGTGGTGGAGCAAGGCCCTCATGCCACCATCATAGTATCATTGAACCTACTAGTTGTGTAGAAAGTCCTTTATGGTGCCATCCGAGTATCATTTAACCCACAAGGGGTTGATTAAGCCCCTCGTAGCACCATCCTAGTATCATTGAATCCACTAGTGGTGGAGTAAACCTTTTATTACACTAACCTTATTTTTTATGAATCCTTTAAGGCTAGGTTTGTGTCCCAATACTTATGCTTCCTTTCCATATGAACATCCGCTATTGATGGAGCTTTGTGGCCCCATCCCAATTTATATATCGATCCTCTATGGTTAGGTGTGAGTCCCCAAACTTAGGCTTCCTTTCATATGATCATCCGATTCTCCAAATCTAGGTGTGAGACCCCGCACTTAAACTTCTTTTCCTTATGATGATCTATTAATGGTGGAGAAAGCCCTCATGGTACCTTCATAACTAAATCTTAAATCCAAACCTTTTACGTTAAGGTCTGAATATCCTCATAGAGTTTCCCTTTCTTACATTATACAATCTAATTTGTCAAGATAGGTTTAATTCCCCTTATGTTGCCATCCCTTCTCTTGGAATAGAAAGAAGACTTTTAAGTCTTATCGCGTAAAAAACTTCTAGTTGTGGAACAAGCCCCTTGTGACACCATCCAAATTCAAAATCAAATTTCCCTTTTGATCATTATAATCTTCAAGAATTTTGCTAATATGTTCGATAAATGCCAACATGTATGATATAATCTTCAATTTCATCACATATCTAGGGGGTGTATACAAATTGTATGTCATACCACATAAGATTCACTTTAAGTTATATTTAGATTTCTTTAGTCAAATCTGCATAGATTGACCTTATACACTCCCAAAGTACAAACTAATATTTCACTATCAATTTTAGAAGAGTAATATCCAATTTATTTTCATGATTAAACACAACATAAGGAATATTCAATTCACCCCGAAAGATAAAAGTATTATTCACCTATTATTTTAATCATGAAATTAAATCAACGAATATATTTTCATAACCAAAACTGCATAAGGAATATTCAATTCATCCCTAAGGATAAAATGAATATTCACTTATCAATTTAATCATGAAATTATATTAATGAATTTATTTTCATAATCAAATTATAAAAGGAATATTAAGTTCATCCCTAAGAATAAAATAAATATTCACTTATTAGTTAATCATGAAATTAAATTCATATATTTATTTTATAATCAAATATATAAAGAATATTCAAATTGCCCTAAAGGATAAAAAGAATGTTCACTTATCTTTTGATTATGAAATTAAACTAATGTTTAAAGCTTAGTTCTACATACATAAATTTTTTCCCTACCTTAACAAACTATGATAGGGTTTATTTTATTTTGGGTTCTATACTCCCTATAGGAGAAAGCCCCTATAGTTAATTAAATCTCCTAGGATAATACACTAGATTTAAGAAAAGACTAAGGATTTTCAATATATATATATATATATATATATATATATATATATATATATATATATATTTAAAGAAATTATTGGGGTAACAAGATTTTAATGTATAGGCTTTAGATTATAAATTTTATAGTTGCATTTGGAATTTAGATTTAAATTTTGGATTTTGAAACAATAGAATAGAATAGTAATGTGTAGAGATTGAAAGGGTGTATACAATATGGGCTTACACTAGTATAGAGTGAGGTGCTAGCTAACAATCATAAGGACAATAAATCACCACATGACTGCAAGATTATAAGGGCTCAATCCTAGGAATCAAGAAATTATAGTTTAGAATACTTTATAATTATTATTTTATAATATGTATATGGTAACATAATGAAATGATGAATGAATCATAATATAAATAAAAGAATTTTTATTCATTTATAATTTTAGAGTATAACTAGGGTCTGCTATAAAGAAAAGGTGGGCAAGCTATACCAACAACAAGCTTAGATTTCTACTTCGATATAAAGTAGATTTGAGTATGATTGTTTATTTTTTTCCTTCAATTTTTTGCATTCTTAATCTTCTATAGTATACTAAAAGACAATGACCTTTAAATGAAGAAGAAACATTTCCTTTTCGAACATCAATATTTTATAACTCTTGACACTGTATAACTCAATCTAGCTATACAAAGATCTAAAATATTAACATCATTACTTTTAAATTTGTCATTACATAATATTAGGTACATTCTACTTTGTGGGAATATAAAAGAGCAGTTATATAAAAATGCACATATAAAATGGTGAAGTGTGATTAGTTATATATACATAAAAATTTAAATTGAAATAAAATTACACGACTATAAATTTTTTACTCTGATCTCTGGTGCTCTAATAGAAAGAAAATATGACTTCTAGAGTATAGAAAATAAACACACAAATATGACTACCCTATAGTCAAGACACTCCAAGAAAATTAAATCACCAACTTAGACTAAGCTATAGTTACTTTTCCTATTAAAACCATCTAAGTATGTGTAGAAGGCTATGTTGCTTAGATAGGTCCTGAGTTTTATTAGTTTAAAATTATCTATAATTGATTTAATTTTCTTAAGGACTTTAAAGGATAGTTTCATTTTAATTTTCTCAACATCTTCTAAGTTCCACAGGTTATTGATAAGTAAGTCTTAGGCTCATATTTACTAGTCCTCCTGAATTAGGGTAGATAGATAGCATAAAGTCCTTTTTAATTAAATGTTTTAGTCCTTAAAGCTTCTAAATCTAATAACATGTGCCCTCCTAAAAAGAACTAAGCATAAGGGTATATAAACTATAATGCCTAAGTAAATATTTCTTAACATTTAAATTAATTAATTTTGATTGATTACTAATTTATTAAATTATTAATTTAAATATTTATATTCTGTCAAATTCATTTATGGCGTTATATAATTGGCATAAGGACTAATGCCTCCTTAGGACACTAGTCTCTTAACCCGAGGTAGTCCAGCCTACAAACTTCATTGATAGAGTGTTGGTTATTTATTACTAATATTATCTAATTTAATTCATTATGTTAATGATTTACCAAGATTTTAATGATTTATTGAGTTATCATATTTTAATGAATATTTTAATAAGTTTAATAAGGGGTCCATTTCTTGACTTTTTAATTTGTATTAGTTTTTTGAATTTTTATAATTTTTATAAATACTAAATTTAATTATGAGTTCAATGCCTTTAAGTTTACTAAATTTAGAGTTTTTTGTAATTAGTTAGGCATTAACAAGTTTTAATACATTTTTCTTTAATGACTTTGACCCAAATATTTAGTTTTTGATTTATAGTAATTTTTAGAGTTTTTTTATTTTTCATAAGTACAAGACCCAAAGATCAATAAAATGCCAATGTATTTTACGGATTTATATTTTTCTAGAATTAGTTATGAATTTTACTAGTTTAATGCAATATTATGTACTATATCTGACCTAAATGTTTACTTTTTTATTACAGTAAATTTTTGAAGTTCTTATATTTTTCATAAATACTAGACCCAGAGAAGAGTCCAATGCATTTCAATTTATTGTATTTGGATTTTTATATATTTTTTATTTTTAAACTTTGGCAAATTTTTTAATTTATTGAATTGTTTAATTAGAAGTATTTTCTTATTTTTGTACCAAATCGACTCCCAACCTCTTAAAATTTTTCCCAAATGTCATAAATGACTTCTATGGATGATTTGAAGTATTTAAATATATTTTGATAATTTTTATATATTATCAGTTATTTATTTTATTTAAATATTAATATTTCTTATTTTTTTAATTTATTTTTATTTTGAATGAATTTTATGGGGTTTTAATTTTTCGATGTTAAGATTTTAATTATGAACATTTGAAATATTATATGTAATTTTTGGATTTATTATTAATTTATTGTGAAAAGATCTTAAGTCAACTATGTACATGAATGTTAGGTTTACTAAATGAAAGACCAAATGACCTACAAATCTAGTGAAAAATTAAACATTGGTAAATAAATACATGCGCTTCAAACCCACTAAACTAAAGCTAATCCAAACTTCCTTAGGTCAAAAAATTAATCACCAAACCCTAAATATATCTATAACTTTAGTGATTTGTTTTAAGATCTATACTCACTAGATTTTGATGAAATTAAAGGAAAACTAACCCTGACATACATATAAACACACCATAAAAGAATTAAAATCTAATTCTAAGTGCATGAATAGTTATGAATTTTTAAAGTTAGGGGTACAAAATCGACCCATAATCTTGAAAATTCAAATCATATAAAACCTGATCAAATAATGATCCAAAAAGTTATGGTAGGTCAAGGACACTTCCTAAAATCTACAATCCAAATTTGAGGTCAATTTGACCATTGAATCGTGAGAAATTCAGAAAAATTGGAGATCAAAGATCTCAAATTATCTTAAGATCCACTAGATAGAAATTTATGAATTTTTTTCTTATAAAATTCTAGAGGTCAAGAGCTTTCCAACAAGTTCAAGAAAACTTAATTTAGATTTAAGATGGATTTTCTATGATTTATTAAAGTTTTAACTAGTTAAATAAATTATTTAATTCATTTTATATTTAAAATCATCCAATACACAATCATGTCAATCATTTGCAATGATTAACACATCAATGGCAGCATTCAGACATGTGTTAGTTTGTGATGTGGTAACCTAACCACATTGAATTCATTATCCAATCATCAGATCAAAATAACAGAAGATCAGTGGCTTCGATGAAGCCATGTCACCCGTAGTTTGATCTGGGCAGTGCACGTTTAAATCTCAGGGAAGACACATGCATGCAATTTTATTTGGTTTATCATCCAATCGGATGACTCGATTGAATTATAGGATTTAGTTAAAATTTGAACTAAATCTTTAAATACTTATAGCTTTTGTTCTAATTGGCCAAATTTGATGAAATTTGAAATAGAGGATCATGACAACATAATCTTGAAATTTCAGGAATTTTAAGGCTCCATGCATTGAGATCTAGGAGAAATTTCAATTTGAATTTTGAACTTCAAAAGGGGATAACTCACTAACCTATGGATAGATTTTTATGATCTTAGTCTTGTTCAAAAGCTTGAAGGATCCTCTTCAAGTTTCTAGAAGGCTCCAGGAGCTGATTTTCACTAGATCAAAAGGTTCGAATTGAATCCTCCTCTCTCTCTTTCTCTTTTTCTATTTCATGCTGGTTTGATGTTTTCTTGAATATAGGGAGGATAGAAAAAATATGGAGGAGCTAGGGGGCTTGTTAGGAGACTAGGGAATCAATCTGATCAACCCTTTTTAGAGGTTTGTAGGAGAGAGAAATTTAATGGAGTGCTTGGATTTTCAAATTTTAATTTGAAAATTATTGAAGGATTAATCATGCTTTAATTATTGGAAACTAAAACATGACTAGAGGCATAAAGATTGAACACTATAACTGAGCATAGTGATTGAATTGAGTTTAAATGATGTTTAAAAATGAATGAAGTTTAATGATTATGTACAATGATTGAAAGTGATTGAAGGATTGACCTCATATAAAAATGTGGTTAATAAGAAAGAAGAAGATAATTCACCTACCTCTTATCCTTAAGAAGATAATTCACATTCTCTTATTCTTATTTTGGAATTCTCATTTGCTATAATTTCGGCTGAAGCATGGAAACATGTGGAAAATTCTTTTGGGAAGTTTTGTATAGGTGTTGTTGTTGATGAGTTTTGTTTTGATTCCTTTATTATGATAAATGGTTGTTTTGTTATAGGGAAGTAGAATCTTTCTATTGATGTTTCTCCTAGTGGAGGTGTTGTTATGGTGATTTATTCTACTCTTAAGGTAGTAGATGTTTTTTTTCTTGCGGTTTCTTTTTCGAATGTCATCTTTATTGCAGTTATTTGCCTGCCTTTGATTGGAGCATCCATGGAAGATAGTTTGGGCCTTCCTTGTTATTCTGCTGATGATTTGATGTGGTATCATATCCTATATAAGATTGTGGCTATTACAGTTTTGTTTTTTGATGTTAAAGGATTGGTTGTTGAAGGATTGAAGCATATGGAGGCATCTGTTATTCTTGTTGGTGGTGTAATTATGGTGATTTCTTCTACTTTTAAGGGAGTAAAGGCTTTGGTTCTTTTAAATTTGTTTCCTTGTGTTACCATTATTGCAGCAATTTGACTGCCTTTGTTTGGAGCATCCATGGAAGATAGGTTGGGCCTTCCTAGATGTTCTACTAATGATCTGAAGTAGAATCATGTCCCTTCTAAGATAATGTTTAATACTATTTTGTTCTGTGATGTTCAAGGATTGGTTGTGGAAGGATGGAAGTATATGGAGGCATCCATTGCATTTTTGGAAAACTATTTTTTGAGCTTATCTATTAAGGTGAAGGCTTCTTTACCAACCATGGAGCTCAAGCTCTTAGGGGCTATTGAAGACTTATCTAATATAAGTGGTAATGGCATGATAGGAGAAATTATCTTGTTGGTCAAAATATTTTCTTGAATAAAGAATATCATTACGTTTGGACCTTGGATGAAAGAGGTGGTGTTATGTCTTCTTGGTTCTGATGTTTTCATATTTTCCTTTTATTTGCATCAGGAATTTGGATTAATGGAATTTGGGACTCTTCCTAGTTTTCACTTTTCCTAATTGGGAATTCTGGGATACTAACCAACCTATTTGGTTATTTAATATTGGGTGTCCCCAACACCCCGATTGGTTCAAACTAAGTAATGAATCTTATTTCCATTATGATATTTTGTATGCCAAAAATTTTTTCCTTATGCTTTGTTAGCATTTCAATCAGGCTTCTTTTCCAATATCTAAGAAAGGAGTGCCTATTAGATTTATTTCCTTTTTAGTTTGTAATAGTATTTTTTTCTTGATCTTAATACAATTTGCATTTCTTCAAAAGAAAAAAAAAGTAGTGCAAATAAACCTTCATGAGGTAAAGTTCAACCATGAAGAGCATTTGCAGAATATAAAGAAAAGCATGTCATAAATAATCTTGAAACTTCAACGCAATCTTAGCTTGTGTTGTCCCAAGATGCAGGTAATTAAGAGATACCTATAATAGATTACAATGTGTTAGCTCATCTCAAAAAATTACTTACAAAATTGAGTAATTATGATGCTTTGGTTATATCCAAGGAATTAAAGGAGGCTTAAATCAAAGTTTTGCTCGATCCAGAGATTCGTATAACTCAATTAACAACATTATAGCCAGAGAAAGCATAATATTTCAAAGAGGTTCTAGGAGTAACATTATTAGATGAAGACTTGTTATTGGGAGCTACCGACCATAATCATATATTAGTTATATTTATAAATGTTGACAACCTCAAGTTTTCACATGTCCATGTTGATCCAGCTGCATTGGTCAACATTATGACTCTTAGAAATCTTGATACCTAAGGTAATGGTTAAAAATATGAAAGAGTATAAAATAATTAAAATAAGTATATACAAGTAAAGAATCCTATAATACATATTGATTTGGAGTCTAATTTGAAGGATGAATTATTTGATTGAGAAAACTAGAGAGTCTATAAAATATATGAATATGATTTAAAAACCAAAGTTTGAATTTTTTTAGAAGAAAATAATGATAGGATAGGGTCCATGTTGCTAAAGAAAATAGTTTAGATGTGTCTACCTTTAAGAATCTTAAAGTGTATGTGGAGATTGATACTCTAAACCAACCATCCTAGATTGATAGAACTTCATTGGCAAGTAAAGGTTATTGAGTTCTTGGTGCAAATTATAAATCTAATAAATTTCTTACTTCTAACTATAAAAGTGTTGAAACTAATGCAATCATTGATGACCCATTCATGAATGGAATAGTATAACAACCTTTTGACTGGCATCAAATTTGTATTAAAAATGTATCTGAGGTTTGAGACTATCAGCTTGGAGTAGAGGTGAAGTTCACCAATTTTAGAACCCACAGAATACATAGTATTATAAATCAAAATCTAAAGCAAGTTATAGCTTTGATATTATTTGTCCATTTAATCATGACTGATATTGCTTAGTACTTATTATAACCTTGAGTCTGATAGTCTCTTTATAAGTAACATTAAATCTTTTAATAAACTTTTTTTATAGACTTTATATAATACGCATGACTTTTAAGTTAGGGATGCACCCCCTAAACATGAAGTGAAGATTAAATCATCAATAAATAAATTAAAAGAAATCAACCAAGGTAATGAAGAAAATTCTTGTTAGATCTTAATAAGTACTTTATTAAATAATAAAGAAGCAAGTACATGGTGAAGTTACTTTCAAAGTTTAACGACTATTTTATCTAGAGTAATGAGGAAATTCCTATATTAGCTCCAAGTATAATATTTCATAAACTTTAAATTAAACTTGGCATGGTTCCCATAAAGTAAGAACCCCAACACACATGACATGAAGTAGAACAATAAGTTATAGAAGAAGTCAAGAAAAAGATTGATTCTAATTTTATATGAGAAGAGAAATTTTTAGTTTGGTTGGCTAGCATTATGTTAGTAAAGAATAAAGGAAAAAAATGAACGGTTAAATTTGTGTATTTATTAACTTAAAGGATCTAATTAAAGCCTACCATAAAGGTGAGTTCACATTAATTATACTAGAACTCATGGTAGATATTGAAAGTTCGTTAGGGATGTTAAGCCCTTGTGAACTAGTCCCGAGGCTTACCAAGAGGGGGGTGAATTGGTTATTTTAAAAACTCGTGAGCAAAAAATGATTTAGAAAATTTTTTTGATGTTTTAAAAATAACTTTAACCACAAGAAAGAACTTTTTATAATTTGCAGCAAAAATGAATAAAAACCATAATAAAAAGATCAATCACAGATTTCACCCAAGCAAATAATAACAGAAAAATAAAGTGCAAAAAATAATCAGAGAGAACACACCAAATTTTATAGTGGTTCGGTCAACTTGACCTATGTCCACTCTCCGGAGCCTCCCCTCCGGGTATTGCACTAACACTAAGTGACTCTCCTTCTGCTCCCACAGCAAGGCGGAGAAGCCTGTACAAAACTCCTTTCCACCAACTCGGTGAGGCAGAGAACCTAGACTCTTTCACTTCCTCTTGAGGCAGGTAGAGAACTTGGACTCCTTTCTCTTCCTCCTGAAGTAGGCAGAGAAACTGGATTTTTTTTTGCGGACTATCCTCCCACAGAGACACCAACAAGACAAGAGAAGATGACCAGAGAAGACAACTCAGATCCTTGCTTGGATTAACCTTTATGAACACCTCATAAACTCCCCCTTATAAGATCCTCTCTCTCTCTCTCTCCCAAGCTCTCTCTCTCTCTCTCTCAAGGTTTTCTCTGGAAAAAAGGTGGCAAAAGATCTTTCTTGTTGAAACAAAAAGATCTTAAATAGGATGGATCAAAAATTGCCCTAAATCTCAACTGGTCGTTAAAGATCGTCTAGGATGATCGGTCGATCGTCCTGTATAATTAGTATAAAATCACATGTATCAGCCTGGACAATCTGGTTTCTCTGGACGATTAGTAGAAAAAATTTGTTCAGATCATCCTGTATGATTTTGCGATCATTCAGGACGATTAATATAAATCAGCAATTTTGTCCAGAAGGCAGCTCGGGTCATCTAGAGAAACTTATGCTGGACGATCTCAAAATGACTTGATCATCCAGGATGTAACTATATTTTCCTATACGATTAGTTCAAAAATGACAAAATCATCCTACACACAGCTCGAGTTGTCCTGCACAAACAAACTGTACTTTTGAAAAATGACTTGATTGTCCGGGACGATATCGTGATCGTCCCATGTGATTAGTTTAAAATCGGGAATATCATCCAGCACATTTCTCGAGTCTTTCAGGTGAAGTGCTCTGGACGGTCAAAATTTTGCATGTATCGTCTTGGATAATCTTACAATCATCCAGGATGATATGATTGTATCAATAAAAAATTAATTACTTTCCTTAATCATCAGACTAATTTAGGCATAATTATAAAGGATCATCCAGGATGATATACGTATCATCCAGGAAGATCAGACCAAATCTCTAAAAATAAAAACTTGCCTAACTTATCTGGCGGCTAAGAATTTTTTATTTGAGTCTTTCGTCCTGTATAATGGGTATATCATCCAGGATGATTTGCTTAATCAAATTGACTTAACATGGTCGCCCTAATTAGGGTTTCTATTTTCACTGGACCGTCTAGGATGATAGGAATATCATCTAGGATGATAGGAATATCGTCTAGGATGATATGAACAAAATTTGAAATAGAAACTCTAACTCACTAAAACTCTCCCCTTGAGTGTTTGTGTGCAAGGTTACTTTGATAGGGGATCAATTACTTTACATTTGACTCAAGAAAAGAAAAAATAATAATTAAACACATGCAAGCTCGATCTTGAGTTGGCTTGAATTACTTTTGATCTTTGTACCTAGCCAATCAAAATAGAATATAGAAATATTTATTATCATTAAAATTATAATCTTTAAATCAAGGTTTGCAATAATCTCTCCCTTTTTTATGATGGCAAATATTTATTTAGTAATTTTAAATCAAGCAGATTGTAGTAATTAAAGCACAGATAAGAGAAGATTTGTCATTCCAAATTTTACTAATCATTGACAAACACTGACATTCAATACACAAAGGAAATTATTAGAACACCAAAAACAACAAAAAAAACTACTAGTACCACAAAAAGAACTCCCCTTTTTGACATCACAAAAAGGAGAGAGAAAAAAACAAACAACAACAAACTAAAACATCACAAAAAGTAAAAAAGAGGAAGGATGGAGAGGAAAGATCAGGGATCCCAAAAACACACAAAAAAATAAAAAATTCTAAATCAAATCAGATAAAAAATAGAAACGAGAAAACTAAATGTAAAAATAATGATTTTTTTTATTTTTTTTATTTTTTTAATAGATCAGCTCCTGTGAAACAAAGTTTTCCTTGATTTTTAATTCAAAAGCCAATATGAAGAAAATCGACCACACCAAAATCCAGAAAAAGTTAAAAAATTAACTTTTGTAACTTCTACCTCCGACACCTTATAGGTTCAAATTCCTTTCAAATAAAAGTCTAATTCAGAAGAAAAAAATTAGATTTGAAAAGAGATCCTTTCAAGCCTCGTTCTAGAAAAATATCTAATAGAATAGTACTTCAAAGTTAGAAATCAGAAATCATGATTTTTCATCTCAAGCTTTTGAAAATATTAAGTGGCGTATAGATTTTTCTAAGATATTTAAATATCTGAAAGGAAAGAAAGTTTGTTTCTTTGTGGGCTCATTTTGTGCCTCTTTTTAATTTGTTTGGCAAACTTTGCGCATCTTTTAATTTTTGATACATTTTGTGTATCTTTCCAATTTGGCGACTTTACACATCTTTTCAGCTTTGAGCTTATTTTGCCTTTTTTTTGTGCTCTTTGCGCATCATGTACAAGCTTGCTTTCTTTCATAATTGTTAAAGAATCTTAGCTGTGAAATTACCTTCCAAACATAAGAGAGGACAAAACTCACTCTCAATAATAAGGAGGAGTAATTCACAAAATAAAAACAATACATCATATGATAAGTGCAATCACCTGATTAAGAAAAACATAATGATCCAGAACTTTGACAACACTATTCATATGAGGTAGATTACTGTAGGAAGATAAAATATAGCTCTATTTCAAAAACCAACTTTTTAATTTTGAAGAAGATTTTTATCCAAAAGAAATAAAATAGCATTAAAGGAGTTAGAGGAAGAGAAATAATCATCAATGCTTCTTCCCTTTAACAGATTCTGTGGAGTCAATCACTCCTTATAAGCTTCCAAATAAAAATAAGGCAAAAATCTTAGTCAGAAATCCAGTTTATCAGTAGTAGTGAGTAGTGATCTGATTTTGAAAGGAATAAAATAATAAATCAAGAACAAGTAGAAAATCACATAAAAATAAATACTCAAATAAGGAAAAACATTAACAATAAAAAGAAAATCAGCAGAGAATAAAAAATAATATGAAACAGATAATCAAATAAAAAAAACTAATAGAAATAAATTGGAAAACCAAAAACTCAGAAATCATCAGTCATCAGAATCAAGTATTTATGTCAATCACACCCAATCTAGTCCTCAAAATGCTAAATGAGTCAAAGGCTAGTGGTTTAGTAAAGATGTGAGCCAGTTGATTTTTAGTTGCTACATGATGTAACTCAATGTCCCCTTTTATGACATGGTCCCTAATAAAGTGATGCCTTATGTCAATGTGTTTGGTTCTTGAATATTGGATAGGATTCTTAGAGATGCATATGGCACTAGTATTATCACATAGAACTGAAATTGTGCTAACAGGTAATACTAAATCCAAAACTTGTTGCTTCAACCAAAGGACTTAGGCCAAATAACTTCCTAATGCAATATACTCAGCTTTAGCAGTGGTAAGTGCAACTGAGTTCTATTTTCTACTAGACAAGGAGACTAAAGACTACCCTATGAATTGGCAAGTTTCAGAAGTGCTCTTTCTATCAACCCTACACCCTGTAAAATTAGAATCATAATATCCAATAATCTCGAAAGAAGTGTTATGCCTAGGATACCAGATTCCTAGGTTTGGGGTCCCTAAGAGAGATCTAAGGATTCTCTTAACTACAGTCAGGTGGAATTCCTTAGGATCATCTTGAAATCTAGCACAAAGATAAACATTAAACATAATATCAGGTCACTTGCAGTCAGGTAAAGCAGTGATTCAATTATTCCTCTAAACTTCTTCTGATCAATAGATTTTCCATTTGAATCCTTATCTAACGGAATAGTGGAACTCATGGGAGTGTTGATTGGCTTAGCTTTGTCTATTTCATATTTCTTCAAGATGTCCTTAGTGTATTTTGATTGATTCAGAAAGGTTCCATCATCCATTTGTCTTATGTTAAACCCTAAAAAGTAGGACAATTCTCTCATCATACTCATCTCAAACTCCTTACTCATTGTCTTAAAAAAACCATCACATAATTTTTTATCAGAAGATCCAAAAATATATCATCAACATAGATCTAGACAATGAGTAGATCATCTCTTACTTTTTTAAGAAAAAGGGTAGTGCCCACGCTCCCCTTAACAAACTCTCTTTCTAGTAGGAATCTGTTAAGCCTCTCATACTAAGCTCTGGGTGCCTGTTTCAATCTATATAAGGTCTTTTTTAATTTATAAACATGATTTGGATATTTTGAACTCTCAAAACATGGGGGTTGCTTTACAAAGACATCCTTTTTTATTACCCCATTAAAAAAGGCACTCTTGACATCCATTTGAAATAACTTAAATCTCTTATAACAGGAAAATGCTAGTAGTACCCTAATGGCTTCCAATCTAGCTATAGAGGAAAATGTCTCCTCAAAATTAATCCCTTTAATTTGAATGTACCCCATAGCCACTAATCATGCCTTATTCCTAATAACCACACCAGAATCATTCATCTTATTCTTAAGGACCCACTTGGTTCCCACTATAATTTGATTCCTAGGTCTTTCGACTAACTCCCAAACATCATTCCTTACAAATTGGTTCAATTCCTCTTACATAGCTAAGATCCAAAATTTATCAGAAAGGGCTTGATTGATGTTGGTGGGTTCAGTCATTGAGATAAAGGCAGAATGGTTTACTTCCTTCCTAAGTCCATGCCTAGTTCTAACACCTTCAGAAGGGTCTCCTAAGATTACTTCTTTAGGATGACTCAAAGCATATCTCCAATCTCTAGGCAATGTGTTTTGAGGTTCTACCCTTTCCTCCAGATTTACATTTTCAACTCCTTGGGTAATCTCTCCTACATCTTCTTCTTCTTCAAGTCTAGTCTCCTTAGGATCAGATTCATCAAACACCACATGAGTTGTATCCTCCACCACCAAAGTCCTCTTATTAAACACCCTAAAGGATTTCCCCACACTAGAATAGCCTAAGAACACTCCTTCATCAGATTTGGGGTCAAATTTTCCTAAGGATGATTTCCCATTATTCAAAATAAAAACCTTACATCCAAAGACATGGAGGTGGGACAGGCTTGGAGTTCTACCCTTAATGATCTCATAGGGTGCCTTATTCAGTTTAGATCTAACATTCAGCCTATTTAACACATAAAATGCTATGTTCATCACTTCTGCCCAAAAGTATTTTTGAAGTGAATATTTAGCAAGTATGGCTCTAGTGGCTTCCACCAGAGTCTTGTTCTTTCTTTCAGCTACCCTGTTCTACTGTGGGGTCCTAGGTGCTAAAAAGTTATAGCTAATCCCTTGCTCCTCAAAAAATGTTCCAAATCTCATATTTTTAAACTCTCCACCATGATCACTATGAATAGTCAAGATATCATAACCTACCTTCCTCTGAATCCAAGTGAAGAAAGATTTAAATTCATCAAATGACTTAAATTTATGTGATAAAAATTTAATCCAAGTGAACCTCGAGTAATCATCAATAATCACAAATTCATAGACTTTCCACCCTAAGCTGGCAGTGCTAATGGGTCAAAAGAGATCGATGTGAAGGACTTCTAAAAGTTTAGAGGTGCTGATGTCCTTAATGGAGTGGAAGGAGATTGGACTTGCTTCCCTAATTGATAGGCATCACACAGGGTCCTTAGTGAACTTAAGATTGGGGACACCTCTAACTAAGTCCTTTTGGGTGACTCTTCTAAGGGTTTTCATACTGGCATGATATAACCTCCTATGCCACAGCCAAGGCTCATCGGTAGCAGTTTTTAAGTAAATTGAAATATCAGCTTTAAAGCAGCTTAGATCAAGCATGTCGACATTATTGATCCTTTTTCCCTGCAAAATAATTTTGTCATTTAAGCTTATAATGCAGCAAGTTGGCAAGAACTTTATGTTGTATCCTTTGTCACAGTGTTAACTGATGATGAGCAAGTTGTGTTTCAGTCCATCTACAAGCAAAATATTGTCAATAATGAAAATTTTTGAATTATCAATTATACCTGCTCCTACCACCCTCCTGGTGGTATTATCTCTAAGTGTAACCTTGCCTCCAGCACTGGCCTCCTATGAAATGAATTAATTTTTATCTCCAGTCATGTGCCTTAAACATCTGTTATCCAGGTACCACATGCTCTCATGAGGTCTTATGTGAGAGCACCCCTATAAAATCATCAACTGTCAGATTTAGGAACCCAAACAAGTTTTGGTTCCTTCTTATGAAAAGAAGAATGCAATGCATTTGTGCTGTGTTGTGAAGCATGCAATTTGGGCCTCCACACTCAATGTGTATTATGATGAACAGTGTAGTGTGAGAGATATGTCCTAACATGCCTCAAGAAAAATATCTAATGCCAGGAAAAGTATTAACTAATCTATATGGGTGACAATGCCTCTTCCTAGGTTTGAATGAAACATACTTTGATGATTTTGTATGTGATTCTTCAAAAGGTGGAGGTGCATAAAATTATGCAAAAGTAGAAGGTGTTTCATTATTTTCATATGCACTATTTTTCACACTTAGAAATTTATTTTCTTTCTTGAGACTTGCAATTTCAAATTTCAAACAATGCTCACTACTATCTAAATCAGATGCATGAGTTTCTAATTCTTTAAATGCAATTTTTAATTCAACATGTGATGCTTTTAATGAGTCATGCTCAATAATCAAATTAGAATGCTTTTTATTCAACTCATCAAATTCATCAAATAATGACATTTAATTGCTATCAAGAGTAAAATGATCCTTAATCAAAATTTCATGATCTTTTTCCAAGTTTAAGAATTCCAATTTCAGGCTACCATGAAATTTCTTAAGTTTCTTATATGATGAATGGATTTTTTTAGAAATTTCACTTAATTGATCATAGGTTAGCTCACATACCTCTTCTTGGTCAAGCTGACAAGGATGATCATCTTTCTTAAAACACAAGTTCGTACTCTCCTCTTCAGCTTCAGTCTCAGAGGAGTCGGATGCTGAATCCACCCAGAAAGCCTTTTGATTCTTCTTATTGTCCTTTCTAAACTTGGGTTTCTCCTCACCCTTCTCCTTGCTTGGGTGAGCCTTAAGTGTAGGACATTCAGCCTTTATATATCAAGGCTTCCTACATTCAAAACAAATAGTATCAGATGAACCTTTAAAATTTCTACTACTCTTACCTTTTTTCCACTTATAAAAGTTCTTGTGTTTTTTCCTTAAAAAGCTGTTGAATTACCTAGTAATTAAGGCAACATCATCATTATCAGACCCGAAAGAATCAGTGTCAGTATCATTAGCCTTCAGCGCCATAATTTTCTCCTTCTTCTTCTCACCTGCATCAAGCTATCTTTGGTTCACCCCTTGCTTGTAAGTAATGAGTGATCCAAGTAAGTTTTCAATAGAATAAGCATTCAAATCCTTAGATTTAGTAATTACAGTAATCTTGGTATTATAGGAAGAAGGCAAGCATCTTAAAATCTTATTAACTTTCTCATAATTAGTAAGCTCTCTTCCTAAGGCATATAGGGAGGTGATAATTTGAGTGAACCTAGTATACATTTCAGAAGTTGATTCAGTAGGTTTCATGAAAAAAAGATTGTAGTCATGAAGCAAGATGTTCAATCTAGATTACTAAACCTGAGATGTACCTTCATAAGTAATGCATAATCTATCCCAAATTTCTTTACCAGTAGTGCAAGTAGAGACATGCTTGTAATTCTTAGATTTTAGTGCATAGAAAAAATAGTTCAATCATTTTGCATTCAGTTATGCTAAATCATGATCATCAAATGTCCATTAAGTAAAAGGAAGTTCAGTTTTCACGACATTAACAAGTCTAAATGGTGCTTCATAAGCATCTTTAACAAGCATCCATAAGAAATAATTAATTGATTTTAAAAAGGTGGACATGCGAGTTTTCTAAAAATCAAAAGGTATGTTATCAAACAAAGGTGGGCGAGTGATAGAGTAACCTTCAGCAGTATTTCTATCACCAAAGTTAGCCATGGATTAAATTCAAAAATTTTTCAAAACTAAATTTTATGAATCCCTCTCTGATACCACTTGAAAGTTCATTAGGGATGTTAAGCCCTTGTGAACTAGTCCCGAGGTTAACCAAGAAGGGGGGGGGTGAAATGGTTATTTTAAAAACTCGTGAGCAAAAAATGATTTAGAAAAATCTTTTGAATGTTTTAAAAATAACTTTAACCATAAGAAAATCTTTTTATAATTTGCAGCAGAAATGAATAAAAACCATAATAAAAAGATCAATCATAGATTTTACCCAAGCAGATAACAACAGAAAAATAAAGTGTAATAAATAATTAGAAAGAACACACCAAATTTTATAGTGGTTCAATCAACTTGACCTACATCCACTCCCCGGAGCCTCCCTTCTGGATATTGCACTAACACTAAGTGACTCTCCTTCTTCTCCCACAACAAGGTGGAGAAGCCTATACAAAACTCCTTTCCACCAACCCGATGAGGTAGAGAACCTAGACTCCATTCGCTTCCTCCTGAAATAGGCAGAGAACCTTGACTCCTTTTGCTTCCTCCTGAAGCAGGCAAAGAACCTAGATCTTCTTGCGGACGATCCTCCCATAGAGACACCAAAATGATAAGAGATAAAGACTGGAGAAGATGACTCATATCATTACTTGGAGTAACATTTGTGAACACCTCACAAACTCCCCCTCACAAGATCCTCTCTCTCTCTCCCAAGCTCTCTGTTTCTCACTCAAGGTTTTCTCTAGAAAGGAAGGTGGCAAAAGATCTTTCTTGTTGAAAGAAAAAGTTCTTAAATAGGAGGTCTCAAAAATTGCCCTAAATCTCAATTGGTCATAAAAGATCATCCAGGATGATCAGTCGATCGTCCTGATGGTCATTATAAAATCACATGTATCTTCCTGGACGATCTGGTTTCTCTAGACGATTAAGAGACAAAATTTATTCAGATCATCCATACGATTCTGTGATCATCCGGGATGATTAGTGTAAATCAAGAATTTTGTCTGGAAGATAGCTCAGGTCATCCAAGGAAACTTTTGTTGGACAATCTTAAAATGACTCGATCGTCCAGGATGATATCTATATCATCCTATACGATTAGTTCAAAATGACAAAACCATCCTGCAAACAGCTCGGGTCGTCTTGCACAAACATGCTATATGATTAAAAAATGACTTGATTATCTGGGATGATATCGCTATCATCCCATATGATTAGTTCAAAATCGGGAATATCATCTTGTATATTTCTTGGGTATTCCAGGTGAAGTGCTCTGGACGGTCAGGATTTTGCATGTATCATCCAGGACGATCTTGCGATCGTCAAGGATGATCTGAACGTATCAATCAAAAAGTAATTACTTTTCTTAATCACCAGATTAATTTAGGCATAATTATAAAGGATCATCTAGGATGATACATGTATCATCCGGGATGATCAGACTAAATCTCTAAAAATAAAAACTTGCCTAACTTAATCTGGTGGCTGAGAATTTTTGATTTGAGTCTATCGTCTTATACGATGGGTATATCATCTAGGACGATCTACTTAATCAAACTGACTTAACATGGTCGCCCTAATTAGGGATTCCATTTTCACTAGATCATCCAGGACGATAGGAATATCATCGAGGATGATATGAACAAAATTTGAAATAGAAACTCTAACTCACTAAAACTCTCCCCCTGAGTGTTTGTGTGCAAGGTTACTTAGCTAGGTGATCAATTACATTATATTTAACTCAAGAAAGGAAAAAATAATAATTAAACACATGCGGACCCGATCTTGAGTTTGCTTAAATTGTTTGATCTTTGTACCCTGAAATGTTAGCCAATCAAAATAGAACACATAAATGTTTGTTATTATCAAAATTATAATCCTTAAATCTAGGTTTGCAACAGATATTTCTTCATAGTATGCTATATTCATCTTTAGGGATAGATAATTCAGATATAATTAGATTAAAATGGCATCTTAAGATGAGAAGTATACAATATTCAGAACACCGATGTTGACCTCACATTTAGCTAAGGTTACTTCAACCACATCTACCTGATCTCCTTGATCTATAGTCACTTTATTTATAGGTCTTTGATTCACAATCAATCAACTTACCATAAATTAATCTACATCCAATCAAACATACAATCTACACTTAATAAAACTTTAATCAAAACAATCATCAATCAGATCCACTTAAACCCATGAAAATTGATCTTAAGAGCTCCCAACTGTCTATCCTAGGTGGCTTGACCATGTTGACTAGTCAAAATGGTCAAAATTACTAAAATTCCCTTCCATGGCCAAAATGGGCAACTTTATACAAAACTCAAACTACTCCATATCAGCCCTATAAAGTAGCCAAAACTTGTTTCAGAAACTACACAAGCATCCCTAAACATGACTAAAATCTTGGGGAAAAGCAAATGAAGCACTCAAATCCCCATGGAGTTCTAAGAAGGAGAAATAGGCTTCCCACACCTTCTAGCATTAATTCTACCGAGGTAGAACCTAAAAATGAGCTCGTAACACTAGGATTGAATGTGCTTTGTGTGTGATGTAATTTAGAACCTTATAATAGACTCCCCAATCTTCTTTAATCAAGTTTAAAAGTTTTGTAAAGTTTAATGTTATTTAATCTCCCCTACATTAAGTTTAAAAATCTTTTTTAGTTTAGATTTTTGTTTATTCTTGGGTAGAAGATGAAATCATGCTGTTCATTTTTTTTATTTTGATTAAACGACTGTGATTTCATTTCAGATTAAGTAAAGTTGTACTGTACGATCAAAAAATTATACATTACAATTAAGATTATAAAGTATGATCACCTTATCGTATAGTATAATCATCTAATCATCTAGTATGATCACCTGTATGATTTTCATCATGAAGTCTAATCAAGGTTTCATATAGTATGACATTTAACTTTAAAAAAATGGCTGAAATATTAAAAATTTTCCAAGATTCCATTTCTTTTCAAAATTTTATGTTTTTAGAGTCATTGGATTCGTCATGCGCCCTAGTTCATTCTAAAATTAATTTCAATAAATTTGAGCCACTAGATTATGAGAAAGTTAAGTTTTATTAAAAAATATTTCCTTAATTACTATCAATCGAGCGATCCAATTGAGCTGAAATTTGGACAAGGTATACCTGGGGATATCCCTAACCTACCAAAATTTTATTGATCCTAGATGATGGCTTGATTATGAAACATGGAATTTACAAAGTTTTAGTTAAAACTGATTAACAAGCTTATGGGCTAATAAAAATAGAGATTACAAGTCCTTAAGAGGGACCTTTAGCTCACTACTCCTCATACGAGCTAAAAAAAATGTAAATAAAATATATAAGCTGAAGGTTCCCACTAAGCACTAATAAAAAAAAAAGAAACTAGTAACTTTCTAGGGTAGGCAGGAGCCAATACCGAAAAAGGAAGTTCCAAAGATCAACATTCAGCCCAATCTCCTTGTAAAAAGAGTTATCCTATAAAAACTCCAAAAATCCAACCTACCTGAACCAGAGACATGAGGAAGAGCAAAACAAACTATAATAATGCATATATTTATGGAGTTAGCAGTTAATAAAACACAAGGCCTTTATGAAATTTGAATGAAAATCCAAAGCCAAGAACACTGAATCGATTTTACCTCAGCTATAAGAGAAAAACCATCATCAACATCTCATATATACCAACCACTAATGATTCCATCATTAAAATGAATGCAATGAAGGTAACAGTAGCAGTAGATAACCAATTGATACACAATATAGGTAATACCACAACATAAGAAGATACGTAATACAGATATAGGAAAACCACTCACAATAATAACATAGGACTAGCTAAGTTGATAAATTACCCCTAGAAAATAAGCATCAATTCCACCGTACAAAATAAGATAAAAAAAAAATCATAGAAATCCATCCTCTGAACAAGCATAAAATAAGTCATAGAAATATTGTTGTAATTACAAATCAAAGGATAGGTAGAACCAAGAAAAATAGTGCAAAGAAAGCTCATAGAAATATTGTTGTAATTACAAATCATCAATTGTCTGCTGATAACAACCATCCACATGAAAGAAGCATGAATGCATGATAGAGAAGTCCAAAAACCAAAATAGCAGAAACCAAGTAAAGCCCCACAGATCTGGCTGCCAAATATAGGTAAGACAGGAAAAAATTTAAAAGAAATGTTACAAGGACTAGAAGTGCAATGGCCATATTCCAAAACTCCATTACAAACTAGAACGAAAATAAAGAAGGAGAAAAAAAATTTTAAGTAACCACATATAGGCCCCAAAAAGAATCTCATCCAAGTAAAATATCCTACTATTCACCATATGATCATAGGTGTAGTCATGCATTGCTACACGCCAAGCTAACTCCCAGTCAAGAAAGGGAATACTTGCAATCATAGCAAATAATGCCCTAACACAATAAGACATCAAATGAGAACACACAGAAAATAATGACAGTCAATAAACAGAGGGAATAAATAATAAAGAGAATAATAACCAAAAACCAGAAAAGCAAAGAAACATCCAGATAATAGAAACAAATAATAAAAATTTAAGTAGTTCCCAAATAAAAATGATAACAAAAAAAAAAGCCAAAGCCCAAAACTAACTAAGTCATGTGCAGATAAGGCAACTCTGCTTTATCAAACACGGTCATCCCTTCAACAAGTGAGGCAAATTAGAACTAGTGAAATTAATAAAGCTAGGTAACTTGCAAACAAACTTATCGATCCTGTTAGCAAAGTAATTGGGCTTATGATTGATGTGAGTCAATTAACAATTCAAAAAACTATATTTTTCTTAATACTCATAATAAGACAAAAAATTTCAGAATTGTAGAAATCATCACAGTGCAGGACCAACATTGCATCAACCTCAATCCTGATATGGCAAATACCAATAACAAAACTAGCATTGAGGCCATAATTAAGTGCTTTGAGCTAAACATTAATAGCCAAACAAGTATATAACATATCAGAAAAAGCACATAGCATATTACCCATATGATCTCTAATAATACTACCACAGCTAGCTGAACTGCTATTAATAGAGGCATCTATATTGAGCTTTATATAAGGCACCTTAGGCTTAAATCAATTAACAATCTTAGAACTACTATCTTTATTAATATCAATAATCTTAAAGCCAAAGTGAGAAGCAACAAACTTTTAGTTTCTAAAATTTCTATAAGAGATTAGATTAACCATGTATTAATGTTGAAACTTGTCTTTAACATTGCAAAGTTAAAAGCAACAAACTTTTAGTTTCTAAAATTTCTATAAGAGATTTGATTAACCATGTATTAATGTTGAAACTTGTCTTTAACTTTGGAAAGCATATGTTTAGAATTCCTTTTAATTCCATTATGTTTGGAATCATTCCTCTTCGACCACAGATACCATAAAATAATAATAGGAATCAGATTCATAATATGACCATTACTAGGAAAGAACCATGTAGTCAAAATAGAATTAACTATAGAACTATAGGCAAAGTGAGAGCAATGAAACAAACCATCAAAATATCTCCAAACGTCAGCTACAACAAAACCACTAACAAAAACATGGTTTCAAGTTTGAATATAAAAGAAGCATTGACATTTAGAAGGGATGAAAAACCCTTTTTCCAACAATAGAGCATCAACCGATAACAAATTCTACAAACTAAAGTGAAATAAGAGAGCGGGATGTTATCATGCCAGATAATAAAAAATAGGTGTGAATTAGGTTAAGTGGTTCTAACAGCCTCCCAAACCTTTTGAGAACAAACTTACCATATGTGGATAGATTGAAAAGGATACGTTCTTCTATATCAATTTTAAGAGGGATCTCCAATACTTTCTCCACAAGAGGGGCAGTAATTACATCCTATAGCTTGTTAATGCCCCACTTATTTTCCATAATGAAATTACTAACTTTCATAGAAGCATTGGGATGATAATTTAAAAAATAATCAATAGAAGACATACCCATCCAATTATCTTGACAAAAAAATATTTTACTTTCCCAATACCCCATTGGATAAAGTTTTTTAGCCTCTCATTTGATGGAACAGAGACTTTTCCAAACCAAAGAGTCGCCAGCTTTCTAATTGAAAATCAGAGGGTGCTAACTAACATAATATTTTCTTAACATAAATCTAGCCTAAAGGCTACTATTAGCTCTAAATGAAAACTGCAGCTTATAAGAAAAAATAAGAGCCTTATCAAAATACCTTTATAGCCAAGACCCCACTCATCCACCACACCACAATAGTTCTTGCAAGAAGCCCAAAGGATACAATCAAAATGATTATTAGAACCTAGAAGTACTTATTAATCATCCTTTCCATAAGTAATCAAGTATTAAGGGGAGGTTGAATTGCGTAGAAAATGTAAATAGGAAGAGAACAAAGCACACTTTTAAGTAAAATAAGTCTAATATCAAATGATAAAAAATTATAAGACCAATAGGAAATCTTCTTTTGAATAGAAGTAAAAATATCTTCAAAAAGGTGAGACCTCTTTCTCCCATTAAATAAGGGAGTACCTAAGTTTTTAAAGGGGATGTTTAAGAGGAAAACCCAAATTTATCCATGATAGTATTCTTCCTAGCTTGAGTAATAGACTTCCTATTAATAAAACAACTTCTATCTTTATTAAAATTCAAACTACTAAACAATTGAAAATTATAAATAAGCTTGATTAAAACACTTACCATTTTAATAGAAGCACTAGAGAGAATAATAAAATCATCAGCAAAACTCAAATGAGAAATGACAAAACCACCAACAGTAGTAAAATTCAAATTAGGATGGTACCTATAAAGATTATCTAAGCCCCTAAAAAAAGAACTCAAAAGAAATAATGAATAAAGTAAGAGATATAGAATCAGCCTGCCTAATACCATTAGTAGATTTTAAAAACCCTGATTTTCATGTTAATTGTGACTGAAAAAAAGCAATTCTTGATATATTTTTTTTATAATCTTGATAAAAAAGTCATTCAAACCAAACTAATCTAAAACATCATAAAGATACTTCCAATTCAAATAATCATAAGCTTTAGTAATATCAAGCTTGAGAACAATATAAAATCCTTTCACAAAAAAATTAATATCATGAATTAATTCCTGAGCAAAAATCAGATTATCAGAAATGCCATGACCCTTCACAAAACTAGTTTGGCCAAGGGAAATAATTTTGGGTAAAACTAATTGAAGAATGAGCATAAGCTAATAGGTCTAAAACAAGACCAATTATTAATGGCCTCTTTCTTTGGAACCAAAATAATATTAGTAGAAGTAAAATATTTAGGGTAGACATAACCTTTAAAAAAACCTTTAACAGCCTCCATCACATGCTCTTTTATAATGTTCCAAGCCTTTTGAAAACTTTTAGTTGTAAAACCATCAGGACCAACTATAGACTAAAAATTTATACCTATAATAGTATCTAGGATCTCTTTTTTAGAAGGGACTTAGGTAAGAATAAATTTATCAGCTTATGTATTTAAATGAGGGATTGTGCCATTATTGATAAACGGAATAGGAGTAAAATTCCTATTTAAAATACATCTAAAGTAAGAAACATAAGAATCATCAATTAAGTCCCCATTCTCACAACTGGAGCCATCTTACACATCAATCTTATGAATATGAAGAGTAACCCTTTTCTTGTTAGTAAGGGAATGGAAAATTTTTATGTTTTTATCCCCTTCAACTAAAAGTTTAGAAGCCGCTTTTTGATGCAAAAAAGCCTCTTCCATCACCTAAAGATGGATTAATTTCATCTTAGCCTCATTAAGAAACTCCAGGTTATAAAAAAAAGTGTCATTAATGTAGATAGTCTATAAATTATTGACCCACCTTTTAGTCTCCTTGAATTTTGATAAATGGTTTATAAACACACATTTATTCCACCAGCTCAATTTTTGTTTAATTCTTTTTAATGTAAATCGATGTCTAACCATTCCCTTGATATAATCATCAGGACATAAAGGAGAAAGCCAATTATTCTCCAACCATATTGAAAAAGCCACACCTAAATCCCACATATTATGAAATATAAAGGATGACAAACAAGGCACAACATGTAAATTAATATTTAACAAAAGAGGAGAGTGATTAGACGTAGATCTACTAAAATGCTCCACATGAGTCAGAGGAAAATAAAAAATCCATTTATCATTGAAAAGGATACAGTCAAGTCTCTACCACATGGTGGATCTATGCCAACTAAAGAACCTCCAAAAAAGCCAATATCATGTAAATTACAATGTATAATCATGTTATTAAAATCTTACATAGCATGAGGTTTAGAAGACTTGCCCCCAACATGCTCCCCAACATTTAAAATAGTATTAAAATTTCCACCAATAAGCCAAGGAAGATTAGTAACATAAGATAAGCTATTTAGTTGATGCCAAAGAGTTTCTCTAGTAGAACAAGAACAGGAAGCATAGATAAATGAACCAAAAAAATTAAATTGTAAAGAAGTAATTTGGGTATGAACAAATTGGTGAAAATTAAGAATAATGCTAATACTCATAGGCTCAATCCAAAATATCCAAAACTCATTAGAATAATTAGCAAAAAACATAGAAAAGAAAATGCCTTTACCCATAGAACTCAATTTAGTAAATGGAA
Organism: Dendrobium chrysotoxum; assembly: GCA_019925795.1. NCBI lineage: Eukaryota > Viridiplantae > Streptophyta > Magnoliopsida > Asparagales > Orchidaceae > Dendrobium > Dendrobium chrysotoxum. Next base: position 39,365,109 of record CM034302.1, read on the forward strand.
CAAGAGGCTCCAATAAAAACAAAATAACAATATTATGAACCCCAAAAAGGTTCCTAACCTTGTCTCTAGAGTCAGAACCTCCATACCCCTTACATTCTATATATCCATGAAGAGAGCTCAAAATAGTTTGAACCATTCTAGAATGAGGATTAGGTAAAGGAATATTCTTACTAAATTTTTCATACTCAATCATGTTACCACAACTTTTTCTTGAGAGTGGACATAGCAACAACATTATCATTTTGCAGGATATTCTAACTCAAAACATTAGTCTCATTAGTAACATGTGCATTGCTAGATGATGGAAGAATTTCACCTTCCTCCCCCTCTTCACAAGCATTAAATTTTATCAATTTTGAAGCATCAACATCTCCTTTGGTAGCCCAACAACTTTTACTAGAACTATTAATAGATTCAAAAAATTGAAAAGGCAGCTCTATTCAAGTTACAAGGATTTTGGGTTTGAGTAAGTTCCCGGGCAACATCATCAGTATCAACTTCAACATCCGAGATAGGTGTAGGATTCACAATTTTTTGTTCTAAATATATATATGATTATTTATTATACCATTAAAATTAGCATCAATAGGGATATTAGAGGTACCAATGAACACATCATTTGGAAATTTAGAGTGATTCATATTGGTAATAAGTTGATTATCAAAAACATTCCCACTGCCTTGTCTTAATTTCCCATAAATAATTATAGTAGCCCACTCCATTACATCATTGTTATTATCCTTTTCTTTAGGAAAGATACAAAACAAAACATTCATTAGCCATGTGGCCATCAATTCAACAATGAGAGCAAAAAATTTTGAACCATTTCAAATTTGACCTTTTGCATATAACCAAGTTATTCAGACCCCAACCAAATGTCCTTGGGGTGTTTCTTAAATATATAAAATTCAACTAAAGTATGAGCTACAGAGGGCTGAGTTCAAGAAGCTGTAGCCTGATCAATTTGTAAAGGCCTATAGAAATAGAACCTAAATGATTATGCACACTGGTATTAAAAAAGTGTAATCTTAAATGAGGAAATGAAATCCATATCGGAACAATTAGAGACTCCTCTTTAATGCCAAAGAAAGGAGTCCACTTCACGAGACGCATTTGACAATTATTGATATGAAAAGAACATCTAACAAATACCCTACTATAATCCAAATTGTTCACAAGTTGAATCGCAACATGCTGAGTGTTAAATAAGCCAAAAAATATAAGCCACAAAGCTTAAGGTTTTAAAAAAAAAGTATGAATAGCATCCAAGTTCGATCGACGCAAGGTAAACTTTCCTAACAATGTGAAATGGAAGGGAGACACTAGTTTAACTACATCCTCCTTAGAAATTAAATCCACAAGAGCTCCATTAAAAGAAGATCGAGTAAAAGAAAAAGTAGGGGTTGAAGACGCAGAAGCATCGAATACAACATCCTAAAATAATCTCAAAGAAACATTGGAACCATTATTAGATAAGTCAAGAAAATATTATTTTTTAAATAAAGAGGATAGAAAAACATTACCCCATAGATTGGATGGAGGATCCGCCATACCAACCAAGGAATAATCAGGCCAAAGAGGCCCAGAACCACAACACTAATAGGCAGGAAACTAGGACTCACACTGATACCAAGATTAACGAAGAAAGAGATGAAATGATCTCACCAATCAGCTTAAGAAGGTGAGCGCTGGAGAGAAACCAAGAGTCTCTAGAGCAAGAGAGCACGAGGCCAAGAAATTAGTTTGCTTTCAAGTAATAGTATTATATATTATAAGACAAAATTTTGAAAATTCATTTCTCTTAAAATATACAAAATTAGGTTTTGAACTATTTGTGGCTTGTGTTTTTTTTTTTTGTAAGGATTACACACATTTATTTTCAAACCCATTTGAACCTTAGAGACATGTAAGAAAATAACTAAGGTTTGTGTCTAGTGAATTTAGTAAAATTTTAAAAATTCATATGCACATCCTATAGGGATGAAACTTTAACCTAGTGAACTTTGACGAATTATACACCTTAGGCATTAAAACTATGTTGATTTGACATTAATTGACTATAAAACAATATTAATCAAAATCGGTCTTTATATAAGGCCTAGAGTTTCCAAAAAATTACAATAATCAAGAAAAAATCAGAAAATACAAAATGACCTTCAATCAACTCTAAATTAATTATATAATCATTGAAAAATAACATTCAAATCAATTTTCATTAATTTTTAATTAATAATTAACTAACACTTAATAAAATATTATTTAAATAAATTCATTAAAAATAAATTGTAAATCTAATTAATTTCAAACTTTGAGAGATTGATACATTTGTCATCCTTAACCTATGTTATAAATTTCATGAAAGTTGAAGTTGATTTGACATCAAAAAAAAATAACACCTCTTATTTTAACAATTGTATCATTTAAATATTTCATTATAGACTGAATTTCAAATATAATTAAATATATATTATAAATACAAACCAAATGTACATAATAAATTGAAATAAATTAAAATAAAATTTAGATCTTAATATTAAATTTAAATAAAATTTATTTATAATTCATTAATAATTAATTAATAATTGATTAAAATTCATAAAAATTTAATAATTTATTTAAAATTCCAAATAATTCAATAAAAATTTAAAAATTTCAATGAAAATTTAAAACATAATAACAAAATTATTATAATTTATTGTTTAAATTTTATTTTTAATCAAATATATTTAATAATTAATATTATTTAAATAATAAGACCTCTTATGCCTAATGCTTGCTTCCATTTGGAGGGCATTTTAGCATTAATTTTTAAAGTCTTCAGTACATATTAAATCACCTAATAATCACTTTATGTGGTGCATGATTCATTTTAGGAGGGACGCACATATTTTCTTAAGGAATTTTAATAATATTTTAACAACAAATTAAGGGTTCATGCACCAGGCTAACCTCCACATATGGAAGGCATGGTCGAGTAAAATTTTCAACCCTTAATCCAACCTTAGTAGTACATTGACCTAAAATTGTCTTAGAAAAGAAAATATCATATTTCTTACAATTTTACATCTATAGGCATCTCTAGCAAGATCGTAAATCTATTTAATGATTGTTCTAGTCAAGTTATCACTCATATCAAAAGATTGGGTTTGTCTTATAGATTTTTCTTCCTTATATAAGAGAACGAGATCTCTTCTTTCATGTTTGGAAGATGATCTTACAAATGAGAATATTCATTTTAAGGTTTTAAAAGTAAGTGCTTTCACCAAAATTAAAATTAAAAATACCAAAGATGCACAAAGTGCACCCAAATAAAAGATGCATAAAGCATGCCAAAATAAAAGATGCATATAAGCATGCCAAATAAAAGATGCTGAAAGTGCACCAAAACTAAAAAAAATGATATATATATAAAGTATGCCAAACTACAACACTAGCTAGTTTGGGAATAAATCTCCCATTCAAAGTTTAAATCCTCCTTTCTATGAATCAATCTCCCAGTAAGGTCTTAAATTTCCTAGTTTGGGAATAAACCTCCCATTCAGGTATCTATCTTTATTTGGGAATCGATCTGCCATTCAAAGTTTAAAACTTCCTACCTGAGAATTGATATATCATATAGGTCTTAAATTTTCTCATTTGAGAATCAATCTCCCATTCAGGTATAAATCATTCTGGGAATCAACCTCCCATTAAAAGTTTAAATCTCACTTTGTTAGAATTGATCTCTCGGTCAGGTCTTAAATTTGCTCCTTTAGGAATTAATCTCCTACTCGGGTATCCATCTTTGTTTGGTAATCAAGCTCCTATTGAAATTTTAAATATTCTTATTAGAGATTCATCCTCTTAGTCAAGTCTAAAATTTGTTCATTTGGGAATTAATCTCCCATTCTGGTATCCATCTTTATTTGCGAATCGATCTCCCATTTAAGGTTTATGTCTCCCTATCTGACAATTGATCTCTCGGTCAACTCTTAAACTTGCTCATTCGGGTATCAGTCTCCCATTTGTGTATTCATCTTTTTTGGGAATCGAACACCCATTCAAAGTTTGAATCTTCCCCTCTAAGAACTATTCTTTTAGTTAGGTCTTAGACTTGCTCGTTTGTGGACCGACCTCCCATTTAAGTATTCCTCTACCTTTTGTTATTTGGGAATCGATTCCCATTTGTTTATTCCATCAATATTTTCCCATTTGGGAACAACCTCCCATTTAAGCATTTCATCTACATTTTCTCATATTGGAGCCACATCTAATTTAAGTGTTAAATCTTTCACATTCACCATTTTGATAAGGTCAAGTGAATGTTGGATCCTTAAATCTTTATATTCTTCCATTTCGATATGGTCAAGAAAACACTAAAAGCTTTGAGATCACTTTGTTCATTTTTTCCATATGTTCAAATGAACATAGGATCTCTTATACTCATTGATTTAATATGGTCAAGTGAGTCTAAATCCTCCACATTCATTATTTCAATATGGTCAAGTGAAAGTTGGATTCATCCTTAAATTCACCTCTTTTGTTTTTATGAAATGGTCAAGTGTTTGTAGGATTCATTTCATATCTCTTTACTCATCAGTTCAATATGGTCAAGTGAGGATCGAGTTGTCCTCCACATTCACTATTTCAATATGATCAAGTGAATGCTAGATCCACCCTTAAATTCTCCCCTTTTGCTATTTCAAAATGGTCAAGCAATTATAGGATTTACCTTTACATGTTCCACATTAACCATTTTGATATGGTCAAGCAAATGTCATATCCATAAATATTAGTGTTCTAATATTTTGATATGGTTAAGTAGACACTAAACCCTTTGAGATTTATTTGTTCATTATTTCGATATGGTCAAATGAATATAGAATTTCTCACACTCACTATTTTGATATGGTCAAGTGAGTATATATATTTTTCACATTTACCATTTCAATATGGTCAAGTGAATGTTGGATACTTAAAATTTATTGTTCTTCCATTTTGATATGGTCAAGCAGACACCTAACTCCTTAAGATCTCTTTGTTCATTATTTTGAAACTATCAAATGAACATAGAATCTCTCCACGTTCACCATTTCAATATGGTCAAGTAAATGTTGGATAAATCATTAAATTCTCCTTTTTCATTATTTTGATATGTTCAAGTGATTATAGGCTCTTGTCCATGTCTCATATTCACCATTTTGATAGGGTCAAGTGAATATTGAGTTTTCTTCCATATTTTGATATGGTCAAGTGAATGTTAGACCCATCATTAAAATCTTCTGTAATCATCATTTTGATATGGCTAAGAGAAGATTGAATCCTAAAATATTTGTGTCTTGTTGTTTCAATATGGTCAAGTGAATGGAAAATATCTTTTCATAAATCTACCCTTGTCCCTTCATTCCATTTTAAATTTTTACGCTTTCATACTTAGGATCATTTTCTTCACAGGTCAAAATGATTAACACAATCTTCTAAATTATGTTAATCTCTATGAGTAACAATAACATATGGGATTTACTTTATACTTTTATCACACCTGTTAGGGGCCTATTTGTTGACCTCATTTTTAGCTGAGGTAAATTGATCAATATTTACATAATCACCATGATCTATAATCAATCATGATCTATAGTCACTTGATTTATAGCTCATTGATTCATAATCAATTAGCTTATAACTGATCAATCTACATCTAATCAATTTTACAACCAACTCTCAATCAAATTTTATTTAATTAAAGTCATCAATCAAATCCATTCAAACTCATGAAAATGGATCTTAGGACTTCTAACAACCTGGCCAAAACTATTAAAATGCCCTTCAATGGTAAAGTGGTTAACTTCATGCAAAATTCCTAAAATTTCTCCTCATCAACCCTAAAGACCTTCCTATGCTCATTTTGAAAACATCACAAGCCTCCCTAAACCTGACTCAACCAAATGGAGAACCTAGATGTTCCCACCAATAATAATTAACCAATGGCTCCCCTTGGTTTCTAACAACTCCCCCTACCAAAAGTTGAGATCCTTTCCACTTGGTAGCCATCTACAATGTGAGACAATTAATCACAACCCTTGCCCAGGATTGAGGTACTCAAAATAGGGAAAAACTTGGGAAAGCCCTCACATTCATTCCTACCCAAGTTTTAGTCTGCCTCTAGTTTTCCTTCTTTAAGAGAAGTTGCACTTGGAGCTCTAAGGAAGAGAAATAGCCATCCCTCACCTTCTAGCATCCATTCTACCTAGGTAAAACCTAAACCCTTGCTCTTAAATCTAGGATTGAATGTGCTTTATGTGTGATGTATTTTTGAACCTTAAAATAGGTTCCCCTATCTTTTTTAATAAAGTTTTAAAGTTTTCTAAAGTTTCATGCCATTTATTCTACCCTACATTAAGTTTAAAAGGTATTTAGTTTAGGTTTTTAATCATTCTTGGGTAGATGACAAATTCATAGTCGTTTGTTTCTTTTATTTTGATCAAATGTCTTTTATTTCATTCCAAATTACAAAACATCATACTATACAATTAAAAAATCATACAGCATGATTAAGATTATACAGCATGATCACCCGATCATATAATATAATAATTGGTATGATTCCTACACTAACATATATAAAGATCTTGATCATTTAGTGTGATAGGGGTTTTGAGCATTATGATCAATAATATAAAAAATGGCTAAAATGTTTAAAAATTGCCAAAAATCCATTTCTAATCAAAATTTGATGTTTATAGGATCGTTGGAACCGTCTCTAGCCCAACATAATGTTAAAATTAATTTCAATAAATTTTGACAACTTAATTATGAGAAATACAAGTTTTATTAAAAAAATGAATTTCCTAAATCACTCTCATTCTAGTGTGTCAATTGAGCTAAAATTTTGATAGGGTATACTTGGGGATATCCAAAATATAATCCAATTTTCTTGGCCCCTAATGATGGCTAGATTTTGGCAGATGGATTTTCAAAAGTTCTGGGTTAGATTTTGACCCAAAATTTTGAAAATTCATTTATCTTAAAATAAATAAAATTAGGTTTTCAAATTTTTGTGGCTTGTGTACTCCACTATAATGTTTAAACACATTGATTTTCAAATCAATTTGAACCTTAGGGATATCTAGAGAAAATAACTATGTTTTGTGTCTAGTAAATTAGGAAAATTTTAGAAATTCATACATAATTTAAATAGGGATGAAACCATGATCTAGTGAACTTAGACACATTATACATCTTAGGAATTAAATCAATCTTGATTTGACATTAACTGACCATAAAATAATATTAATTTAAATTATCCATCATTTAACAACTAAAAAAATTCTAAAAAATTAGGAAAACTTCATAAAAATACAATATCACCTTTATGAAGAGATCCAAAATTCCCAAAATTAATTAAATTTTAATTAATAATTAATTAAAACTTAATCAAATATTAAAAAAATAAATTTATTAAAAATAAAATATAAATCCAATTAATTTCAAACTTTCAGAGATTGATATTTTGGTCATCCTTAACCTATGTTATCAATTTCACAAAGTTGGAATTGATTTGGTATCAAAATCAAATAACCCCTCTTATGTTAAAAATCAAATCCCTTAAATAATTCAGTAAAGAATTAATTTTAAATATATTTAATTAATAATTCAATTTATATTTAATTTAATTTAATTAATTAATAATAAATTAATAATTGATTAAAATTAAAAAAATCAATATTTCATAAAAAATTCCAAACATTTCAATAAAAAGAATAAAAAATTCAACATTAATTTAAAACATAAAAACAAAATTAATTTGATAAATTATTTGATTAAATTTTATTTTTAATCAAATAAATTTAATAAATAATATTAATTAAATAACAAGACCTTTTATGCTTAATGCTTGCTTTCTTTTAGATGAGATTTTATCATTAATTTTTATAGTCTTCAATGCCTATTAAAACACACAATAATCTCTTTATGTAGTGCATGATTTCTTTTTGGAGGGCACACACATATTTCGTGCATTGACATGAAAGGGTTTAGGGTTTAGGGGTCGCTCTTTTATCCCTTAATGAATCATTAATAAATTTTTAATGGCTTCTTGTGACTATCTTTCCTAAATGGGGGATGATTGCATTTCAATTATAAGCCTTAAGATCTATAGATTAGTAGTCCTTAGACTTGGGTTTATTAATTTTCAAAATATTTAAAATTAAATTATCAATTCCAATCATTAAAACTTAAACAATAAAATCCAAAAACTTACAAGTTAAACTTTAACTTAAATTCCCTTTTCAGCCTCCGTAATCAAACATTCTAAATTCATGCAACGTAAACACTAAACTCTTATGGTACATACCAAGGCCACACGGCCTACTTCACACACTTAGAAGATTTGCTAGGAAAACAAACTCTTAGGTTTGGCTGTGGTATGGATTGCATACCAGGTGCTTTACTTTGAGAGCACTTTATATATGGTTATTTATTTTATGCAATCTAAATGTCATATTTTAATTTCTTTGGGTGCTGATAGGCTCTTTAAGGATTGCATTAGAAGCATTAGGATATTGCACAACCACTCAGCACATATTTTAAATACTTGTATACTTTATATATGAATGAATAAAATTATCTAAAATATAAAAATATAAAAGTAAATAAATAAATAATAAAAATCTCTCCTCCAAGGAATTAAAAAAAAGGAACATAACTTTAAAGAGAAGACCCTTTGAGGGTGTTTGATTACTAACCTTTCATGCTGTCTTATTTTTATTTTTGCTGCTAACTAACTTTTTAAATTTTTGCAATTTTTTATTTTTTATTTTTCCTTAAATGGGTGGTTGAGCTGCCTAAAACTTTTATTACTGTCAATTTTATTTTTGTGCACTAACTTTCTTTTATCCTGGCAAACTCTTATTTTCTTCTCAATTAATTCTATTTTTGTCTAATCTTTTATCTTTTTGTTAAATAATCTCTATTTCTACCTAACATTCATTTTTTGCTGCTTGATTTTATTTTATCCATCTATTATTTTAGCCCAATACTATTTGGTGTTGTTCATCATCTTCATCATGATCATTTTCAGTATTAGATCTCATGTGTAAATTTTATTTTACATGTTCTACTAAGGGATCTTACGTTACAGAAAACCCCAACAACCCAATCTATGCTTCTTATACATGACTTTACATTCCTGCAAGAGTCAAATAGAATTTACCTAGGAATGATGTTTTTGTATGCATCCCTATAAATTATAGATTTTATATAGATCAAGTTGTATAACATCCTGAGTTGTAAAAGAACAAAATACACCTTCTTATGCATACAAATGGGGCTCTAAAAGATGATATCCTCTACTTTGAAGGATAATCTATTTTGAAATTCCATAGAAGACTTGAAGCTAGAAGTCCTTAAGCAGATGTATCTAATTTTATACATATGGTTGGCTCAGAAGCCCAAGTTCATTGTGGTGGAACATGGCCACCATACTTTCCTCCATAGTCTAATTATGTTATAAGTTTTTAAATAAATAAATAAAATTTCTTTTATACATAGTCTTATTTTATTTACATCACTTCATACATTGCACTCATATGTGGTAACTTATATTAGTGGGTAGCAGTTTTCCTAGATTTTTCTCAGTTTACATGTTCTAAACTTTATAGGAACATGTATGTTAGTTCTACGATCATAAAGTATTGTGTACTATAAAAATCAATCCCTCTACCTATTCATACATGCATACGTGCATATTTGTTTACTTCTGCTATGTACACTAGAGCCTTGGACTTTTATGCCCACCATGGGTAAGGTAGTGAGATCCTTAATACCCTCAGAGGATGCTACGCTTTTTTTATTGGTATAGGGCTGTTATGCTGCCAAACTTTCTAAAAATGTTGGTAGTTAGAAAATTTAGTTAAGATGATTAAATACAAGAAAATATAGAGTTATTAGAGAGTCATCTTGTTAGTGTTATTTGAAATTAAAGTTAAAACTCCTTATACCGAGTCATTAATTTAAAGCCTAAACTAATCCTTCAATCTCATAGGATAGAGCTAACCTTTTCATGCTAGGATGATTGCTTGTGTATTAGGTTATTAGCTGGTAGCTCATTCCAAGCAAGTGGAAGCCTAGAGGTATTTGTACACCTCATATTCCTTTATATATATATAATTCAAATGTATTTCTTACATAATTTAAAAATATTTTTGAAGAAATGATTGGCATGTTCAAAATATAAAAGGTAACTTTTTATGTTTTAAATTAAAATGAGTCTATTCTCCACTTTAATGAAGAGTTTTCTCTTCGAAAATGAAATTAACTATAGAGGATTGCCTCTATAAGAAGCCAAGATCCCATTATAAAATAAACTCCTTATTAGTTAGCTAAGATAGGGTAAAAATATGTTGGGCAGTGACTAAAGCTAGTTCTAGGTTAAATTTATAATTTAAATGATAGGTGAATGTGAATTTTATTTCTAATGATGATCTTTGTATTCCCTATGCTGAATTTGAATACGAAATTAAATTATTTTCTTTCCTCAAGTCGATAATGCAGTGGTACAACCATTGCCTATTTAATTTTATCCACAATCGATAGTAGTGTATTATTATAAGGTTATGCGCTTTGGACTAAAGAATGTTGGAACAATATACTAGTAGGGTATGATAATGATTTTTAATGAATTGATCAACCAACAAGTGGAATGTAATGTTAGTTATCTAGTCATTAAAAGTCATGAAAGGGACGTCCATTTACATGACTTGACATTTTTTTTGGAAGACTACAACAACATCAAGCCTTTGTCCCACTATGTGGGGTATGCTACATGAATCCTTTTTCTCCATTGTGTCCTTTTAAAAGTCAAATTCTCATTTAAAATTAAGAAAGAAAGATCATTTCTAATATTTTCAAACCAAGTCTTTTTAGGTCTACCTTTACCTTTATTAACATAGGTCAAATCTAACACCTCTACTTTCCTAATAGGGTCATCGGAAGGCTGCCATTTTATGCAACCAAACCATCTAAGGCGACTCTCCCTAATCTTTCCTTCCATTGGAGCTACTTCATCCTTTTCACGTATATGCTCATTTCATATCTTATCTCTAAGGGTAAAGCCACTCATCCACAAGAGCATCCTCATCTCTATAACACTTAACTTAGTATTATGCTTCTCAATTAATGGCCAACATTTAGCACCATAAAGCATTGCAGGTCTCACCACCATCTTATAGAATTTTCCCTTAAGTTTGAGCGGGACTTTTCTATCACAAAACAAACCTGATGTGATCCTCCACTTCAACCATCCAACTTGAATTCTGTTAATAATATCCCCATCTATTTCACCATCACTCTGAATAATAGATCCAAGATATCTAAAACATGTGCTCTTACTAATGACTTGATCGCCCAAAGTGACAATCCCCTCACTAGGTCTATTACTAAAAAATTACACTCCATATATTCCATTTTAGATCTACTCAAGCAAAATCTTTTAGACTCTAAGGTTGACCTCCATAATTCAAGTTTACCTTCAACTCCCTCTCTAGTCATATAAATAAGAAGAATATCATTGGCAAAAATCATACACTAAGGAACATCCTCTTGCAAATGTCTAGTGATAACATCCATGACTAAAGCAAAAAGATATGGGCTTAAGGCTGATCCTTGGTGTAATCCAACCAAAATAGGAAAATACTTAGTCAAACCACCTTCTGTTTGAACATAAGTAATAGCTCCTACATACATATCTTTAATGATTTTAATATAAGCATTATTAACTCCTTTCTTTTCAAGAACTCTCAATAGAACTTCTCTTGGAACTTTATCATACGTTTTTTCTAAATCAATAAATATCATATGTTGGTCCTCCTTATTCTCTCTATATTTCTCCATTAGACCTCTCAATAAATGTATGGATTCCATATTAGACCTAGCTGGCATGAATCCAGATTAATTTTGAAAAATATTAGTATCACGTCGTAACCTCCACTCCATAACTCGCTCCCATAGTTTTAAAGTATTACACATCAACTTAATTTCTCTATAATTTGTAAAATCTGGTGTTTCACCTTTATTCTTAAAAATAGGAATTAACACACTAATTCTCCACTCATCTGGCATCTTTTTAGTTCCTTTAAAAAATTATGTTAGTGCTAGGGCATCCCTTGGAAGCGACATGCTATATGGCTTGAATATGTTGACAAATATGCTAGGGCCACTGCATCGGTGCCCAAGTGCAATGTTAAATAGGTAAGGGTCCCCACATTAAGGATGGATGTGGGCAACGAAGCTAGTTCATGAAACTAAAATTAGGATAGGAACTTGGAATATAGTTTCCCTTACATGAAAATTAATGGAATTAATATATATTATGATGCATAGGAAGATAAATATTCTGTGCATTCAGGAAACTAAATGGATTGGAGAGAAGGCTAAGGAGATTGATAGTTTAGGATTTAAATTATGGTATTCAGGTAGGAGTCGTACTAGAAATGGTGTAGGTGTGATTATAGATAAGAGTTTGAAGAATAATATTATAAAAATTAATAGAATTAGAGATAGAATTATAACTTTAAAGAATATTATTGATGCTAAGATTGTTAATATTATAAGTGCTTCTGCTCCTCAAGTAAGTTGGGATATGGGTTCAAAATTAAAATTTTGAAATGACTTAGAAGAATTAATACAAAAGATACCTCTTGAAGAAAAAGTTTTTATTGGAGGAGATTTAAATGGACGTGTTGGTAGAGGTAGATAATTTGAAAAGCATTCACGGTGGCCATGGGTTTGGATCAACAAATGAACGTTGTAAGACCATATTAGATATTTCTTTAGCTTATACATTTTTAATTGCTAATACCTTATTTAAGAAAAGAGATGAGCATCTCATCACTTATAAAAATGGATATAGTATAACTTAGATTGATTATTTTCTTATAAGAAAATTTGATCATTTAAATTGCACAGATTGTAAAGTTATTCTTAGTGAAAATTTATGTACCCAACCTTGATTATTAGTTTTGGACTGTAAAATAAAGGGGCATAAAATAAAAAATAAAGTAAAATGATATTCTAGGATTAGATGGGGGAATTTAAAGAGTATTAATAAAAATATTTTTGAGAGTAAGATTTTAGATCTTAAGATTTTGTCTATATATGAGGATACTAATGTTATGTGGGAAAAGGTGACTAGTGATATTAAGAATATTACAAAAGATGTGCTTGGAGTATCAAAGGTAAAAGCTCCTAATCATAAAAATAGTTGGTAGTGGAATCCAAATGTGCAAGAAAAGAATAAAAATAATAAGATTTGTTATAAAAATTAGTTTAATTGTAAAAATTTTGATAATTGGGAAAGAAATAAAGAGGCACGTAAGGAATCTAAGAAAGAAATATGCGATGCAAAGATCTTAGCTTTCAGTGATTTATATAATAGATTAGTTACTAAAGAGGGAGAAACATATATATATACAAGTTAGCCAAACAAAGAGATAAGAGTAGTACAGATTTAGTTCAAGTGAAGTGTATTAAGGATGAAAATCATAAAGTACTTTTCTTAGAAGATGAAATTCAACAAAGGTGGATGAGATATTTTACTAAACTTTTTAATGAAGAATGTAAAAATTTGATTGACTTTAGTGATCTTAGCACCTTAAATGAAAATAAAGATTTATGTTTTTATCAATGTATTAGTAAACCAAAGTTAGAGAGGCTATAAAGAAAACGAAGGGTCGAAAAGCTGTTGGTCCTGATGATATTCCAATAGAGGTGTGGAAATGCTTAGGCGATGAAGGAATTTCTTGGCTTACTAAACTTTTGTAAACTATTTTGAAGACTAAAAAGATTTGGTTAGAAAATATTAGAAATGATCTTTCTTTATTAGATTCAAATTCTTATTAAAAATAAACCATACGATTTATGCCTTTGGCAATACTTTAGGAAACTTATTAGGTATCATAGTAAAACAACTTATAATTGAAATTGATCCCACTAAAATAAAACTAATCTTAGATATGCAACCTCTAATAATTCTTACCCAATTGAGATATTTCCAAGGTTAAGTTGCATAATTGAGAATATTTATATCCAGTTTATTTGAAGGATGTTAATCATTCAAAAGCTTAAGTAAGAAAGAAGTTTTTTTTAGCCAGACAATTAATATCAAAAGGCTGTTGATAATATAAAATAATACTTGATGACACCTTCAGAAAAGATATTAATTTTTTATAATGTAACTTTATGTGAATATCTTGGCACCTTATTATCTCAATTTAGTTTGGAAAAAAAGATAACAATCTTTATTATTTAAGATAATGGTTTCCTCCAACTGAGTAAAACTATCCACTTATAGAGAAATATTATTTTGCCAAATCTTTACTGCTCATAAGTTAAAAGCTTTCACATAAAGTCATTTTAATTTCACTCGTTAATCCATAGCAATATCTCATGAATCATTTGACATTACTTGGAAGATTAGCCTAGTGGATAATGTTCTTGTTATAGTTTGATAATTATGGAAAATTATAATTATTCCAACTCATTTTATTTAAATTCTTATAATAAAATTTGCATAATTCAAAACAAACCATCTTGAAAGATGGACTGATGCTTCACTATCACTCTAAAGATAGAAATTGAATTTATTTTGTTAATCAAACTCAACATAGAGAATATACTATTCATCATGAAAGATAAGATGATATTCAACTATCATTTTGTAGATGAAATTAACCATAAATAAACCTTTAAGCTACATCCATGAATTTTTCTCTACTCTAGCGAACAAAAATAGGCTTTATTTTTTATTTGCCTCTAGGTTCCCTATAGTGAAAAAGCCCTTATATTTAATTATATTCAAAGATAAGTCGAGAGAAAACTCTCAATTAAACTGGTAACTAGAATTACATAGATTTACAAATATCAAATGAAGGAATTAGGTTTTAAACCTACCAACTAGGAAAAGAACAAAGTCTGAACACTCTTGGTATAGTCAGTTGAATAAAGTTAGAGAGTGCTTAATATTTTAGATACCCATCAACACTTTAACCTATACTAATATTTGGCTTTACCATTTTAGAACTTCATCAAATTTAAGGTTTAAATTTATAATTTATTACTAGATCAAGGTAATCAAATTTTAAGATAGTACATAAAGTGTATGAAAATTTAGACTTACTTCTACTTGGAGTAGATAGCCAGCTAACCACCTAAGCACACTTTTTAAAACCATGCTTTTAGGTCTTATATATGCAAGGTAGATATCTTTTATTAAAATAGGGAAAAGGATTTAAGTTCAAGTTTTAATCATGACTTTTAAAGATGTCATGCACCTAACTAATGCACATTAAGTCAATTTTATTTAACTTTAAGTCCTCTATGATCCACTTAATGCACTCAAAACTTTCCAGCTAATTTAATCTATATGACTAGCTATCTATGAAACTTTTTATAGTATAATGATTCTTAAACATAAAGAATTGTAGGCTTAGCCCCATCTCTTATGATGCCCCTTGCTTGAAGTTGGCTTATGTATGTCTTTTTTATGCATGTTACTAGAAAGCAAATAGGCATGCATGTATGCATATGTAGGTAATCATGTTTGGGTATATGGTATAAATACCATGATATTCTTTGAACTTATCATATATATCCCCATAAAGACACACATTGACAAAAAAAAATACAAGAAAATTTTCTACCCTAATGACAGTCATCTACCAACACATAAATGTAATATATATATGTAAGATGGAAATAATATATAAAGAAATGTAATATATATATATATATATATATATATATATATATATATATATATATATATATATATATATATATATATATATATATATACATAATGTGGCAAATACCACTATACGTATAACCCTGGGTCTATGCGAAGGAAAGGTGGACAAGCTCCACCATGAGAAGCTCAGATTTCTACACCTATATAATGATGTAAATATAAATCTGGTTTCTTATTTATGTCTTCAGGATACATGCATTAGGCTAATCAAATCTCAGATCTTCTATAGAATTACAAAAGAGAATTGCTAGAAAGGAAGAGGGGTCCTTAACATTTGGAGTCCTATATGTACATATAAGCAATCAAATTTAAAATATTTACAACTCTTATACTTTTACAAATTGATATGTCAATACAATTGAATCTATACTTTACATTTATATTGGCTATTTACAAACTTTTCATTTATACTTTGCATATGATAAAGTTCAAACAGAAGAGCTATGGAGAGTTCTTGAAAAGAAAGGAGTTAATAATGCTTATATTCAAATCATTAAAGATATGTATGAAGGAGCTATTACTTGTGTTCAAACACAAGGTGGTTTGACTAAGTATTTCCCTATTTTGGTTGGATTACATAAGGATCAGCTTTAAGCCCATATCTTTTCACATTAGTCATTGATGTTCTCACTTGACATTTATAAGAGGATGTACCCTGGTGTATGCTTTTTACTGATGATATTCTTCTTGTTGACAAAACTAGAGAGGGAGTTGAAGGTAAACTTGAAATCTGGAGATCAACCTTAGAGTCTAAAGGTTTTCTCTTGAGTAGATCTAAAATTGAATATACGGAGTGTAACTTTAGCAGTAATAGACCTAGTGAGGGGATTATGACTTTGGGAAAACAAATCATTAATAAGAGTACACATGTTAGATATCTTGGATCTATTGTTTAGAGTGATGGTGAAATAGATGGGGATGTTATCAGTAGAATTCAAGTTGGATGGTTGAAGGGAGGAATGCATCGAGCTTATTGTGTGAAAGAAAAGTCCCCCTCAAACTTAAGGGAAAATTCTATAAGATGGTGGTGAGACCTGCAATGCTTTATGGTGTAGAATGTTGGCCATTAAAAGAGAAGAACAATACTAAGTTATGTGTTATGGAGATGATGATGCTCAGGTGGATGAGTGGATTTACCATTAGAGATAGGATACAAAATGAGCGAATATGTGAAAGGTTGGAGTAGCTCCAATGGAGGATAAGATTAGAGAGAGTTGCCTTAGATGGTTTTGTCACATAAAACGGTGGCCTTCAGATGACCCAGTTAGAAAAGTAGAGGTATTAGATTTGACTTATGTTAAGAAAGGTAGAGGTAGACCCAAAAAGACTTGGTTAAAAAATATTAGAAATGATCTTTCTTTATTAGATTTAAAAGAGAATATGACTTTGAACAGGAAACATTAGAGAAATAGGATTCATGTTGCCGACCCTACGTAGTGGGTCAAATGCTTGATGTTGTTGTTGTTGTACTATAAAAAGAAAGCACCAACTCAAACTAAACTAGTAGAGGTGTATGTATAATAAGAAAAGTAAAGTACAATTCAAGAAAGTAAAGGTGCAAGAATTCAAGTATGACATCCAATGTGTAGGAAAGTAATGAAACGTAATATAGGACGCCATCCAAGCAAGGTATTGATAAGTGCAAGTTATGTACTATTTATTATGTTCGAATATCAATGAAAATATATTATTTTAGTTCTTTTCTGTACAGGAAAAACTAAAAATTGATGAATAATATAAAGGACTAGTCAGCATCGTGGTGCCAAAGGAAACACTGCCACCACACTCCATTCAACAACACTTAAGCATCACTTTTGGACATGTAGTGCCATACTCATTGTTTACAGGTGTTGTAATGGCATCAGAGTTAACAGCACAACATTTGAGGCACCCCTACATCAAAAAATTATCTTGGTAGTGCCAGGTTCTCAGGAAAATGAATTCCATGGTTCCACACATTTCAAAGCCTTAGTGACATTTTGTCTACTTAGGTACCGCAATGCTCCAATTTCCATAGCGTTACGATGCTATAGTTATAACTTCTAAGAGACACCTTCCTATAGTGAAAAAATGCTTTTATTCAAATGATAATCATTCCACATCATCAAGCACCATGACAAAGCATACATTTTAGCATCGAGGTGCTAGTTCACTTTTGAGTACCATAGTGCCAGACACCTTTCCTAAGTTTTTTGATAAATAGATGTTCAGTTTTATTCATGAAGAGGTTCAGTCACTTATATAAAACTTATTACTTTTTAGTGTTCTTCTTTTGTACCCTACTAAAGTAAAATCTAAGGGAGGCTGGGGAAGTACATGATATAATCTATTAAAGTGTTTAGCCTATGTTTGTTGAAGTTACTTTAGAAGTGAAGGAAAAAGAAGTGAAGGGAGACACTTTGATCCTTCCTGGTGATAAAATTACTCTATTTCTCTTATATTTTTACTCTTTATGAATACAAAGAGAATGAGTTTGCTTTTCATTTATTCTATGTTTAGTTAGATCTCTTATTTTTTATAGATGTTAAAAAGAGCATATTAAATACTAATGAAGACTCTTATAGTTTAAAGATTTAATGATGTTTTCAATTATCTCCTACTCTTTATTTAATACACATAGTGGCTATGTGTGTAGTTAAAATCAAGTGCGATGTATAGCCTCGATACATGAATGCATAAATAATCAAGAATATTAAGATAAAATATTGGCATGCCTAGACATATGATGTTTGAATAATATTGGTTCTAAAGGAGATATTATAATTGTAAGAGGTCAGAAGATATCCTTTTGACCCCTACAAGCTCAATAGAGATCTAGGGATGCATATGCTCTGAACCACATGTATAATTAAGATTCTCATAAGGAAAAATATGACATTTTTCATTCATCAATCCAATATATTTTATTAAATATTTTATCAACTACTTTATATAGTGATAGAAACTCTAAAAGCATCCTTTATATTTTAGTAGGAAAACTTATGCATTTAGAGTAAGCAGTAGTATTTTTTTTTGCAAGTAAACATAACACTTCCTCATCAGTTCGACACTCTACTTTATCACTTTATTATTGGATTCAACTTGTATGCTTGCGTACATTTAAATGAGCTTACATTATTGAAAAATCAAAGAAAACCTATGTATTACTCATCATTGATAGAATAAGCATTTATTAAATAGTCTATATTAAAGCCTAGCTTTCCTACATACACAAGTCCACCCCTCCATTTTTTACACCATTGTTGGATAAGTAATTTGCTGATTAAAAATTTTAACTATATTATTGAAATAAGTGCATATTTAGACATATTTCAATCTGTATCCTATTTTTCTTATTGTTATTTTTAATTATTTTTTTATTACTATGTATCTATTATTGCATGCTTTATACATCTAGAAAGGAACCTTACTTATTTGATTCAAAATTAGAAATAACCCTTTCAAAAACTAGAAAAGTCAAAAATATTTTAAAATTTTCTAAATCTGTACTAGATTAAGATTAATCTAGACCTCTTAGGAATTGTACTAATCCTATAGTAGATTGAATTCATTAGAGTATTCATATACATATTATCCAAGCTAATAATATTGAATCAAAACTTGTTGTAATTCATATGGTTCAAAGTACCCAATTTCTGGGAACTCCGAGTGACAATCCCAATTTACACTTAGCCAAATTCCTAGAAAACTTCACAAAATTTAAGTGTAATGAGGTTAGTGATGATGATATTAAACATAGATTATTTCCATTTTCTCTAAGAGAAAATGCTAAGATATATTTAAACTCTTTACCCCTATGTTTTATAACCATTTGGAATGACTTTGCTCACAAATTTCTTTTTAAGTATTTCCCACATTTAGAGTCTATCAAACTTAGAAGTGATATCACATCTTTTGCACAATTTAAAAAAGAAGCAATTTATGAATGTTGGGAGAGATTAGAAAAAATGCTTAGGAAATGTCGACACTATGCCTTAGCTTATTGGGTAGTTATTCAAATCTTTTATAGTGGATTAGTAGGATCTCCTAGAGTAATAATAGATGCTGTGGCTGAAGGATCTTTAATGTCCAAGCCATTTGAGGAAGCATATAAATTAATATAGTAAATGGCTACTAATAATTTCTAGTGAACTACAAATAGGATAAATCCTAAGAGATTAGCTAGAATTTATGAATCAGATGCATTATCATTTTAACTACTCAAGTTATAGTAATTTCCAAGAAATTGAACACAATAGAAAATTCGTGATCAGTATCTAAATCATCTACGTAATTGGAAGATCATGATTTAAATTCTACTGGATATAATAAAATGCTAAGGATTAAAAATGTTAATTTAATTGGAAGATAAAATAAGCCCTACACTAATAAATATAATCCATGTTGGAGGAACCATTCTAGTTTTAATTTGTCAAAAATAATATTTGTTGAAATAATCAATGGAATTTAGGTCAAAATAATCAAGGAGGAATTTGGATGAATCCCCTACAACCTATTGTTAATCCTAGACCTTCTTATCCTCTAGGATTTATTCAAAATAATCAGTTTAGAAATATAAAGTTACCTTTGGAAGAGGTAGCGATGCAATTAGGAACTCATCTACAAAGTCAAGCTGCTTCTATTAAAAATCTAAAAACTTAATTAGGCCAGCTTGCAATTTTAGTTAGTAGTAGGCCTCTCAGATCATTACCTAGCAATAGTGACATTAATCCAAAGGACAAAGGAAAAGATCGTAGTGGAAATCACGTGAGTAGTGGTAGTGATGAACCCTAGCAAAATTGATAAATCTAGGCAAGTCCCAATGACGACTATAAACGTAGCACTATTTGGGAGGCAACCCATCTTTTTGTTTAGTGTACCATATTAATTATTATAGTTTATAAATTTTATGTTGCATATTTCGTTAAGAAAAACTCACACACCTCAGAGCTAGATCAATGCTGCGGCGCTAGTATGTATCAATAACTACCATGATTATTTAGTTATATAATGTTAAGTGTAGTCAACTATCTTTGTCACTTTTGTTTTCACTTTAACTTTTCAAGATTTCTTCCTTAGTGAGTGCTCTTGGTTATTTTTCATCATTTTGGGGATTTCTATGCTAATGGGAGTCCTTCCTTAAAAAATAAAAAACATCTCTATGAGAATGAAGAATAATTTTTTGCTTTAAACTTTTAGAGTCCTTCAATTTCTTGACTACTAAATGAATTTTAAAATAAAATTATTAAAAATATAAAGTTTTGTAATACATAAATGAAGTGATTACGTGGCTTTACCAATTTAGAACTAAGTCAAATTTACTCTTTTCATTTATAGTTTATTAGTAAATCAAGATAATCCTCTTTCAAGATAGTACATCAAGTGTATGAAAATCTAGATTTTCTTTTGCTTAGAGTAGATAGCTAGCTAAACTCCTAAGAAATATTTTAAAACCATGCTTTTAGGTATGATGTATGCAAGGTCGACAGCTCTTATTTTAAAAAGAATGAAGAAATCAATTTCAGGTTTTAATCATGAATTCTGAACGTGTCATGCACCTAACTATTGCACTTTAAATTAATTTTACTTAACTTTAAGTCCTCTATGATGCACTTAATGCACTCTAAACTTTCTAACTAATTTAGTCTATATGGCTATCTTTCTAAAAAAATTTTGACATTATAATGATTCTTAAACATAAAGAATAGTAGGCTTAGCCCCATCACTTAGGCTGCCCCTTGCTTGTAGTTGGCTTATGTATGTTTTTTTGTGTATGTTATAAGAAAATAAATAAGCATACATGTATGCACATGTAGGTAAACATGTCTAGGACTATGGTATAAATTGCATGATATCCTACGATCATATCATATGTATCCCCATAAAGACACACACATTGCAAAATAACTTAAGGAAATAATCTACCATAATGAAAGTCATCTACCAACTAATGAATGCAATTTATATATGTATGAATGAAATAATATATAAAGAAATGTAATATATATATATATATATATATATATATATAATAAGGCAAATACAACTAGATGTGCAACCCAAGGTCTATGGGAAGGAAAGGTAGCCAAGCTCCATCACGAGAAGCTCATATTTCTATATGTATATAATGATGTAAATCAAATTCTTGTTGCTTATTTAGTCTCCAAGCTACATGTAATAGGCTAATCAGATTTCAAATCTTATATATAATTCCAAAAGAGAATTTCTTGAAAGGAGGAGTCAATTACTTTTGTAGTCGTATAAGCATATATAAGCAATAAAATTTAAATTTTTCATAACACTTATACTGTTACAAATTGATATGCCAATACAATTGAATCTGTATTTTACATTTATATTGACTCTATACAAACTTTCCATTTATTATTTATAACTTACGTTTATACTTTACACTATAAAAGAAAGAACTGTCTCAAACTGACATAGTGGAGGTGTATGCATGCTAAGAAAAGGAAAATACAATGTAGAATCATAATGGTGTAAGAATGCATGTATTATATCCAATGTCCAGGAAAGTAATAAAACATATTATAGGACACGATCCAAGTAAGTTGTTTGTAAGTGTAAGTTATGTGCTATTTATTATGTTTGAATTTCAATGAAAATATATTGTTTAAGTTATATTTTTTTAGGAAAAACTAAAAAATGGTGAAAAATATAAAGGAACAGGCAGCACCGTGGTTCCAAAGGAAACATCACCTCCATTCTCCATTCAACTCCTCTAAAGCATCACTTCTAGTGTCATACTCTCTATTTACAAGTGCTGCAGTGGCATCACAGGAAACACCACAATGTTAGAGCAACTGCTGCACAAAACATTGGCTTACCAATACTGTTTTTCAGAAAATTAATGCCACGCCACAGAATTCAATGCCTTAGTACCATTTTATCCACTTGAGCACCACAGCTCTCTAATTTCCACACCGTCGTAGCATTGAAGTCATAACTTCCATGAGATGCATTACTGAAGTGAAAAGATGCATTTGTTCACATGATTATCATTCCACATCATCAAGCACCTTGATAGAGAAAACTTTTCAGCTTTTAGGTAGCAGTTCACTTTTGAGTGCCATAATGCCAAAGATCTTTTCTAAGATTTCCTATAAATAGATGTTCTATTTTATTTATGAAGAAGTTCAATCACTTATGTAAAACATAGTATTTTTAGTGTGCTTCCTTTTCACCCTCTTTGAGTAAAATCTAAGAGAGGCTAGGGAAGTACATGATACAATCTATTAGTTTATTTAACCTGTGTTTGTTGAAGGAACTTTATAAGTGAAGGAAGAACAAGTATAGAGGAGATACATTGATCCCACATGGTGATACAATTTCACTATTTCTCTTATATTTTGATTCTTTTATTAATAAAATTAAAATGAGTTTGCTTGTCATTTATTCTATGTCTAGCTAGATCTTTTATTTTGAATTGTTGATGTAAGGTGTGTATTATATATTAATAAAGGCTCCTGTACTTTAAATATTTAATGAAGTTTTAATTATTTTCTATTCTTTATTTAATGCCCATTATGGCCATGTGTGCAGTTACAATCTAGTGTTATGTATAGTCTAAATTGAGTAAAACAAGAATAATCAGGAATATTAAGATAGGATATTGGCATGCCTAGATGTAAAAAGTTTGAATATTTAGGTTCTAAAGGAGATATTGTAACTTTAGGAGGTCAGTAGATATCATTTTCACCCCTATAAACTCAATGGAAATCTAGGGATGCAGATGATTTGAACCACATCTATAATAAAGAGACTCATTAAAAAATATGATATTTTGTATTCGTCAATCTAAAATATTTTATTAAACATTGAATCAACTACTGTACTATTTTTATACTATGACTAAAACTCCAAAACTTCTTTTTATTTTAGTATCATAACTTATACATTTAGAGTAAGTAGTAGTAATTTTTTTATAAGTAAGCATAACACTTCCTCGTGGGTTCGATCCTCTTCTTTATCACTTTATTATTTGATTCGACTTGTATACATTCATACATTTAATTGTGCTTCAATTATTGGCATATCAAAGAAAACCTAAGTATTACTCAGCAATTGTAGATCAAACATTTATTACAGTCTGTAATAAAGCCTTTCTTGCCTACACACACAAGTCCACCCCACAAAGTTTTTTGCATCATTATCACGGATGTAATTTACTTATTATAAATTTTAAATATATTATTGAAATAAATGTATATTTAGACCAACTTGTATCTTGTATCCTATTTTTGTTATTATTATTTATTATTATTTATTATTATGTATCCATTATTGGATGCTTTATAGATCTAGAAAAGAACCTTATTTATTTGATTCATAGATAGAATGAACCATTTAAAAATTTTGAAAAACCAAAAAGATTTTGAAAATATATAAACCTATAAAAAATAAAGATCTATCTAGACCTCTTTGGAATTATACTAACCCTGTAGTAGATGGAATTTATTAGAGTATTAATAGATCAATTATCCAAGATAATAATTTTAAATTAAAACCTGTCATAATTTAGATGATTCAAAATTCTTAGTTTAGGGGAACTCTTGTTGAAGATCCTAATTTATACTTATCCATTTTCCTAGAAATTTGTGAAATATTTAAGTATAATAGTTTTAGTGATGATGCTATTATGCATAGATTATTTCCATTTTCTCTAATAGATAAGGCTAAGATATGCTTGAATTCTTTACCCCTAAGCTTTATAACCACTTGAAATGAGTAGGCTCATAAATTTCTTGCTAAGTATTTCACCCCTTCAAAGTCTATAAAACTTATAAATGATATAACATATTTTACCCAATTTGAAGGAGAATCAATTTATGAATGTTGAGAGAGATGTAAGGAAATGTGTAAGAAAGTCCTCACCATGCATTACCTTATTGGTTCATTATTCAAATCTTTTATAATGGATTAATATGATCTCTTAGAGCATTAATAGATGTTGCAGGTAAAGAATCCTTTATATCCAAATCATTTGAGGATGTTTATGATTTAATAGAGGATATAGCTATTACTAATTTCTACTAGCTTGCTCATAGAGTAAATCGTAAGAGAATAGCTAAAATTTATGAATAAAATGCATTGTCAATTTTAACTGCTCAAGTTGCAACAATTTCTAATAAATTGAACATAATAGGAATAAATTCATGATCAATATCTGAATAATCTATGCAATTGGAAGATCAATATTGAAATTCTAATAGAGATTATAGTGTGCAAGGGATTGAAAATATTAATTTAATTGGAAGAAAAAGTATTTCTCACTCCAAAAAATATAATCCAGAATTGCGGAACCATCTAAATTTTAATTGGTCAAATATTATTTGTCGTAATAATCAATTGAATTTAGGTCAAAATAACGAAGGAGGAATTTGGAAGAAGCCTTAGTAAACTTTTGTTAATCCATGACCTTCTTATCCTCTAAGATTTAATCAAAATAAATTGTTTTGAAACAGAAAGTCGCCTTTGGAAGAGGTTGGGATGCATTTAAGAACTCAATTATAAAGTCAAGCTACTTCTATTAAAAATTTTGAAACTCAATTTGGTCAGCATGTGGTTTTAGTTAGCAGTAGGACTCTTAGATCATTGCCTTACAATAAAAATGTTAGTCCAAAGGACAAAGGAAAAGATCATAGTGGAAATCACTTTAGGACTGGTAGTGATGAATTGTAGCCAAGTTGATAAATCTTGGAGAATTCTAACTGAAGACTATAAAATTAGCACTATTTGGGAGGCAATCCATCTTTATGTTTAGTGTGCCATATTAAATACTATGGTTTTCATGTTTTATGTTGAATATTTCATTAAAGAAAACTCATGTGCTGTAACACTGGAATCAGCGCCATGGAGCTCTATGTATTAATAACTGCCAGGCTTCTTTAGTTATAAAAAGTTAAGTGTAGTCAACTTTCTTTGTTTTCTTTTTCTCTCTAACTTTTCTACAATTATTTCTAGGTGAGTGCTCTTGCTTTTTTTTCTTTATTTTGGGGATTTTTAAGTTAATGGAGGAAAGAAGAGAAATCATTATTCCTTAAAGAAGAAAGAACTTCTCTATGAGAATGAAAAATAATTTTCTGCTTTCAACTTTTAGAGTCCTTCTATTTCTTACACACTAAATGAACTCAAAAATGAAGATATTAAAAATACAAAGGTTGGTAGTGATGAAATGAAGAGATTGCATGGGTGTAAGGTTCTCAATTATGAACTTTCTTCAAGTTAAGTTGTTTGTCCTTTTGATTCCTGAAATAAATTTTATCATAAAAAAGTTAAATCTGGATGGACCAGGCCATTTATTTTTATTTAAATATATTCATATGTTGTAGTATAAATTAAGGATAAAAAATCTTTTCAAATTTTCGAGGTTAATGGTCATAGATTGATGGCGTATGAAACATGATGAGGAGGAGGAAGAGAAAGATCATGATTCTACTAATTAGGAGGCTAGAGTGAGTAGAGAGAGAGTGTGTGAATGCTATAATTATTTTTTAGCCTGTTTTTTCTCTTTTATTTCTTTTCATTTCTTTGCTTTGGGGGAGATCCCAGTGATTTGATTATTTGAGATGATTATAGTTCTTGATTATGTTTGTTATAGCCATGAGAGCCAATGTTATTATGATATTAGAGTGGTGCCTTAAGAACTAGTTATCCTGTTTCATTTGATTAGTTTATACGTATCAAATGATTTTTTTAAGCCTTTTATCATTCATATGAAAAATCATGTGTCATAAACTATAGTTCCAAATTACTTAAATTTATTTTAGAATCAATTCCCCATACACTTTTTGATTGTTTATTTAACCAAAATAAAAAGAATAATTAAAATTTTTATAAAATTAGGATAATAATAAAACCTAATATTATAGTTTAAATAAACACTGCATTATAATTCATAGAATGGAAAACTTAATAATTAAATAAGTTAGATCATTTAAGCTATTAATTTAACTTTAATTTATAAGTTATACAATTATGCATTAACCTTTGAATTGAAAAATGAATAATTAAGGTGAAAAGAATTGATGTGTAGCTTAAAATTTGAAATCATAGTAACTTGAAATTGGAACTAGTGATCTAAATAAATCATTACACTAAAACTTATAAAATTTTAAGAGCATTTAAGACAAATTGATATTCAAAATTATTAATTATGAACATGTGAAGTTCAAAAATAAAATAGAAGAAGAAGAGTACATTCAAAAATTGGTATAAGTTAAAAGCTTACAATATGGCTGCAATTATATACTTAAATTTTCAAAGGATAAGATAGGAGAACTTGTACATATGAAGGTGAACAAGTAAATTTTTATTTTAACTGCATACACGTCTAATCTTTAAGCCACCTTATTCATTTAAAAATTTAATATTAAATGTTTATATTCATTGCATATAAATTAAAATTAAGTAATAGTAAACATGATGGATTAGGATAATTATTAGAAATTTTCTAAACTAGAATTATAGCTTTCATCATTTTAAGTACTTCTACACTATGACATATTATCTTACATTTTAGTAATTTTAAATGATCATGTTTTTCATTGATTGTTAGAATAATAAAAAATGTAGATTTCCTAATTTGCTTGAGGACAAGTAAGAGTTTAAGAAGCTAGGGAGAATTTAATATGTGTAAATAATGTACTATTTATTATATTTGAATTTCCAAAAAAATATATTATTTTAGTTATTTTTGTACAGAATAAACTCAAAAATAGGGAAATATACAAAGGAACAGGCTTCACCATGACACTAGAGGAAACATCTCCATTGCACTTCATTCAATACAGTAGAAGTATAACTTTTGGACATTGTAGCGCCATACTCTCTGTTTGTGTGCGTTATAGTGGCATGATAGTTATGGCTACAACATTTGAGGTACCACTGTGTCAGAAAGTCCTTTTTGCAACACCATGTTCTCAAGAAAATGAATACCGCAGTGCTTCATATTTCAACTACTCTGTGCCAATTTGTCTACTTGGGCACCACAATGCTCCAACTTTCATAATGCTATGGCACTGTAGTTACAATTTCCAAGAGACACATCACTAAAGTGAAAATACTCATTAGTTCACTTGATAACCATCCCACATCATCAAGCTTTGTGGTGGAGAAAATATTTCTGATTCTAAAGGAGATATTATGACTGTAGGAGTTCAGCATATATCCTTTTCACCACCACAATCTTATTCTAAAGGAGCTGCACATGCTCTAGATCACATCCACAATGAAGTGTCTCATTAGGAAAAATAGGATATTTTGAATTCATCAATCCCAAACATTTTATCAAGCTTTATTTCAACTATTCTAATACTTTTATACAGTGATATAAACTCCAAAAATATTATTTTTATTTCAGTAGGATAACTTATGAATTTAGAGTAAGCAATAGTAGTTTTTGCTATAAGTAAGTATAACACTTTTTGTGGGGTTCAATACTCTACTCCATCACTTTATTACTTCATTTGGCATGTATCTTTGCATATATTTATGTGGGCTTCCATTATTGGCATATCAATGATAACCTAAGCATTACTCAATATTGACTGAACAAGCATTTTTTACATTTCTTGTAATAAAGCCTTGCTTGCCTACACACTTAAGTTCACCCCCATCATGTATCAAATCACACCAAAACATGAGCGAAGAAACACCGGCCAGGCCTATACTAGAGTATTATCCACACAAGCAAATTTTATAGTGTGTGTTGAGTATGTGTGGCTTTGATATGCCTTAAAAGACTTCATGCTTTAATTTTCTATACATTAAATTTATTTGTTTATTACAAGTCAAAAGAAATTTTAATTTTAATTTAAGTTTTGATGTTTTAACATTTTATTAATAAATTTTACTTTAATGATTAAATCTATTTAATTTTATGTTTTATAGAACTTTGATGATTAATAACTTCAAGTGTGGTTTGAAGTTACAAATCATCAAATCCTAAGGTTCAAAATTTTAATGCTTTTATTTCCCTCTAAGGGATAAAGCAAGTCAAGCACAGTTTTGATCAGAGAGGATTTTGAGCAAAGTTTTGAGCTTTAGGAGGCTTTACACTGAGAGACCATATTGGTGGTTGGTGGCTACTTCTCTTTATGGGCTAGGGGGAAGCCTTGGATGGGAGGACATTCTAGAGTAATAAATGTGTTAGACAGTGGTATGTGTAGACTTTCTTAGCTCAAGATCAAGGAGGTTCTTGTATGGAAACTATAGTTCTCATCTATTCGATGAGGGATCAAGAAAGTTATGACTTCGAATGGTGTATTTCCCCGTATCATTAATTTATCCTTGGATGGGAAAGGAAATTTGATTTCTATCTTCATCAAGCTTCTTATTCAAGAGAATAAGGTTGAGTTTTTGATGGACATTATCGAATCCACCTTAGCAATCCAAAATAAAAGTTTAGGCTTATGGGATTTCTTTGAAATATATATTGTTTATGTTTGTTTAAAAAGTGTTAAGTTTTTGAAAGGATTAATTATCTTCGGGTGATTTAATTTCTTGAATTTTAATTTTTACATTAAATTCATCATTATGAATGGTATATCATCTCAGGAGGCGAACATACCATTCCCTAAAGGGTTTAAATTACAGAATTAAAATTTCAGCCTAATTATCATAGTCAAATTTGAGCAAGAACTACATATGACCCCGGAGGGTTCAAATGATTGTTCATTCAGGTATTTAACTATTATGATTTGAATAAATTAACATTAATTTCATAATCAAAGTTACAATAACAATTCATATATCTTCTTATGGGGTGAGAATATCAATCATTTGTTGATCGTTTGAGAATGATGATAATGATCATTGATTTTGACTTAAATTTTTCCAAAGATAATTAATTAACTTTTTTAAAAATTGATTTTGAAAGATTTATTGATTTGGGTTACTAAATTTCCTACGAGCGCAAGCCCTTGTAGTTAATTACATCATAGGAAACTAAAGTTTATTATGAATACTCTCGATTAAAATAGTGGTAGCAATTTTATTTTTGAGATTTCAAAGTTTAATATCGAGGGAGGTGAGGTTAAAAATTTAACTAGGATTGGATCAAGTAGAGCACTTATTTCTGGAGGTCAAGGGAGAAAAGGTAGGAGGTGCTTTGGGTTTCTGAAGTATTTCAGAAACACCCCAGCCTATTCTAAGTGTTGGGATTAAATTTTAATTGAAAGAGATTTTAGTTTGAATTGTCAATTTTATTAGCAAATTTGGATTGTATTCCCGGAGGTTGAGTTCTTATAACCTGTGCCTTCCTCTAAATCTAAGTCTAAATTGGGTACTAAAAATTAGTCACCCAAACCTAGCTAATGCAGTGCAAATCTGGACTTACCCCGGCTTGGATTAGGGTGCCAGCTAAACTACCTAGGCGCTTTAAAACCATGTGTTCGGTCATTTAATGTAGAATGGTGGGGATGTTACTTAAGATAAGTTTTTGAGAGAGGGCCTACATCTAGAGTAGTCCTTAATTGGCCTTTTAACTTATGTTGGGTAATATGAAGCTTAAAGTAAATGCAATTAAATTTTTGACTCATTTTGATTTGTTTCTAATACAATGCGTGCTAGTTTACTTAATAATATTTAAATTAAATATGAAGTAATTTTTAGAAAAGGCTTAAAAATAGATTTTATCCTAGATTGCACAGATTCCCCTTGATAGATCTAAACCCTCATCGGCCAGGTGATTTACCAAAACCTGCAGGTAGGGAGGTGCCTAACAAAAGGAGAGAAGGTGCAACAACATGCTCTGCAAACTCCCAGTGGACCTAGGCTTACTTCTTAAAATGTTAGATTTTTATGTGAGCTTAAATATTTTACTTTTTTTAAGTAAAAGAATTTTGACGTCCACTCACGAGCCTCCGATCGGGTTCCAGGCTAAAATAAAGATCAACATGCAAGAGCTCTAAAAAAACTACTAAAAGCATGCAATCCTATATCACAATCAACATCAAATAGTCAATTGGATAATCAATTAAACAAGTAAAATGGCTATAGGCAAGTGCCTTTTAATATTACAACCCAGGGTCTACAGAAAGTAAAGTGGTCAGGTACCATTAACAACAATCTGAATTCTACTCCTAAGACTCAAGTGAATTGGAGAATAGGATTCTTCTCGATCTTCACTTCTTCATCCTTCTGTGGGGCTCCTTGGATTGTTAGGTCTGGGTACCCAAGTGGAAAGAAACTCCTCCCTAAAGGGGTGTTTTCTTTCCTCCTTAGATACTCAGAGTATCTTAATCAGAATTTCAAATGAAGATGAACTCTCTCCTAAGAGATGTCACCCTTCTTTTTGAATTTTAGATTGGATTTATGTCCCATCTCAAATTACTTTGAATATATAACTCTTGATTCAAATCAAATTATAATTGAAAATAGAAAATTCTAAACTTAAACATCCTGAAGGGTTATTCTAAATAGTTATAATTTAAAATCACTTCTCAAGAAGTTATATATTAAAATTAAAAGCATTAAAAGCTAGCCACACTTAGCTATGCTCTTTTAATTTTTAATGGGTAACTTAGCATTCTGGAGCACCTATAAAAATTTAATTAATTTAAATTTAACTTTGCCCCCTTTAATTTTAATGTCGTGTGTGAGCATAGCTACCTGCATTAGATTATATCAGTAATTAAATCACCCTAACCTAAGGGTAAATCTAATGCACAACCAATCATCTTATAGAGTGTCGAAATTAAAAGAATAATGATAGCAATCATCTAATTATAACAACCAGCAGGCAGTGAAAGCTTGAAAACC
The DNA here is from genome assembly GCA_019925795.1 of Dendrobium chrysotoxum. Lineage (NCBI taxonomy): Eukaryota > Viridiplantae > Streptophyta > Magnoliopsida > Asparagales > Orchidaceae > Dendrobium > Dendrobium chrysotoxum. The sequence goes on from CM034302.1 coordinate 39,396,652, forward strand.
CCGTTACACAGTAAAAAAATAAACACTAGCCTAGCCCAGATCTAGTGGTGCCCTAACAAACCATCTAAGTGTGTGTAGAAGGCTGTGGGGTTTGGATGTATCTTATGTCAAGTAATTGGTTAAAGTTGTCCAGTTTTTAGGTTTGTTGATGGTTCAACGATAAATTTAGTTAAAGTTCAAATGTTAATTTATTAAGGTTTATTTTACAATTGGATTTTTGAGGTTGATTGATTAAATGGATTTAATTAATTAGAAGTTAAAGAATTAATGTAATTTTAATTAATTGAATTAGTTGCTAATTATAAATGTTAAATTAATTTATATTTTCCATCAATCGGTTTGTATCATTGTGCCACCAGGCTCGAGGAACAAAGCCTCCTTAAGACACGTAACCCCATAGCCCAGAGTAATCCATCCTAAAATCCTTATTGATGTAGTTAAATTAAGAATTTTTATTTGGTTAAAGTATTAATAATTAATTAATTTTAAGGTTTTACACCGCATTAAATCCATTCGTGGCATTGTGCCACCAGGCTCAAGGAACAAAGCCTCCTTACGAAATGTATCCTAGCAACCTGGAGTAGTCCGGCCTAAAAACTTTATCTTTGGAGTGGTTGTTATGTATTATAATGTTGGTTGAGTTATTTAAATATTACCTTAATATTTTCTGGAATTTGGGATTAATTATCTAATTTTAGAATTTATTGGATTATTTTAATCATTTAATCAAGGGCCAAAAATTGATTTTTTGATTAAGCTTAAATTTTAGAAAGTTGATATCTTTATAAAATATTAGACCTTAAGATGATCATTTAGACTATAAGCAACCTGAATTTTAAATTTTCTATATTTAGTTATGAAGGTTTGAAGTTTCAATTGAAATTTAAGTTATAGTTGACCAAAAGGTTGACTTTTTTATTTTAAGTAATTTTTGATGATCTGGTATTTTTAATAAATATTAGACCTTATATAGAGTATAATTCATTTGAGTTTGCACAATTTGAAGTTTTCTACAATTAGTTATAATTTTTTAAAGTTTGTGTATTTATTTGAATTCTTTAATTGGTTTAATTAAGGACCTTTTAATAAATTTTCTCCAAATACACTCTCAACTCCATGAAATCAACTCTAAAGATCAGGAATGACCTAAGGAGAAATTCCCCAGTGTCTAGGAATTTTATAATTTTTTTAATTATTTTAAATTAATTAAATTAATTAAATATTAATTTTCACTTAAAATTAAATTATCCTCAAAATTGAAGTTAAATTAAAGTGATTTTCATTTTATTTATTTAAAGATTTAATTATGACTAATTTGATATTATTTGAAATTTTTTAATTTAATGTGAATTAATTATGATTTTTGAAAGTTTGGTTAATTAATGGCTTTTTTAAATTGCTTAATTATGGAGATTTTGATTGTTTTGATCCAAACTCATCCTAAGCTATATGAAATTACTCCCAAAGGTTAGGGATGACACATTGGAATGTTTTCAAGAGTTTAGAATTTATTTGGGATTTTTAATAATTTTTAATTATTTTATTTAATTAATTATTGATTTTTACTAAATTTTAAATTAAAGTTTAATTAAAAGTTGAGTAATAGAGATTTTAGTTTTCTGAGATAGAGGATCAACATTTGGTTAGTTTCATATATTATTTATAATTTTTGAATTTAAATTTGATTTATTAAATTTTTTTAGGTTTCTAGGTTGTAAAAAGGGCTGAAGTTTTAGTAGTTTAATTTATTAACTTTATGACCTCCAAATCCAATGAAATTTCGACCTAAGGTGTAAAATGTCACTATGTTTAATTTTCTAAAGTTTTACCCTTATTGGGTGTGTTTACAATTTTCTATAATTTTTCTGAGTTGGCTAGATCATTTCTTTAATTATTTTTCCAAAGTGTCTCTAGTGTTCAAATTGGTTTGAAGTTTTGTTCATCTAACCCTAGTACATATGCAAGCACATCAAAGAAATTATGGAGCTTAATTCTAAGAATTTGAAGAGTTATGAATTTCCAAAGTTTTGGGTCTAATTTTGACCCATTACTTTGAAAATTTACATCACATAAATCCACTAGACATCTGATCCTAAGAAAATTACAGGGAATGCCTAAGATGTCGATAAATATTTCACCAAAATTTTGGCTCTGTTTGACCACTGGATTGTGAGAAAATTACTAAATTTGGGTTTGAAACAAACTTAAATAACTCACTACACAGTGATTAAAGTACTTTGATTTTAATTTTAATAAATAGTAGGGCTCAAGGCCTTTCGAACAAGCTCAACAACACAAAATTTGGTGAACAAATGGATTTTTTATGAATTTTAGAAGGGGCATTTAATTGAATTTTTTTATTCAATTTGAGCAGAAATGAGTGGCCCGTGTGATATGGCGCGATCAGGGTCGTTTAATCGCGTAGTTCAAAATGAACTAAAAATTCAATTGCCCATAACTTTCAATCCAACCTTCCCAATTTTGATGAAATTTGAAACATAGGATCTTCATACCCTAATCATTCAACCCACGGAATTTCAAGGCTCCATGAATTGAGATTTAGCAGAAATTAATATTTGATCATATAAATTAAAATGAAGATAACTTATAATCCAGATGTTGGATTTTAATGTTCTTAAGCTTGTTAATAAGATAATTGAATTCTTTACAACTTTGCTAAAGACCTTAAGAACATTTAATGGCTGGATTGAAATCTGCTATTGAAATTCTCCTTTCTCTCTCTTTCTTTCTCTCTCCTCTCAAAATGGGGTTTTTGAGCTTGGGAAAGATGGGGAAAGGTTTAGAGAGTCTTAGAAATTGCTGGAGAGGTTGAGTTATCCTTGGCATTGGCTAGAGGCTACTAGAATGGCTCATTTGGGATTATTAGAGATAAATCCAAAGCTTTGAGTTAAGTAAAATATTATCTTCTCCCCACCATGATCGCTAGCTTTGATTAGTGAATGAGATGAGCTCTAGGCTACTGCCAAGTAACCCATCTAACCACCAAATGCATGAGAATATGGAGTATTATGATACTTTGACTTGCCAAGGTGGCAAAGCCACCTAAGCATGCACTTTGACCCTTTTTTGAACACTTTGACTAGTCAAACTAGTCAATGAGATTATGTGGCATAGGGGAAGGTTTTATGAGTTAGTTTGGAATGGTTATCAAGCTATGGATTTAGATTTTGAATTCAAAATGATTTTAGTTGGTTTTAAGTGGGTTTGCCTAAGTCACAATGAATTGACTTAGTTAAATGAACCAAGGTTTGATTTTAAAATGATTTTATATATGTTTGAACCATAGCTTGGAATGAGATTAAGGGTTTGGAGATGATAATTTAATTAGATAAAAGGATTTGACCCAAGAAGGGAAATTTAACTCAGTCCAAAGTTTTAACTTAGTCAAACCCACTATGATGTGACTCAAGCAAGATTTGAGTAGGTTCAAGATATACCATTGAGTGGTTTTGAAGGTTTAAAAGACTTACCTGAATTGGATTTATTTGTATGTGTTGATTGGACTTTATGGTGACAAGATTTGTCCAAGTTTAGGTCTAGTTGACCAGGTCAACTAATGATTAGGTCAGGGTGTCTAACCAACCCTAAGTTGATAGGGAAGTGTCCAAGGAAGTTATTAATATATTTGAATTGATTTAAGGCATGATTGGATATAAAAGAGCTTAAGGGTTGATTGGGTCAAAGCTTAAGTCCAATGTACTCCTAATGATATTTAGGATGCACTGGAGGAGATTCCCAGGTTTGGTTTTAAAAGATTATATTAGAATTTCTAGAAAACTCCAAAATTATCCTTAAAGGGCATTTTGGTCATTTTGACCCCTTGTCAACTAAGGGTCAAAATGGGTCCACTAAAATAAAGTATAATGTTCAACCTATGATAATCAAGGGTCTAGATGTGTTCAAAGGGTTTGGAGAAGGCTCCATGGTCAAAATCCACTCGGTAGCAGGACAAGTGGCATAGGCCGTAAATATTTGACAATTTTACAGCCTTTGGATTTCAATTCAGTTTCTCGGGTTAGAGACCTCGTAATGAGTTTGAATTTAGAGGGTAGAACCTATGGACAAGCCTAATCAATATTCAATTGATAGATCATGAATTGGGGGTCATTTGACTAGAGTTTGAAATGTTTGAAAATTCATTAGAAAAGGCTTTCAGGACAAGGACTTTGAACCTTGAATTTTGATTTAAATTTTGGATTTGATTTGGATTAATCTAAGATTTAGGTAGATCTTAGGATTTGAATTGGTCCAAGTGACCTCATACAAAATGAGGTCAATAGTTTATTGCAAAATCATTTTCTTGTTGTGGCTTAAAAATGAAGTCTGGCAGGTTGGCCAGAATGATCACTATAAGCTAATCATTGGGGATTCATCCTTACCTTGTCAAAGGTTTGTAAGAGTTAGCATGGTTTTTCAGTGTGAAGATCATTCTCATCCTACTCCTTTCAAGGAGTTTGTATCTACTATTTTTCAAGATTGTGATGTTGGTCCTTTTGGAGGGGTTAGCTATAAGGCTGAAGTGGGGGATATGGTTGATAAGTCTAATTATAATCTACTAAAGGAAAACTGTAATAGCAGATTTGGGGAATTTCAAAGATCTGTGATAGCATCATGTCGGCTTTAGGTTTCTTTGTACATTTGTGTTAAACAAGAAAATTTCATAGGTTTGTTTGCATCTGTAAAGCTGCTATTGGGATTGATTGGTGTTTTTATAAATAAGGAAAAGGAGGTTAAATGTAGTGATGGCTCTCCCATTGGTGAGGTTGCTTCAGGTCTGCTTTCAGATGTAACCAATTATTTCATTAAGAGAAGTCATTTTGGGCTAAATAATTTCTTCTTTGGTGAATCTAGGTGGATTTGTTGTATTGAATTTTCCTTGTATTCTCGGTGGAGTAGAGTAGATGGCTTGGGAGGACCAATCAAAGGTTCATTTCCTCTAAATTTTTAGGTTAGTTTATCATTTTCATGTTTTGATGAAATCTATTGACCAAGTTCTAATCAAGTAATAATGTAGGAAAGATATACAAATGGACAAAATTGTGAAATTTCTATTTGTTTTGGATCTTCATTTCATGATCCTTAAGAGTCACCATCATGGTGTTTTAATTAATGTCTGCAAGGGGCTGGATGGACAATGGATGTTGGAAGTTCATGTTTGTATATGAATTATGGAGTTATTGATGCTTATGTATATTATGTTGAGGCGGTTGGTTATCTTAGTAGTATATTAGGGCCATCTAGCCTTGATAAAGTAATGTATTACTTAGGTAAATGTGTTAATTATGTTAGAGAAGCTGCTAGGTGTTCTAAGGAGGACATGTTTGGTCTTTCGAAAGGAGGGCATATATCTGGAATAGGGTCAGAGGATGTTGTGACAGTTTTGTGTATTCAGTTGGGTGTTCTAATTTTTAAGGTAATGTCAATTCAGCTACTGCTATGGAAAGTTGTTGGTCTTCTTTGAGTAAGTCTAAGTTGGAATGTCATCTGATCCAAATCAAGGAAGCTAAACAGCATTCTTTTGTTGCAAATTCTTTTTCAAAGGTGAGTCCATATATGGTTTATGATGCTTGTAGTCAGTATTAGAGGGACATACAGAGACTTACTATAGTTTTCATTTGTGATGCCAACAAGATAAATAGTATTCAGTCATGTGCTGAAATGGACATTGGTGTGGACATTGAGTCTAAGAGAAAGCCAGTACCTCTTTGGGAAATTTGATGAGAAAGGGAGGCTCAATGATGCACTCTTCTAAGAGTATTGCTTGTGTGAAGGAGATTATTTCTTATGATAGAGCTGCTCGTGTTCATCATTCAGGTAGTGATCATATTTCAGGTGATGATCATCATATGGGACATAAGGTTGGAGGTATTGTAGTTGTAGAGCAGTTGTTCTCTCGACTGTCTCTAGATGACAAGGTGGGTCTTTCTAGAGTTTTAGTTTCTAGGTTGAACAGGGATAAATCCTCAACAAATATCCAAAAATGTGAAGTTTTAGCTAAAGGACTTAGTGTTTAAGGGAAGCCACAAGATTCATATGAGCACTTATGGGAGTAACAAGAGGTTCTAGTATGTTCATCCAAAAAGCTTGGAGGTTTCGCAGATGTAGGTTTGCTCTTTTTTGGAATGGTTAAGGATGACATGTGGTTTCATCCAAGTGTTGAATTCAGTTCAACAAATGCTAGACCAGATGGGTCTAAAGTGGGTCAAGATGCACAAGTTATGAATTTTGTTAACTCTTCTAAATTTTCTATTTCCTTTACTCGTAGTATAGTGATTCAAGTATTTGTATTAAGGAGGCTAATTATTATTTTTCTTGATTGTTTTATGGACCACTGGGACATTAGCCAACCTTTTGAGTTATTTTCTAAATTCGGCATCCTAATTAACTTGAGTTAATCAGGGAGATAATGGTTAAATCCCAAGTTCAATATGAGAATAACATATCAATGGTAAAAGAATGTAAGATTTTGGAAGGAGATAACAATTTTTTTATTAGTTACTTTACTAGCCATTATTTTTGCCACATTTTTTAGTACATGCAATTTATTTTGAGTTGTGAGTGCTCTACCTTTTCTTTTATAAAGAGAGGATTAGAGTGTACCTTTCTTATCTTCATGATCTTATTGGTTTGGCCACCCTTTTTTTTAATTTATAAAATGCATTAGCCAATTCTTCCAAAAAAAAAAGGATAAAGCTAGTATATCCTTTTATTCTTTGCTTTGAAATTTTATCTAAACCATTGAACCAAAGAGGGCAGTGGTTGGGAGTCAAACATTCTCCTACATCTGATACTATCACTTACCTCTTATATTCTAATGATATATTAATATTTCATATCAAAATTTTTTGAAGCTTCAACATAATGTATAAGTACTATCATATAAAAATAATGGCATACTATAGTGCTTCGACATGTAAGAAGATTAACAAGAGCAAAGTCCATGGTTATATGCTCCAAATAACTAGCCAAAAAAAGGAAGAAGAAGTTAGGAAAGAATTTGGGGTTCAAATTGGTTATAAAATTGGCGTATTTTGGGGTGAAAATTATTTTCATAAGGCATATTGTAGTTGATTTTTAGTCTATCCTGAAGTTTGCTTTGGACAAGCTAACCACTTGGGGAAGTAGGTCCTTATCTCTTATAGGGAAAATCATTCTCATTAAGTCATCTTTGTTACCTCTTCCATCTTTTCTTATGACTCATTCTTTAGTCACTAAAGGGAATTTGATTGATCTTGATTAGTTATGTATGGAGTTCTTGTGGCATAAGGACTAAAGAAGATAAGGTTTATACTATGTGGCCTGGAAATACATTTGACTTCCAAATTGGATGGGTGGTCTTGGGTTCGATTAACCAACAAACTAGCAAGGGTATCTGAGAGCTCTGCTATCTTGGCAGTCCTATCAGAATCCAAAATCATTACTTCACAAAAATATAATCGCAAAGAAAGAAGAGATCTATGAAATTCTTTGGACAAAAGAGGGACTTCTCCTACGTGGCGTATACTTATTGATGGAGCTTACTACTTGAAGCCATCAGCCAGATGGATACTTACAAATGAAAGAAAGTTTAATGTATCGAATGATACTTGGATATGGGAAAAGAATCTTAACAAATGGCTGATTTTTGGTGATCATCAGTTATTACAGAATATAATTATTGATCAGCTGATCCATAATGGAGTGTGGAATGTTAACAAGTTCTAAGAGTTTAGTTTGTTCTTCAAATCCCTATACATCAAGAGATGGGGGAAGATCAAATGGAGTTAATACATGTAAAAATAGGCAAAACTATAACTATTATGGACTTTGAAAGATATTACTAGAATTTTGATTTGAACGAAAATTTTAAGTGGATAATAAAATTTAAAATAGTAGCATGGGTTTCTTTGTTTTGGTGGATACTTAGGAAGTTCCACCAATAGTTGATTGGCTTAATCATAGGAGCTTACAACACTCAAAGTTATGCCCTAGAGGGTGCCAAAACAGAGAGGATATCTGCATAGTGTAGTAACCTGTAATAAGTTCATTGAAGTAATTTATTATCTTAATCAATGGGGAATTCTCATTCCAATTTTCCAATTTCTTGTTAAACTCTTTGAGCATCAAAAGTGGAGATCCAGACATAACGTGGCTATGGCCAATATATATTATATTATTATTTTTTTACTCTTGGAGGGTAAGGAATGATTATAAGCATGGGAAACTAGTCTTGTCTATTGTATTAATTAATTCATATGTCCTAACAACAACTTCAAAACCTTATAGAAATCTTATTTTGGAATAGTGGGTTGCTAACCAATTCATTGAGTTGTAATATGGTATCCCCCCCCCCCCCCAAAAAAAAAAGGATAAAGGTAAGTTTGGATGCTTCAATCCCATAATCAAATAAAGCTACGATAGTGGAGTGATCAAAGATCAAAAAGGTAGATTTCTTTTGGCTTTAAGAAAGACAGTCAGTTCCTTGGGACATTCCCCAAATGGAATTTTTAGCAGTATTTATAATCAAGGAAGTCATACAAGGATTGATGCTTAAGATAAAGGGCATTTGGATAAATGGGGATAATGGCAAAGTAATTAAATTACGGTAGAAATTAATTGAAAAGATCAAATGGCGCAATGTACGAAGCCTGAACCCGGATATCTTTTCTTCTTAATGATATTAAAAATGTTATTTTTCATTATGTTCCAAGGAATTATAATAAGGTTATTGATTATTGTGCATCCTATGTAATGTTAGGAAATTTTTATTTGGATAATGTTTTAGATTATAACCTTCCTTCAATATTATTATCATTAATGAAGAAGGAATGTCATAGGATAGCTATCACTTAGAGTTGTATTTAACTTTTTGAATAAATGTAATAAGCAATTCATTTAAAAAAAGAGATAAAGAAAGTGCATAGAGTCCTTTATTTTATTAACAATTCACTTAATGTTAAGTTTGAAGAGCTTGGTAATTAAATACTTCCAATTGCTTTAAAAAACTTTATTAATTAGTCCCAGGCTTGTAAATTTAATGCTAAATTTAAACTTGATTGGATGCTCGATAAGAAAGGTTTAATGATAGAAGGAGATAATTTCAACATTATCAAAAGGATTCAGAAGGCTATGGAAAGAATAAAATGGCATGGTAAATATTATTGCAAGCAAGATCTTTCCATTTTAAATGATTTCAACACAATGTCATTTTTCATTATGTTAATAAGGATTATAAAACAACAGTTGATTATTGTGCCTCTTTTGCTATGAGAGGAAATTTGTTTGGGGACAATGCCTTAGACAATAACATTCCTTCTCCTATTTTACTTCTAATAAAGAATGAATGTCACAGAGTTTCTGTCATGCTGTAGATTGTAATAGCTTTTTATATCTATGCAAATTGCAAAGTTTTTCAAAAAAGAAAAAAGGAATACAGTAAATGCATGAACCCACATATTAATTTAATTACTTATTAATGATTTAATCATATAAATAAAATAAAGTAGTTTGTTTAAATAAATTTAATTAATTTGTTTTATTTATTTAAGTTTATTAAATTTAAATCTTATAAATTATACTGAATATTCTTAAATTTTTTTTTTAATTTTAAATTTATTTAAATTTTAATTTATTTTTTACTTAATTTATTTTATTTATTTAAATTGCATTATTTAATTTTTATTTTAATTTTATATTTAATTCTAATTAGATTTATTTTATTTTATTTGATTTACTTAAAAATTATTTAGTAAAATATAATTTAATTTGACTTATTTGTTGAATTATTAAAATTATAAAACCTTAATGGTGGGTTTGACCAAATTTTTATTCAAGATTGAATGTCATTTAGTCTTTATTTTATTTTCTTGCATTATAGCATTTATTTAAAATTAAATGCTTTTAATATTATATTATAAATATTTATATTTATTCAGTTTTTAAATTTACAAGTTTAATTGAATAATTTAATTCGTTCATAGAGTGAAATTTATTGATCAAATGAGTTCAAATGATAAAATAATTTCTAAATAAGTTGGGAGTGAATCGAGGTGCAATCCCTAAAAATTTGAGGTGAATTAGTTAATAGGGTGATTTTATATGATTTAATTTGGTTAAATTTAACTAACCCCTAAATTATGATTAGGGTTATTTAAGATGAAATTTCATACGGCTTTTATTTTTCTTAGTTTGTGCACTAAATTTATGATTGAATGCAATTTAGTTTATATTTTATCATTTTTATTTATTTAATTATGTCTTTTACAATTATCATGCCAAAATTGGGGCTATAATTATGGTTTGTTAATTTTGTGACTTAAAGATCCCTATGTGTCACAAAATTAATTGCTATGTTTCATAGTTTAACTAAGTGATCTAGGATTTGAAATGAATTTCTAGAATTTTTTTAAGTTGTGAAATCCTAGACCTTAGTGATTAACCTAGATTTTTCTACTATTTAACAAGGCTTTCAATCAAATGTATTTAACCATCATATAAAAACACAAAAGCCATAGAAAAACTAGACCATAACTCTCTATTGATTTCTTGTAATTAATTTTTAACATTTTAGGCAATTTTTGTCCCAATTGTTTGCAAATTCAATTGTGCTTAATAGAGGCTTTAATTTGGTTGAGGAAAAATGTGGGATGTAGGAAACATCCCATAGTTTACCCCATATAAAAATCAAGCTAGTTGGACAAGTATTTTAATTGAAATTAATAAAACATAGCAGGCAATCATATAAAACTTAATTGGAAAATACTTATCCAATCCACTTATTTTTTATTTATATTAAAGAGGATCCAATTGTGAATCTATTAGCCATAGAACATGCAATTTAGCTATGTGAAAACTTTTTTATTAATTATTGAAGCTCTAAAAATTAAAACAAAATCAAATAATTCATTTAAATTATTTGATAGTGGTGGCACTAACTCAAATTGCACTTTCCAAGTGCTACATGCTCACTTGCTAGAAGATTCAATTTTGATAACCACTTATCCACATTGGCATCTACATCAACCATTCTATCCCGTAATGGATTGATCAAATGGATAGGATTCAACTTATTCGATATTGTAGTTTAGTGTTTCCATAGATACATGATGCAATGAAATCTTAAACATCCAAGCAAATACATGCGAGCAAGATGATTCAATTTTCATCTACTTCCTTCATATAACCAAATTTAGAAATTTTATTTTACTTTAAATGACTTATAAAATGGTGTGTAATTGCAATGATTTAAAGATATGTTCCTATACCTAAACTCTCATTGCATGAAGTTTAAAGGATTTATACATTGAGTTACAAAAAAACATAAAAACCTAAACCTTAAATGAGGGTTTTAGTTTTACCGATATGCAAGTGATCTTTAAATAAGAAAAAATTCTTTTTCTCTTCCTTAGCTTTAGGAGAGAAATTTTTCTTAAGAAAAAATAGTTATAGGAGCAACAAGGAGGGAATTTGAATGCTTAGCGGGGATGCGGTCAGAGCTCACTAAATCTCTTCACTACTAATGTCTAATCACCTATATTTTTAGTGGGAAATTTAGAGGGAGTCTAGGAAGACAAAACCAAAGAAGAAATTAGAGGAATAAACACATAACTGTGAGTGTGAGCTCTCCTTTTAGTTTACCCTACTTTTTCCTTATTTCTGTTGTTGGGAGTCATTTCAAGGGCTAGGAATAATAAAGTGGACTTCTTAAGATGTTGCGTGTGAATAAAGTTGTTAAAAATCAAGCCATAGAGTAGGAAGTGGTCTAAAAACTTTAAAAAGGATTTTTAGTTATTTTAGCTTATGAGGACCAATGGGATTAACCCAACTTGATACAGTTCTAGGGCTGGGTCAAGGTCATGTAGGAAACTTCTACAATTACTCAAAAGCATCCTAGTGTAGCTAGACTTGAGGAAAGTTGAATGGTTTAATGCTTTTACCATTATGTAATAGCTAGGGTATTTAACCAATTGATTGTTCATCTATGGATAAGGTGGCTAGGAATGACCTTAGGGGGGTTCTAGGAGTTAAAGTAGCTCAAGTCTAGTGGGTTAGGATCATGGCATTTAAAGTTTATAGGTAGGAGACCAAGCTTAGCTTACTTTCTCTATTTCATATGGGTTGACCATGTTAACTCAATATTAAATGGGCTAGGCTATGGTGTAAGGATGTGTAGTAAGTTAAGTGGATTGAATTTTGGTAATGGGGATAGGAAAATTAATTAATGTATGAGTTTGTCTTAGGCTAGGTTGATTTGATCAGTCCTTATTTGAGTTGACAAAGTTAACCTTTGACCCTAGGATAGGCTAAGTGAGTGTAACACCTTAGGGTATTTAATTGATTCAATTGAGTGAGTTTAAGTATAATGATGTAGGCTAGCACATGTTAATACAAGGGTTTGACCAATTCATCTATTTTGACCTAAGTCATGTAGGTTGACTAGGTTAACACCTAGCTTGGGGTGCTAGGGTTGATAAATTTAATGTATGAAGCTACTAAGGTGATGATTTATGTAAGGTTTTAATCCAATAAGCCAATGTCCATTAGATGTAGTTTATTTAGTACGCAAGGTGTTGATCAGGGCTTTACTTTGATTTTTTAGTCAACCAAAGCATACTTTAGGGTTTAAAATAGTTAATCAGAGTTTAGATACACTTTAAAGAAGTTAGGGTTCAATGGCTAGGTCTACGCCACTTGGAGTAGTCACCAATCTCAAGGTAAGGTATCTCGAGAATGAAAGTGTTGATGGTGTCATCTTATGGTCAAATAGGGTTAACAAGGATCACACCTAAGGTCTTGGTTACTTAGACTAGTTCAGGTTTGATCCTATTCTAATCTAAACTGATCATATGGAATTGGATAGGTAGTTGAGTAGGTATGAATGGATGATTTATAGGCCAAGGTAGAAGACCTAGGGTAGGGTTCCTACTTCTTGATGAAATAATATAGCACTATAAAAATATAGTGTTAGCATTAGGTGAATTTCAAGGATTAAGATTCTAATAACCATACCTAAAAGAAATGCTCAACTTGGAAATTATGTTTAGATGGTGTATCATCTTAGAAAGAAAATAAAGGACCATAAGATTTTATCCTAAGAAATGTTAAAATTGGCATAGTATTTATATCGCAAAATAAAAGCCTATTTTATTACTATAATCACTGTTAAGTGTAAATTTTGTAGTATTTCACTCTCTTAAATATCGATAAATTTTTTATAATTATTGTTGTATAGGAATGTCTCAATAAAATGATAAAAGTTCACAAGGGTTAAACCAATGCCATAATGGTCTATAATACCCTAATGCCAGATAAAGAAATTGTAATGCTAGAGCCTCAGGAAAAATGGAAATGCATATAGCACCCATATTGAGCCATGGTTAGCACCACAATGCTTGACAATGCCATAGCACCAGAAATCAGCACCGTGGAGCAAGAGTTAAGAATTTGAGTGCCAGAGCATCAAACTGCATAATGATGTTATGTCAGATTACACATTCAAGCGCTGCATCCCTCAACTTCTTGAACATCACAATAGAGAAGTTAATGAATGACTGATCCATTACAAAATAGACAAATGATTAACCAATTTATCCAATAAATGTATCAAACAGTCCAATGCCGTAGCAAATCAAGCACAGTAGTGCTGAGGCTCTAGTTCATTCTATAACATTGCAGGGCCACCATATTAGGCACCACCATGCTAGAGTCTATTTATGCACTTAATATAATAGTTTTTTAATCCTTTTATTAGGGAGTTCTATCATTTTAGTGATGTCCATCATTTTTAGTAAGACTTAAGGGCTTAATTGTAGTGCCCTTGGAGTAAAGTCTAAGGTAGGCCAAAGAAGAAAAAAGATACTTCATTTGGAGAATGTCAGCCTCTCTACTTGTAAGAAATAAAACATTTAAATGAGGAACAAGTGTGGGGAGTGTATTGTACTATGTGGGTGACATCTCATTCACTTTTACTCTTGTAATTTCTCTTACATGCAAGAATAAAATATATTTTATTTTCTTTTATTTCCATGGTTGGATAATTTCATAGTTTTGGGATAACTATGCGAATCCTTTGCATGAACTAATATCGACTCTTATACTTTGAATGAATAATGGATATTTTAAATATCTTTCATTCTTATTTTTATGCATACAACGACCATGCATGTTGTTAAACTTTAATGCGATGTAATGCCTAAATGAAGAAATATTTGAGTTATAAGGAGTATTTGAATGGAACTCTTGCATGTTTAGACAAAGGATTTTTAGTGTTCTAGATTCTATGGAGATATAATCATTATTGGAAGACCGTAAACCTTCCTTCATATTTTACAAATTTTGTAGAGATCTAGGGATGCCTATGCTCTAATCCATATTAGACATAAAAGAGTCTACTTAGGAAAACTTAGATAATTCACTATCATTAGTCTAAAAAATTTAATCATCAGGCATCTTATCTTTTAGTTTGCATTCCCTGGTAGATGTACAATCTCAATGCTTATTTTCATGCAGTAGGATAAATATTGTAGTTGTAGTAATTCATAGCATTAGTTCATTTACACATGAGCAGAACACTTCCCCATGCGATTGATACTATCTCAATTCACTTTATTACTTGATCGACACCTGCACGTGCATATCTAGTTGGTAATCAAAGAAAACCTAAGCATATTTCAGATCATTATATAAACTAAATCCAAGCCTTAATTCATGTACATACATCAAGTTTTTAGTGCCATTGTCAAAGAAGTAAAATGCAAATTTGTAATTTATTATATATTATTGAACTAGATACATATTTAATGCTACTTACATCCTATATCATATATCTTGTTGTTTGTTCTTATTACTATTTAATTAAAATTTGAAAAATAAAATAAAAGTTTGCCTATTATTGTTATTTTATTTCTTATTATTTAATTTCTTCTTTGTTATTGTATGTGTAGTAGATCAAGTAAAGATCTCTTATAGTTTGAATTAGATGTTGAGAGGACCCCTATAAAAATTAGAAAATCAAAAAAGACTCTAACTTCATGTATGGTTGAACATATTTAAGATCAAGATCGCCCTAGACCTCTTAGGGAGAATTCAATTTCTGTAGTAGATGGAATTCATTAGTGTATCAATAGACCTAATCTCCAGGCTATACCTTTGAGCTAAAACCTGCCATAATTTAGATGCTTCAAAATTCCTAATTTTGGGGAACTCCTACTGAGGATCCCAAACTACACTTAGCTAGCTTCTTAGAAATCTATGCAATATTCAAATATAAAGGTGTCAACGATGATACTATTAGGCTTCAATTATTTCCATTTTTGTTGAGGGATAAAGCTTAAATGAGGTTGAATTTCTTGACCCCAGGCTCTATAATCACTTGGATTGAGTTAGCACACAAATTCTTAGCAAACTATTTCCCACCACCTAAAATTACTAAGCTTATAAATGACATCACATCTTCTTCCCAATTTAAAGGAGAATTAATATGGAATTTTGGAGTGATTTAAGGAGATGTTTATAAAATTCCCTCACCATAATTTACCTAATGGGTTTGTTACTCAAACTTTATATAATGGGCTGGTAGGATCCCCTAGGTCATTAATTGATGTAGTAGTTGGAGTATATTTAATGTCTAAGCCATTTGATAAAGCTTATACATTAATTGATGAAATTGAAACACATAATTTCAAATGGCTTTATGATAAGTGAATCCTAAGAGAGTAGTTGGAGTTTATAAGTCAAATGCATTATCTATTTTGACTGCTCAGGTTGTTATTTTTTCTAAGAAATTAGATACTTTTAGAGTTTGTTTAGGATCAGGATCACATAATAATTGGGAAAGTATTATTTGAATTATATTAGTGATAGTAATGTTGAAGGAATTGATAATATGAATTTAATTAGAAGATAAAATAATTTTTATTCTAGTACCTACAATCTAATTTAGAGGAACGGCCCTAAATTTAGTTGGTCTAATAATAATGTTGGTTGTAATAATCAATGGAATGTAGGTCTATTAAATCAAGGAGGAAATTTGAGTAATTCTCATCAACCTATAGAAAAACCTAGACCTTTTTTTCCCCCATATTTTAAATAGAATAATCAGTTTAGTGATAGAAAGTCACCTTCAAAAGAGGTATTGATTCAATTGAGAACTTAATTGCAAAGTCAAATGGCTACAATTAAAAACTTGGAAAATTAATTAGGATAACTTGCAATCATTTTTAGTAGTAGATCTCATGAAACATTTCTGAGTAATTCTAAAATTAATCCAAAGTAGAAAGGGAAGGATCATAGTGTGGTCCACTTGAAGAGTAGTATTGATGCAACCCATCCAAAATAAAAAAAATCATGGCTTACTCTAACTAAAGACTTAGAACTTAGCGCATATAGGAGGTAACCCAAATATGTTAGGTGTTATAGTAAGAATTTATAATTTATTTTCAGTATTTAGTTATGTTCTATTTATCATTGGTGTAATTTACTTATTGTAGTTATTTCTCTCTGTTTGTACTTATGCTTTGTCGTTCAATATACATTTAAGTAAATTCCTTGTATTGCTTAACTACTGGAGATGTCCTCTATATAGCTCTTGCACTTTGATTTTTCATTTAGCATAAATAAAATAGCTATTAAAAAACTATTTAGAATTATGAATAACACTAAACTCTAGGTGATAATTTGGATAAACAAATAACTCTATAATTTAAAAATCATAATAGTTTCTTAAATAAAATCATCAAAGCATAGCCTTGCTTTAAACTTAAATGCTATATGCTTAATGATAGAATAATGATTTAAAGATTGTATAATTGAGTTCAGAGAAGGGGATCATGTTAATTAACTTGTGAAAATCATTGAAATCTTGAATATGGAATTAGTAAGCCTACAAGCATCCAAGTATTAATTCAATTTTGGGATACTTGAAGGAATATAGCAATCAGATATTCAAAAATAGTATTAGTACCCAAAAGATGAAAAATATGAAAAACATGAAAATCAAGTGAAAGGAAGAAAAAGAAAATGAAGATGAGTACTTCAAAAATTGATATCTAATACAGCTCAATTCCTAAAAGTATTCTACTAATTCAGTCAAATTAGAGAATATAAGTAAACTAAAACATATGATAGATTACTAATGAAATTCTAATTTAACTACAAGCACAAAAAATTTCTAATTGATATATTATTCATATAAAAATCATTAGTTATCATTGCACTAACACTTGAAGTAGGTAAGTTCAAATTAAGCAACAGTGAGGATGATTTATTAGGAAAATTACTTTTGATTATTTAAATTAAAACTGTATGTCTTTTATCATTCCAAATTATATCTAAATGGTGAAATGTTTTCTTTTATTTTACTAATTTTAAATTATCAATTTTTATTTGGGCTAGTAAGTTAATCAATAAATGATTATGTTATTCCTTATGGACAAGCAAGAGTTTAAGCTAGGGGAATTTATTAAGTATAAATTTTGTAGTGTTTAACTATCTTAAATATCAATAAAAATGTTATTTTTTATAATTGTTATATAGGAATGTCTCAAGAAAGGAGAAAATATTATAAGTGTTGAACCAGCATCGAAGCGCTCAAACTACTAATGCCGCAACATCAACATCATTGTGATGCTAGATCAATAATTTATAGTACTGGAGACTCAGAAAAATGGCATTTAATCAGCACCTTGGTGGAGCCAAGGTCAGTGCTGCAATACTTCACATCATCACAGTACCAAAAATTTACACCACAACACCAGAGCCTCAGTAATTTGAGTGCCATAATACAAAACTGCATAATGCTATATCATCAAATTATATATTCAAGCACTAGTGCTCAACTTCTGCAGTACCATGGTTGAGTAGTTGACAAAATATGAATCTACACTTAATCATCCAATACAACTTCTGGAGTACCGTGGTCCTAGTTCATTTTATAATACCATGGTGCCACCATCTTAAACACTATGGTGCTTGATTCCATTTATGTACTTTTTATAAATAGTATTTCAAAACTCTTATTAGGGAGTTCTATCATTTTAGTTGGTCCTGTATTTTTTTGTAAGACTTGAGGGTTTAATTATAGAGCCCCTTAGATTCAACTCTATCTGAGGCTAGAGAATAAATAAGATATAGCATTTAAAAATTATCTGCCTATTTATTTGTAAGAAATCAGACATTTAGAGGAAGGATTATCGAGAGTGTATTATACTATCTAGGTGATAATTAGTTTCACTTTTACTCTTATGCCTTCTTATAAGTGCAAGAAATAAAATCTAGTTTATTTTCATTTATTTTTATGGTGTTAAGTGTAAATTTTGTACAATTTATTATCTTTAAAATTAGTGAAAATGTGATTTTTTTAGTTGATGTTGTACAGGAAATACTCAACAAAAAGAAAATAATTCACAAGTATTGAACCAATGATGCATTGTCCGTAATTCCTCAATGCCATATTAAGAAATCATACCATTAGAGCCTCAAGAAAATGGAAATTAATTTAGTGCTCTGACAGAGCCAAGGTCAGTGCCATAGTGCTTTATAGTGCCATAACACTAAAAATTAGTGTTGCAACACCTGAGTCTCAAGAATTTGAACACTAGAGCATCGAGCTTCAATATGTTATAGGGATGGATTATATATTCAAGTAATGTAATACTCAACTTTTGTAGCACCAAAGTGGATAAGCATTGAATCGGCTAAATGACACAAGTATTCAGCCAATAGATGTGCTAAGTCAGCATAGAGAAATAATAGAGCAAGCCTAATAGTGTCGAGGTGCTAGCTCATTCCATAATGTAGTGGTTCCACCATGTTAAGAAACATGACACCTTAGCCCATTCTTATACTTTATATAAATAGTTTTTAGTTTTAAGTATGTGGGGAGTTCTGTTATAGACACTGTGGAGTTGTACTTTTTTATAGTACCCCCTTAGAGTCAAGTCTAAGGGAAGTTAAGGAGGAGAAAGATACTTTCTTTGAAGATCTTATCCTATATTGTTGTAAGTAGTGATATATTTGGAGTGAAAAGGAGTATAGAGAGTATAATTATACAACTCAGGTGATATTTTACTTTAATTTTTCTATTGTATCATCTCTTTTATGCAAGAAATGAAGATGTGTTTACTTTCTATCGTTATCATTTCAGGCTAATTTTTGAGTTTTGGGCTAATGTTGTGAACACATTAAAAGTTCTAATATAGACTCTTGTGACTTGATTGAAATTACAGATGTTTTTAATGTCTTTTGTTTTTTTATTTAATGCATATAATGGCCAAGTGTATAGTTAAAATCTAGTATGATTTATTTCCTCAATATAGGAATATTGAAACAAATAGGAGAATAAGAAAGGATTATTGGCATCCCTAGACATAAGTTGTTAAAACTTCTAGGTTTTATGAAGATATTAGAATTGTAGGAAAACCTTAAACCTCCCTTTTTCAATCCTACAAGATTGATATAGATCTTGGGATGCATATTCTCTAATCCATATAAATATTTTTAAGTCTCATTAAGAAAACTTTATTGATTTACATATATTAGTCCAAAATATTATTAATATCATGTATCTTGTTTAACTTTTTGTTTTTCTCTGTAAGTGGTAGAAACTAAAAACCCTTGATTTTTATTTAGTAGGATAATTTAGGACCAATGGAACCAATATCATGACAATCATTCCTAGATAAAAAAATCCTTCATCTCTTGCGGCCCTAGGGAGAACATGAATCATCTACCTCCTTTTTTTCTACTTTGTAAAGAATACTATTAAAATCTCCTCCAATAATGCAAGGATTATCATTAGACATATAATCTTCTATCATTTTCCACAATTTCCTTCTTCATGCAGATCCTTATTGCCATATACAATGGATAAAGTCTATTTAATACCATTAGGAACTTTTAAATTACCAATGATTGGAAGAATTTAAACTAGTAAAAGAAGAAATATTCTTTTTTCATTGTGCAAGAATACCACCTGAGGTTCCTCTAGTAGCAAAATGAAAAAAATCCCAATCAATTCCAATAATCCTTCTAACTTCATTACTATCCATGGAAACTAATTTAGTTTCCATTAAACAAATAAAAAAAAATCATTATCAACAACCAAACTTCTCAAGTAATGGGAAGCTTCTTTTTTCTTAGCTCCCTACAATTCCAAAAAAGCATCAATGGGGATGTGGCCCCAACACCTTCATGACTTCCTTCCCCTCTTCTACCTCTAATGATGTCCTCAATAGGACCATACATACTAAGTTCTTTCTTCAATTTTTCTTCTATTGAAAAATATTTGGGGACAAATACTTTTTTTTTTAGGGGGAGGGGGGGGGGGGGGGGGGGGGGGGGGGGGGGCACAAAGGGGCCTATGTGTTAATAAAGAAAAGGATTACAAGGTCCTTAAAGAGAACCTTCAGCTCGCTACTGCTCAAAAGAGCTACAAAATAAATCAATAGAAAACCTATGTGCCGATGGTTCCCTATTCTATAGAATAAAAAAATACCCTAATAACATTTTAGGCCTGCCAAAAATAGGACCAAAAAGAAGAAGAAAAGGAAAGTACTTTCGGCACCGTCTTCCTAAAAAAACCAACTTAGCTCCAAAATCTCGATCTCTTTATCCTGCAAGAGAATCAGACTGCAAAACAAATAAGAATATGGAAAGAAATATGCAGGATTATAACTAATCAAAGTTAAACACAAAAGGATACAAATTTTGAAATAACCTAGTAGAATACTACCATCAAACTAAAATTGACAGCCATTTAATTTTATGCAATTAATACCCCAGATACCACCAAACACAAGAGTTATTTGCAACTCCAGCTTACTAGTAAACCCATCCAAGCTCATAAAGATATTGAGAAAAATAAAATTAAAGCCATCACAGGAGATCAGGTAAGGATACCAGCAGCAATGATCCAAAATGTTAGCAAACCAATAGTAAAGATTCCCTAGAATATTACTACGGTTGATACCAATCAAGAAAATAAAAAAAATAGTGTTTATAGCATTAGAAAAGAGGGAGGGTAAGCCAGAAGACTGAAGTTATTAGTAGAAGCATAAGTCAGTTGAGTAGTACCAGCTCCTTTATAAATAATCCCAAATGCCACTCACATCTAAACCATGGAACCGCCAGCCAATAGCAGTACAGGAAAGTAGCATCCGAATAGACATGGAAAATGGTTAAGGCATGATATTTAACAACCAAGACTCTACCATTAATGATAGTATAATCCCAGCAATCCTAGCTCAAATCCAAAATAAGTAACCTTGCAAAAACAGAAAAATTGCAACCCATCCCAATACTAGTAGAACAAACAAAATACTTCACGGGATTTAGGTAGAAAGTAAGCCACAAGATAACAGTAGCAATGGTCCATAATGTTAGCAAATAAAGACCTAAGATCCCCAAGAATACAACCGTGGATGATACAGTTCATGATAATCAGCAAACCAGTGTTCATAGCATAAGAAAAGGAAGACGGGTAAGCAAGAAGACTGAAGTCATTAGAAATAATAAAAAGAATAGAATTAATAGAATTTTCTATAAAAGTTGTATTTGATACCTTCAAATTCTTTGGAATGTATTCAACATATTCTCCTTTTGATGCTCTTAATTGAGTTGTATCCAGCATCTCATCAACATCTTCAATGAATGGAATATTTTTAACATCTACACCATTTACATCTTTATTAGCACCAAAATTTTAATAAGCAACAATATCAAACATATCATCAATAACTGAACAAATAGCAACTTTTGGAGCATACAAACTTGAATTCGGTGATAAATCTTTTGTCTACATCTTGTTAAGTTCATCTTTATCAATATCTTCAGTAACTAAAACAATACTTTTAGCTGCTAATACTTCATCAAAAAAGTATTTATGACCAGCACTAGAATTAACATCTCTAGATGCAAATAAATTAGAAGTAACAGAAGCATATTTGTACGAAGCATCAACAGGAAATTTTAATTAAGCAACTTCTTCAGTAGAATAATCAGAAATAACAAGAGGTTTATCAAAAATTAAATTAGGTATATCTCCACTAAGGGAAACATAATTTATAGCAATAGGTTTAAAAAAAACCCTTTGGTCTTTGCTAGATTTTTATCAACAGGAGAATGAGCTACAAAATTTTTGTAAATATCTTTTGATCTCTTGAATGTATTAAATTTTCTCCTTCCATTACTAACATGAATCCAAGGACCATAGCTATTAGCATCTACTGCAGAATTTAAATCAGATTTTTGAACCTCTCGTGCATTCTCTTGATTCACATCAAATACATGATCAGAGATAAACCCTTTATTAACTTTTTCATTAGATAAAGAAAAATCCTTATTCTAAAAATTGCCAATATTATTGTAGCTTTTATGATTATGTCCTATTTGACCACATTTATAATAAAATGATGATATTTTTTCATATTGTACTTTTAAAAAAAATCTTCTAGAATATCCTTCAACCCATATACCTTAAAGAAGTTGTTCATCAAGATTAATACAAACACAGACTCAGGTTAATTCTCTTCTGCGCCAATTAAACATATTTCCATCCAAATACATTCGTGTGCCAACCTTAGAAGCAATTCTAGCAATGTTAATTTCATCGCAAGGTCCTTTAATTTCATCGCAAGGTCCTCTTCAAAAATGTTCTGTCAGTTTTGCTGACCTTTTACTTTTTTTTTGGGTCTTAAATTAAGTCTTTCACTTGGTATGATCAATATTTTGGTTGAGGTTGATGCTTTGTATTGTCTTTATTGTTTAAAAGATAGAAATGATTTAACTAATAGCCTTGAGCTTTTCCATCTTCTTAGAGAAATGAAGCAATTTATGAGTGTGCTAAATGTCAATATGTTTAATTTATGAGTGTGCTAAGTACAAAAGAAAAAACTTGCAATGTATTTATCCTTTTTTTGCAGTTTTTTGTATTTTTTTTTTTTTGTAGGTTAGTTTTGCCTTCTCTAATGTGTTGCAAGTTTTTTCTTTGGACTCGTAGCTTCATTTGGGTGATATGATGCTGAGGATCTGGAGTTCTGCTAATGGAGCTTTTTAACAATTGGAATTTATGGGTGGAGAGCTGCTAACTTAAGTTTATCAAATGAGCTTTCTCAATTTTGGGGTAAAGGCTTCTTGCCACCCTAGAATGTACTTAGGTTTCATTATATTTTGTGTTAGTAAGGATCCTGAGCTCATAAGTTTTATTATAACCTTTTTTCAGCTCTTTTGAGCAACAGAGGGCTTGGGGTCCCTCTAAAGTACCTTGTAATTTTAATTTTTATCAAAGCGTAGGCCCCTTTGTGGGTTTCCCCTAAAAAACAAAAGAAAAAGTAAAAAAAAAGAATAATGATTTTTAGATTTTGCACAAGATTGAATTTACATTTAAGTTGATAATTTATTAGATAAAAGAGATTAGAGACTCCCAAAAGGAAGTGCAAGACTTATGCATTTGAACTTACATCCACCTAGAGTGGACAGCTAACTAACTACTAAGGCTTTTTTTATAAAAACAAGATTTCAAGTCCAATATGAAATGTAGGATATGCAGGATATTACTTACTTAGGAGAAAAGGCTTTAAATTTTACAATTCAAATCAAGGTTTTAAATATTATAGGGGTTCAAATGCAACTAATTAATGCAATTTGAAATGAATTTTTCCCTAACTTCTAACATTTTTATATGAGAGTAATTCAATCTACATGTTTGGCTTTCTAATAATAGTCATGAAGCATAATGACCCTAAACGATAAAGAATAGTTGACCAACCCCATCGCTTAGGCTACCCCTTCCTTCTATCTAACATGTGTGAATCTAGTATATGTATTTGAAAAAGTAAAACGTATGCTTATTCTAATAAAAAAGTAAGTACTAGTGTTTAAAATGATAAACATCATAAAGTTCCTAGGGCCTAACATGCCTGTCCAGGAAAAAAACACAT
Organism: Dendrobium chrysotoxum; assembly: GCA_019925795.1. NCBI lineage: Eukaryota > Viridiplantae > Streptophyta > Magnoliopsida > Asparagales > Orchidaceae > Dendrobium > Dendrobium chrysotoxum. The sequence continues at coordinate 39,420,585 of CM034302.1, forward strand.
GCACCACCAAAAAATCTAAGAAAAATATGCAATTTCTACTTCACACATCATAAACACACAATTAATTAAGTAATCCAAACATAAAAAAAGGAACTGAAGAAAAGAGTTTCGGTGGAAAGTGCCACTTAATGTACATACTATGGTCTATATGAAAGTAAAGGTAGCCAAGCTCAACCAATAATAAGCTAGGATTTCTACACCTCGAATAATGCAAGTCTATACAAAATGAGGTTATTTATTAAGGACTTCATGTCTTGTTCGGTCTCTTCAAGCTTTGGTAAGGCTTCTAAATAATTCATAGGATGTGATCTTCAAAGAAGATACATTATTTTAGATTTCTTTATTCTATAATAAACAACTTCATTTAAGACTTTACAACTCTATACAAATTTATATTTCAAATATAAAAATAAAATACTACACCAAAAAGTGTTAGTATATATGAAGTATATTTATGTATATCATCCATATGTCAAATCATAGAGTGTAGAAAAGTAAACACTCACATAATCACACATCCATACAAATATCAATCCATAATCAACAAAGTAGAGAAAAGTAAGGAAACACATAATAAAACACTCCCCTAGCCAAAGGCTAGAGTTAGTTATTCTATTAAATAATTTTATGTGTGTGCTAAGTTTTATGGGTTTGATTATTTAGATTTAGGTATTAAACAACTACATTGATTATTAACTTCAATATACATTAAAGTCATTCATCAATAAGACCTGGGCTTCTAGGATGAATGCATTAGTTTCAATTTAAAGGAATGAAGGAAATATGAAACCCTAAATTTATTTATTTATTATTATTAATTAATTCATCTTATTTATTTATTATTTATTTATTTTTTACTTATTAATTTGTTTTAATCTTAATTTTATTTCTTTATATATTATTTTTAGTTATTTTAATTATTTATAATTTTTTTAATTTCATTAATTTATCTAAATTTAATTATCGAATTATAATTTACTTTGATTTTTAATTCTATTTGTTTATTATTCATATTTTTATTTTTTATTTAATTTTATCTTTTAATATTTAATTATTTAATTATTTGTTTATTTATTTATTTATTAAGGTTTGACCATGATTTGACTTTTTATTTAAAATTTAACTTTTTGAGATTTATTATTTTTTTATATTTATTTTTTATTCAGATTTTAATGTATTTGAGTTTATATTTTTGCATATATATTTATGTAATTATGAAATTTCAAAGTTCTCCATTTATTGTTGATTTATTTATTAATGGATTTGGCCATTTTCCTTTTTTTGCATTAAATGACCCCTAATAATTATGAGATAATCGCAATAGGTCAGGAAGACCTAATATGAGATCTTTAAAAATTTGAGCACCTTTAGAATTATATTTGATTTTTATTAATTTTATTTAATAATTTATTAAAATTTTAAATTTATTTATTAATTTTATTTTCTACATTTTATGATAGGTCATTTATTTTTCTTTAATTCTAATTATTATTTTAAGAAGAGTAAAGTTTACATCATTTTTTTTAATTTTTATTTAAATATTTTTTATTTATTAAAATTCTTAAGTGAATTATATCATAGAATTGGATTTACTATTTGATAGACCAAATGACCCTTAATTGTAATGAAATTTAAATCATAGATCCATAAAGGCCCAACGAGTATTCCATAAAAATTATAGTTCTATTAGACACTCCAAATATTTATTGTAACTTTTTTAAGGAAAATTTATCTATATCGTTTGAAAATTAACTAATGCAAACTAGACTATAAATTTGGACAAAATTAATGGCTAACTAACCCTCAAGACAATGTCTAAAATATAGAAAAAAATTCATGCAATGATTATTTTGGCTTAATTTCTATGACTTTTCAAATTCATATGTAAAAAATTGATCTGTGGACTTAAAAATTCAATTCAAGCTAGAGATGAACCCAAATAACCTTGAAAATTTTTAGCATACATTTATGAACCATAAAATTCAATCAAACCAAGTTTGAATTCAAATTAATCTAATTATGCATGTAATTTAAAAAACAAAGAAATCTATTATTCTTCTAATTTACTAAATCAACCCATGGGCAACTAAAATAGGTATGAAGTAGTAATAGTGAAGAAGCAGGAATGTTTTATATCATCAAAACTACAATGCTTGAACCCAGATTTGTAATAGCTAGAGCCATGCTGGCTGAATATTCACTTCCAAAATATTTTTGGGCAGAAGAGGTTGACATAGCATGTTATATTTTGAATAGGATGAATATTAGATCTAAGCTGAATAAGACACCCTACGAACTTCTTAAAGGGAGGATGCCCAACCTCTTATATTTTTATGTCTTTGGATGAAAAGTGTTTATTCATAATAATGGCAAAACTCTTTTAAGTAAATTTGATCCTAAATCTGATAAGAGAATTTTTTTAGGATACTCAAGTGTTACCAAATCCTATAAAGTTTTTAACAAAAGGATATTGGTAGTTGAGGAGACCACTCATGTAGTTTTTGATGAATCTGATAATTATGGAGGGACTAGGTTGGAAGAAGAAGAAGTTAAAGAAATTTCACAAGGAATTGAAAAAGCAAATATTGAAGAAAGAATTGAAATAGAAAATGCATTTCCTAGAGAATGGAAATATTCCAAAAGTCATCCTAAAGAACTGATTTTAGGAGACCCGAGTGAAGGTGTTAGAAC